>CM063524.1:11037500-11572500 GCA_032199755.1 Ambrosia artemisiifolia | reverse complement strand
ATATGATCGTTGAACCGTATTAGAATTAGACAACCCACCCCTTCTCTTTTCTTTTTCACAAAAAAGAAGTTTCCTATTCAATTCGGATATTAGAAAGATTACCATATATAACACAAAATTTCTCCGCCTATTATTTCTAGTCGAGCCTCTCGGTCTGTCAATATACCCCGAGAGGTAGAAAGAATGACAACCCCCATCCCGCCTAAAATTCTAAGAATTCTTTGATAGGTCGGATGTTACAAAAGTTCCGCAATAATGGTTCCATCCGTTAGTTTAAATATCTTGATGTTGGTGGCTCGGCTATGGGAGACCTTTGTTGGGAGTTCGTCTATTTTCTTACTCACGACAGACTGAACCATCAATAGCCATCTCCACCAAGACCACCACTGGCTGAACCATCAATAGCCATCTCCACCAAGTCTTAGTCACCACAACCGTCGATCATCACGACCTTGGTTGCAACCACCTCCTAATGTTAGTTGCAACTCATAAAAAACGACCAGCGCAACCACTCATTCTCTATCTTCTTTTTCAGTCTTTCTCCAAAATCACCACACCACCTTTGAAATTTTGTGCTTAAAATACGAAAAAATTTCATTTATATTTATATTTATAGATTTAGGATTTTGTACGAAAGCTATATTTCATAAGAAGTTTGAGCAAAATTAAGAAATTGACATGTAGATGTTATGTTTTGAATTTAGGCATGTGGTTTTAGACTTTTAGGTTGTTTTGGCTAGAAAAACACCAAACCCAAAAACTATCAAACCCACCAATTGAGCTCATAAATTAAGTCAAAGATGCAGTTGTAAGTTAGCATATTTTGTCCATAGTCTTAGCTATTAATCCCTTATTTGTAGCTCTTTCTTCCTAGTAATTTGCCTTTCACTTTGTATATATGTAACAATTCAAGATTAATGAGAATTATCATTTTGATACTTTCATATGGTATATGAGCCAGGTATTGAAAAACCTAAACTCACTCTCCATTTCTCACATTGGCCGAAGCCAATGTTCTCGCCACCACCATGCCCACCGCTGCTACCACCACACCAACAGGCACCATGGTAAACTTTCCCTCCTATCTCAAACTCACTTCCACCAATTACCTTAGTTGGAGAACCCAACTTGAAGCCATCCTTCAAGGTTTGGACCTCTACAAATTCATTGATGGTTCATACCTTGCTCCTTCCCTAACCACCGATACCGAAGGTTCCTCTACTCCACATCCTGAATACTCTACCTGGTACCGCCAAGATCGCCTTCTTTTTAGTTATTGTCGGTAGTCTTTCACCTGAAATCGTCACTCTCGTCACTAATGCCAAAACTTCCCTTGATGCTCGCAAAATTTTGGCTTCTACCTACGACTCTCCTCCACGAGGCCACATAAAACAACTCCAACATCGTCTTAAACAATCCACAAAATCCCATGACCAATCCATCACTAATTTCATGCAATCTATAAAAACTTAAGTTGATAAATTAGCCATCCTTGGGAAACCTGTGGATCCTGAAGATGTTATCAATATTGTTCTTCACAGTTTAGACAAAAAAACCTACAAACCGATAATTGAATCTGTCCATGCTCGTGACCACCCCATATCCTTCCACGAACTACTTGAAAAACTTATCAACCATAAACTCTCACTCGCCCAAACCCCAACCGAATCTGCCTCCATCCATTAGCCAGCTACTACCTTCGCCGCCCAGAGCTGCCAAGCTTCCAAACCGTGGTCTTCACGACCACCCAACAACAGCCCCGGTCTCCTGCCTACCCCCACTTCCGGACCATATCAACGTCCCTTCCTTGGCAAGTGTCAATGGTGTTTCGTCAAAGGTCACTCTTTGACATCTTGCACATATTTTAAGAAATCTCATCCCACCATTACTCCTCCAACTTACAACCATACCAACAAGCAATCCAAACCACTAGCACACATGATAGCTACAACACACTCTAATGTGGACTCCGACTTATCATGACGGAAGGATAGTGGTGCTTCCCACCACATCACTAATGATCTTAGTGCACTCTCAATGCATAGCCCCTATGATGGTACCGAGGATCTCATAATCAGTGATGGTTCGTCACTTAAAATTACTCACGTTGGCACTATCACTCTCTATTTTTTCTAATGTTCCTATCATTCGAAAAAATGTTCTTTGTTTTCCTTCTATATCTCGTAACATAATTTCTATCTCTCGTTTATGCATTGATAACAATATACTAATCTTGTTTTTCTCTTCTTATTTTATCATCAGGGACTTTCAAACTCGCCGAACCATTCTTCGGGGAATATCTGGCCATGGTCTTTATGAATTATCCTCCACCAAGTCTCCACAAGTATTTCACTTACAACCCAACAAGGCATCTTCTTGGCACCATTGCCTAGGACATCCACATTTGCGAGTGTTGCAACATTTATCTTCTTTTGTTCCGTTTATTTCTAGCAAATATGACTCATGTAATTCATGTCATATCAATAAAAGTCACAAGCTTCCATTTCACACATTTTCTTAAATCTCTAACACCCATCTTGAATTACTATTTTTCGATGTTTGGTCATCTCCAATTATCTCTTTTGGTGGTTACAAGTGCTACATAATTTTTGTACATCACTTCACAAAATGTATTTGGATTACCCATTAAAACACAAATCGGATTCTCTCAATAGATTCAAATGTTTTCAAAAACTCGTTGAAAACTATTTCAAAACAAAAATCAAGCAATTATTTTACAACAATGGTGGAGAGTATATTATACTGTCTTCTCATCTATCTTCTTGTGGCATTTTTCATCTCACCTCCTCTCCTCATACAACCGAACACAATGGCTACGCAGAACACCGTCATCGTCATATTGTCGAAACTGGTCTAGCCTTACTTTCTCATGCCAAAATGCCTCTCAAATTTTGGCCATATGCCTTCACCATTGCCACCTACCTCATCAATAGACTATCCACCCCCACCTTAAACAATGATTCCGCCTAATTTCGTCTCTTTCCCAAATTATGAAAAACTTCATGGTTATGGTTGCCTTTCCTACCCTTGGCTATGTCCCTATTCTAAACACAAACTACAATACCAATCAAAACCATGTGTATTCATTGGTTACTCCTCCTCTCAAAGTGCCTTCTATCTTCTTGATCCTCTCACCAATCGGATTTATACATCTCGTCATGTTCAATTCATTGAACATATTTTTCCTTATGAATCTATCTCTCAAACATCCACTCCTTCAATGCCTTCCCTTAATACGTGGTCTCTACTTACCACTAAACCTATTCCTCTTGCTACATCTTCTCACCCAAACCCAACAACTCCCGCATCCACAAATACATTTGAACCTATACCTCCCACACCACCCCCAACCACGGTTCCTCCACCACCAACACACAATACATCTAAAGATCCCCCTTGCCTAATTAAAACTCCATCCAATTCTTGCACCTCCACGACCTCACTACCTACCGAACCCAATACATCCCAACAACCCGTAAATACTTCCACCTACAAAACTCGACCCACTCGCAGACCTAACCCAAAATACCACAACTCTGACTTCGTTCTTTTTCACTCTACAACTCACTCCCTTCCCGAACCCACCAACATCACTAAAGCTCTTAAACAACCATTACAGTGTGACGCCATGCAATCCGAATTTGATGCTCTTAAACGAAACCACACTTGGACCCTTGTGCCTTCCGATAATGCTCCTAATCTCGTTGGATGCAAATTTGTCTATCGAACTAAATTCAAACCCGATGGCTTGGTTGATCGCCCTAAAGCACGACTTGTTGCTAAAGGTTTCCATCAACGCCCCGGCTTAGATTATTTTGAAACTTTTAGTCCCGTAGTCAAACCCGCTACCCTATGCATAATCCTTGCTATCGCCACTTCCTTCAATTGGCCTCTACGCCAACTTGACATCAACAATGCCTTCCTACAAGGCACTTTAACCGAATCGGTTTACATGTCTCAACCACTCGGGTTTGTGGATCCTTCTTATCCTACCCATGTTTGTAAGCTTAAAAAGGCCATTTGTGGTCTTCGCCAAGCTTCACACGCTTGGTATGACGAACTCAAAAACTATCTCCTCTCAGTTCATTTCAAGTCTTCTATTTCGGATCATTCTCTATTCATCAACAAAACCACTTCTTCCCCTATCTTTATCTTAATCTATGTTGATGCTATCATCATCACCAGTGCCAACCCAACTCATATACACTCATTCATTCAATCTCTTGCCACTAGATTTTCACCGAAAGATCTTGGCAATCTCTCTTACTTTCTTGGTATTGAGGTTATCCCTCACAACCACGGTCTATTCTTATCTCAATCTAAATATATTCTTGACATTCTAACTAGAGCCAACATGAATAATTGCAAGCCGTCCACCACACCCATGTCGATTTCCTCTACCATCACTATTTTGGGCGGTGATCCTCTACCATCACCGACCGAATACCGTGCATTCGTAGGAGCATTACAATATTTATCCTTAACACGGCCTGATATTGCTTTTACAGTTAACAAACTTTTGCAGTTCATGCATAAACGTTACAACTACACATTGGGAAGACTTAAAAAGATTGTTCCGATACTTGCATGGCACTCTACATCATGGAATCTTTTTTAGGCGCAACTCCCCTTTACAACTTCATGCTTTTACTAATGCAGATTGGACTGGTGATCGCCTATCATATAGAAGTACAACAGGATACATTGTCTATATCGGTTAAAATCCGATCTCATGGAGCTCCAAACGCCAACCGATACTTGCTCGTTCATCCACAGAAGCCGAGTTTCAAGTCGTTGCTTCCACTACAACTGAAGTACAATGGCTCATATCATTAATGGTTGAACTTGGGTACAAATCATTAGTCACTCCAGCCATCTATTGTGACAATCTAAGTGCTACTCATTATTTGGAAAATCAGTTTTTAATTCAAGAATGAAGCACTTGGCCTTAGATTTTCACTTTGTTAGTGAAAAGGTTTATGACGGTACTATACGTGTGACTCACATCTCGGGTGATGACCAACTTGCCGATGCACTCACAAAACCTCTACTACAACAACGCTTCCAGCTTCTTACTTCCAAGATTGGTCTTCTCTCACGATCGTCCTTCTTGCGGGGGCATAAAAAACCCACCAATTGAGCTCATCAAATCGGTCAAAATCAATTCTCCCACCAATTGAGATAATAAATCAAGTCAAAGATGTTGTAAATTAGCATATATTTTGTCCATAGTCTTAGATATTAATCCCTTATTTGTAGCTCTTTCTTCCTAGTAATTTGCCTTTCACTTTGTATATATGTAACTCTTCAACATCAATGAGAATTATCATTTTGATTCTTTCATAAAAACAACAATTTAAAATACAATCAATGTATTATAGCCATGATATTTAAAACACATCTAAACCACACAACTTAACTTGCTTGGTACGGTGTTTTAAGTTTTAAGACTAGAATACATTTGTTTGTGTTTTTAATTGTTATGTTTAGTGTTTTTCTAGTCAAAACAATCTAACACATTATTACTAAGTCCAAAAACTGATGCCTATATATCAATTCATAATTATTATCACACTTCTCACGAAATATGATCATTGTACACTAACTTCCCTATATTTATATATAGACCAAGTTGGTCTTCCATTGTTTTCTATAGGATTTATTAGTGTCTTCTAGCAAGGAACATAAATCTAATCAACCAAACAAATTGATTCAATACACTAGTGGGAGGACCTCAAATCTGAGAACTATCAAATTCGTATAGGGGTCCATATTTGATGATTGTATACGGAGGGTGGGGGCTTTAAAAAAAATGGGTTGTTACATGTGTAAAAATCAACTCACTTTTTACAACATTTTTACACAATGTTTATTTTTAGCTACACACTAAAATATATTTAAAACTTATTTAATCAAAATACAAAAAGTAATCAAATCTCTGACTTTTAGTCTCCATTTTTTAATAACATTGAAAGAAATTATTGAAGCTCACTATGGAGGACCCTACAAAAATAATGCCAAGTACAATGCATCTGAATTAGAAATGGATTTAAGCATCATCCAAGTGAATATCAATATAAAAGGGGACACAAATCAATAATGTCTATTCCTACCACCATCGTTTAGCTTAATTGGATCATACTTAATACAAGTGTTTTAAATTATGACAGCATTTCAATAATCAATAATATATATCTTAGTTTCATGTCTCTCCAAGACGAACATCTAACCACACGTTTAACTAATAAGTTGCTTTGAAAAATAATCATAATAAGTGGTGGAGACATTGGTGGGTAGTGATAGTAGACCTAGGAAATTTTGGGTTCGATTCTTGTGCCAGACCGGTTTTACCGGTAATTTCATCGTCGTGCCTACCGGCGGGTGGATTACCGGTTTCAAAACAAAGGAGATGTGTTCTAATGACCCATGTCAAGAAATATTGATGATCATTAATTTCTCGTTCATTAAAAAACAAATCTATTCCTTAAGGGGAGAAAAAAACAAATGGGCTGTTAAAAATTGTAGGATAAAAACTCATATCAAAGAGAATTTATTTACGAAAACTTATGCTCTTTAACTTTTTTTTTTTAACGGAGACTTTCATATGAGTGATCTAATGTCACACTGCCTAATCAGTAGCCCTAGCCAAGGTATATCCCAGACTACATTGTCTTAACCAGGCTCACGCTCGTGTATCAGACTTGGTTACGACGTTCCCCCAGAAACCGAACTGTCTTCACACGAGTTTCCTCGCTGGATTAACAGCAGGGTGAAAACCAGGGTGCGGCTCAGGATCGAACGCTCATCGCTGCGTTTGTCACCATCATTGCCCCGATGCCTCAGCAAATATTAAAGAGAGTGGGAATCGAACCTGGTTCACAAAGAACACCAAGTCTTTCCCCAACTACTCCATTGGCAATTCTCACGATTCTTTTATATATTGCTAAAGACCAAAGCAAAAACATCCAGGGAATTATGATTAATGCCGATCGGTCAGTCAAAAATAAGTAAAAATATACTATAGTGAAAGTCGAGTCATCTCTACAGGAAAGTAGTGGAAAGTTGTAATTTTTATCTAAATTAGCTAATGTCTAATAATTTGTTTTGATAATTGAGAAAGCTAAGAAAGCTAGTAAACTTGATTGTAAATTGAAAACAATAGTAAAAGAAAGTAACACTTTCCAGATTTCTGGTTTAATGATTCACTCCAACTTGTTTTACTTTGTTTTAGGTATAATTAAGTGATAAACAGAGACATGTTTTTAATAATAACCTATGCAATCTACTTACCAAACAATATGTGCTAATTAAGACCCGCCCAAGTATCAAATTGCTCGCGATGCAAGAAAACTGAATGTGAATGATAAAAGACAAGTAATTGCAATGCACATGACTTACTTAACTAAATCAACCCACAAGTATGATTCAAATAATGAAAAATAATCCAAAGACACTAAAGTATATTAACTTTGAGTTTCACATAACAACCGTTCACCCGGAGGTGGCTGCAAAGAGAATTAGCCGCTCATCTTCATCATAGGATCTTCAATGGATGATTTAGATGATGATTGCATGAAAGAATTGATTGGATTGAGGTTTGGAATGATAAAATTCTTCCTTGGGAGCTCCAAAACGGTTAGGTTTCCAAGATATACGTTTTTGGGATGGTTTATCTTTAAATAGGGTGAAAACCCAAAAAATTCGCACAAAACATATACTAGTGCCACATGGTGCCATTTTGCACCCACTTTGGCACAAGATGGCGCCAACTCTCTAAAAATCCATGATGGGCTCCATTTTTGGCACTACCTGACAATGAAATTCCCAAAAAGGGCGCCAAACCTTGTTTTCGTCATAAAATCTTAGTTATAACTCCATTTTTCTTTGAATCTTGCGGCCATGTCTTTGTACTCTATCACATCATCATTTAATATCTTCAATTAAATTCCATTTTATTGTTCATCCAATATGCTTTAACTACATGCGATTCAAATTAAACTCAAAGTAACCATGTTTTATAATATAAATCGCTTAAAAACACATAATTAACTACATCTTAACTTGGTAAACTACCCTCTTATCACATCCCCACACTTACCCTTTGCTTGTCTCTAAAACTAATTTACCATCATTAATAGTCACACTTCACTAATCTCCACCAATTCGCAATTAAGGTCCAAAGTCATACCCAATTCTAGATCAGCATTAGATGTGTTAATTCAGCAAGTCAAAGTGATTCACATTTTAAAAACAGGATTTGCCTGACTAAACCTAACATGCTTCTGGCTTTTATTATCATGCAACACACCCCTCACAATTTTTAACTCCACTCGGTTTAGTATTTTGTCTAGCATGTAATGCGCTAGGATGAATCACTCAAAAACCAAGTATGCAACTCTGTAATCATAGGCTTTTATAACAATCACACCTTAACTATAGACAACGTACATATCTAAAGGACTTACGGGTTTTGGGCTTAAGGTAAAGGTAGGAAATATTTGGCTAAAAGTTGCTAAAATAAAATGGTGGACCAACTTAAATGACAATCCTTATTTACGACACTACTAAACATAACAACTTTTTGTCTATTCGACCTATAGCCATCAAAACTTCTATTTTTGTTCTTTTCTTGTATTGCAGTTCTTCGCTCACTCAGTCTACTTAATGTCTTTCTATTGAATCTATTGAATTGAATTTCTTTTCTCTTATTTTGGCATATATTTTTTCCACGTGTATATATAATTTCTAATAAACAAACACAAGCATTTAACACTTTGGATGTCATCAATAATCGGTAACGGTTCAGGTCGATTTGGGTGTCTATGTCGGTTTAACAAACGAACAGGTAAAAGGCTCAACATTGGCTACTAGGGGTAATAATTTAGGTAGACGAGTCAACACATAAACAGTTAACAAGGTATCAAAAGGAAAAGGGGATCCTAAGTTGCCTTTATCATCTATGTGCATATCTAGTCTACAATCTCTACATGCATCAAATTACACAAATTCTTCAATAGAGAAACATTTGGCATATATATACATATATATGGGTTGGGATATTTTGATAACTCATATGAGTTGTGAGAACCATAGGAACTCATCTGGACCATTGATCATACACATCCAATGGTTGAGATTTACTCTTGATGGTTTTTTGTCTTGACATAATAATTAAATTTTTATTAGTATTTTTTAATATAATAAAGTACATAAAGGGTATTTGGGTAAAATACCAAGGGAGAGAAAAAATTACTATAATATCATATTAATTTTTTATTCAAAATATAATAATTTTTAATTTCAATTTATTTTTTAATTCCTTTACTTTAAAAAAAAAACCCATATTCAAAAATGAATCTGGTAAGGATGATTTTACACTGGTGTAATTATCTACACTAGTGTAAAATCCAAAAGATATTTATAAATTTGAGAGCCATTATATCTCTTACACCAATGTAATATATCCCTTACACAAAATATAAACAAACAAAACATGTAATATATCCGGTACACCAATGTAAACAACAAAAACTTGCATAAAAACAACAAAAACATCAATGTAATATAGCTACACCAACGAAAAGGAAAAACATAACCAAATTAATAATCCACTAAAAATATACATAACCTACATCTAAACTAACTCTACAAAATCTTGTCCACTAACTCAAACAATTACACCAGTGTAAAATCTTCAACAATTCAACATAGCCAAAATGGGTTGGTGTCAAAGATGAGCTATAAAGGGTTAAAAGACAAAGAACAACAAATAATTAACCAATAATAAACCAACAAAAGATAGTAAAGTTATATGATTCCATTGGTGTGAACCAGAAACCCACTATACAGAACCTTCAACATACAGAACCTATCATTTACATTGGTGTAAATCAGAAACCCACATCTAAAGAATATATCACAAATGCTATATTTGGGACCTTTTTCAAAATCATAATACTAATAAATAATAATAATAATAATAATAATAATAATAATATTATGTAACTATTCATCCTTACCATCCATCTCCATCATCATCATCATGATCAAATCATCTTCAAAACCCCACCTCCACTGTGAACAAAGCAAACCATATCAAAAGATTCAACAAAACAAAGCAAATATTATGTGCAACTTTCTTGGAACCCGTAAAAGCAAAATCCCAAAACAGTTTACCTTTTTGAAATCAAGAACTTGAACTTTAAAACCTAGAAAACTGAAACCCCTTCTCTCTCTCTCTCTCTCTCTCTCTCTCTCTACTGTTTCTTCACAGCATCATCATCGTCTTCACAGGATAGAAAAAGGGCTGTTCAACGAAACCCATCGAAAACCCACACAATACATAAGACCAGTGCAGATCGAAAAGGGGTTGTTCATCGTCTTCTCTCCCATCATCTGTTCATCGAAAACCCATCATCGAAACCACCATCTTCATCATTTGGGCCACCATCATCATCATCATCGATGTGCAGATCAGTGCAGATCTCATCGATGTTCTTTGTGTTTTTTTAGAGCGAGGGAGAGAGATAAAGTGTGTATGTGTGTGTGTTAATAATGGTTTTAAAAAAATATCAGAACCTATATAATATTATAATAATGAGATTGGTGAGGGTGGGGTGGGGTGGGGTGGGGTAGGGAAGATGCTAAATTACTATGTTACTCCTAAATATTATAATGATCAGTTGCCTACGTGTCAGCTTGTTACTGGCCTAGAGGAGTTCTCAAGTTCTCGCAACTCAGAGGAGTTCTCAAATGATCCGAATATATATATATATATATATATATATATATATATATATATATATATATATATATATATATATATATATATATCCGGATAATTTGAAAACTCCTTTGAGTTGCGAGAACTTGAAAACCCCTCTAACCCAATAATATCATGACACATAGGCTAGGAAGGATTATTTTATTGAGGGGCATTTGTGTCAATTACTTTATACCCCACCCCACCCCACCCAACCCCTCCCCCCACCTTTTTAATATTCAGACCACTCTCTCTCTATCTCTCACACATACACACACATACACCTCTCTCTCTCTTCTCTCTCGTCCATTCTCTCTCTAAAACACACACACACCATACACATACTCTCTCTCTCCTTTCTCTCTCTCTCTAAAGAACAGACCTGAAGAACAGATCTGAAGACGATGGTGACGATGGTGGATCATTTGGTTGTTTGGACAGATCTGAAGAACAGACCCTGAAACAGGGGGGGTGACGATGGTGGGTTTGATGAAGACGATGAACAGGGGGTGATGAAGGGTGGTGGGACGACGGTGGTTCACGGTGGTTTGAGGGGTGGTCGGACGACGACGGTGGTTCACGGTAGTTTGAGGGGTGAAGACGGTGGTGGGACGACGGTGGTTTGACACAGGTATGTTTTTTGTATTATTTATATTATTATTATTATTATTATTATTATTATTTTCTGTTATTATTATTATTATTCCGACCATGAACCACCGTGAACAAAACCACCGTGAACAAGGGGGTTTGATGATGGTGGTGAACAGGGGGTTTGATGGTGGTGGTGAACAGGGGGTTTGATGGTGGTGGTGAACAGGGGGTTCGATGGCTGTTAATGGTGGGTTTTCGATGGGTTTGATGATGGTGGTGAGCAGGGGGTTTGATGGTGGTGGTGAACAGGGGGTTCGATGGTGGTTCGATGGCTGTTGATGGTGGGTTTTCGATGGGTGTCAACGAACAGATCTGAACGATCTGAATGGTGGTGGGTTGGGAGATCTGAACAAATCTGAAATGGTGATGGTTTTGGGATCTGAATAGATGTTTTGATCTGTGGTGGGGTTTTCGATGGTGGGTTGTGGTGACGGGGGGGGGGGGGGGGGGGCTATGGTGTTTGGTGATGGTGGTTTGCGGTGGTTCGATGGTGGTTCGACGTGGTGTATTTTTTTAATGTTAAAGTTGCAACGTTTTTGGTGCTTCATAAAATGTAAAATGTTTTGTTTGTTTCATTGATAGTTATGTGTTCATGTTTCTAATGATGAATTTTGTGTTCAGATTGCAACAAGCAGGCGAATTCGAGAAGCAACCATCTTTTGTTTTGATCCGCTGGCAACCGATAAACATGTAAGAACCTATCTGTTTACATGACCAGTTTTCTTAGGTCCAACAAGAATTTGATTGTTGAAAATAATTAGTATTCTTTAATTATGATATAAATAAAATCTTATGAATAAAGAAACTCACATTTTAAAGATTATTATTGTCTTATCCAACAAATGCATTTGCTTTTCCTTTAAGATGATGTTTTGGACTCTTTTGATGATACGTCTAATGAATTTTAGATTCAGAAAAAAAAGGTGTGCATCCTTTTTTGGTTGTTCAACTCACTTGGGTTACGCCAACGTAAACTGGTTTTTTTGGTTGTTCAATCACTAATGGGTTACACCAACGTAAACATGGTTTTTTTTGTGCTTTTTTGCTTAGCATTCTAATAAACATTTGGGGTTACACCAACGTAAAACACGTTTTTGATTTTGTGATTTTATTAATTGTGTTAGGATAGATTTATGGTATTTTGTAAGTATTTTGTTTCCTTTTTCTACACTGGTATAAATTGATAGATTGTGGAAATAACTTCATTTTTTAATTCATTTAAGTTGTTATGTTGTGCAGACCAGGATTTGAATTTGTTGAAGAGTTTTACACTGATGTAATTGCTTGAGTTAGTGGACAAGATTTTTATAGAATTAGTTTAGATGTAGGTTTCTTATATTTTTGGTAGATTTGTAATTTGGTTATGTTTTTCGTTTTCTTACACTGGTGTAATTGGTTGAGTTAGTGGCAAGTTTTATTGCAAGATTTTGTTGTTTTACATTTTCTGTAAAGGGATACATTTACATGTTTTGTTTGTTTACATTGGTGTAATTACACCAGTGTAAAAACGAGAGAGAAAGAAGACAGATTGTACAACCTGATTATTTGTTTAAAAAAATAAATTGGTTAATAACATAAATGAATTATTTTCTCTCACTTAGTGTTTTACCATAATACCCCTATTTGTACTTTATTACATTTAAATATTCTTATTATTAATTTAGTTACCATGTGAAGACAAAAGACATCAACTTTTAATCTCAACCCTTGATTGCTCAAGATCAATGGTCAAAAAGTGGTTCCTATGGTTCTCTCAACTCATAGTGGTTTTCAAATTATCCTAACCCTATATATATATATATATATCAATCTAACATCTAGTAGGCTCAAGATCGATCTCACAAAAGTGAGTAAATCAGTTGCCGATGCGTGCTTGCCTTATCACCAATCCTACACATTTTCTTTCTTAAAAACACCTGCTGAAAACGGTTTATACTACGTTTCCATAAATTAGACCATGACCACGGAACTCTACCAATACGTTAGACTTGATAAGTTGATGATTTACACTGAAAAATCCGGTTTTCAAACTCAATTAAGCTTTGCTTAAACAAAACATTTACAAAATTTTCAACTTTGTTCAATATTTATTTGATATTTCCCAAACCTTCTCCTCATAGTCCTCGATCCCCATACTTAAGATACATTGTCCCCAATGTATGATTTTGTTCAACTTTAATTTTGAGGATGAGGTTACCATATCAATCCCATCATATTGACAGTTCCTCTATGAGACTCAACAATACTATTGACAAAAAATTAACACACAATCCTAACACATAGTTTTTTATACACCACCAAGTTTCATAAACAAGCAATAACAAAATAAAGAAAAAGAAATAGCATATGGACCTGATTTTACAAATCTTTACGATTCTTGAGTCTCTTTCTGCGAACACCTACATCCCCATCAAACACGCAACAACCCTGATGCATATCGAGTAAATACTCCAAACCTATCATGTCCACACAACTTCCCCAAACTTGGTTGCTGCAATGGTTACGAAACAAATAAAAACACACAAAACACAAAGAAAATAAGGAAAACAAAGAACACATACCTCGGGCTGCCTCCCAAGAGCGCTAAGTTTATGAGTCTTCAGACGGACTTTTTCCTCGACGTGATCATTCTACATAGTGGACCAGAGTGCTTAATGTAAAGCTCTCTAACTGTTTATCTGGCCCATTTATATCATTTAATTCTAAACACGGTTGCAACCTATGCCCGTTCACTACTTGCCTCAGATGAACATCAAAGTCTTCAATCACAACTTCTCCATAATTACCGACCGCGTAACCAAGTATAGGCCCGTCCATTTGTTTTCAGTTTTCCATGGAAACAATTTTAACCTAGAATTATACAGCCACACCTTATGACCTACCTTGAACTTCTTCAATCTTAGCGTGGCATCATTCACCTTTTATGTCTTATCCTTGTAGGTAGCTGCACATTCATACGCTTTATCCCGAAGATCTTCCAATTCACTTAATGCCAATTTTCGTGCTTTTTCTAAATTGTCAAAATCCATGTTAACTTGCTTTATAGCCCATAAAGCCCGATGTGTAGGTTCAGTAGGTAAATGACATCCTTTTCCATAGACCAACCGATAAGGTGTAGTGCCAATAAGCATTTTATAAGCAGTGCGATATGCCCACAAGGCATCGTCCAGTTTAGTGGACCAGTCCTTACGGTCAGCTCGAACAGTTTTTTGTAAATTTCTATTATTTGTCTATAAGACACCTCAACTTGCCCACTTGTTTCTAGTGATATGGTGTTGCAGTTCGAGGGTCTACACCATATTGTTTATGCAGCTTACCAAAATAAAAGTTTTTGAAATGATATCCCCATCACTTTTGATCACGCGAGGGACTCCAAATCGTGAAAATATGTTGCTTTAGACAAACTTACATACAACTTTATGGTCATTTGTCTAGGTGGCAATGGCTTCAATCCATTTAGACACATAATCTACTGCCACCAAGATATATAAATTGCCAATCAAATTCGGGAATGGGTCCATGAAGTCGATTCCCCACACATCAAAGACATCAACAACTAGAATTGGCTGCATGAGCACTCATTCTGTTTTGAAATACTATCCAACTGTTGACATTTCATACAATTCTTAGCGAACTCAAAATTATATCTTTAAAAGTAGTAGGGCCAATAAAGGTTGCATGATAACACTTTGTGGCCCTTCTTTTGACCACTGAAATGGCCACCACAAGAAGATGGATGCAACATCCCCAAAACACATGGGATTTCTTCATTCGGAATACGTCTTCGGATGATCTGACCTGCTCCAACTTTAAAAAGGTCTGGTTCATACCAAATATTATGTTTAGCCTGAGCCAGAAATTGTTGCCTTAACTAAGAAGCCTTAGTGAAAGACTAACACGAAATGGAACAAAATTAGGTCGCCAAGCCAAGGTGGTTCGGTTGACCAATATTCAGGCCATACAACGAGGAAGGAAGGACTTCATTGTAAGCCGGGAGAAAAAAAATGAAAAAACATATGAGGAAACTATTCGTCTTGTGGAGAAGCAATTTGAGGTTGTTCGGCAACATATTTAGACCACGATTTAAAGGTGTTTACGGATCCTATATGACCATATCCAAAAATTGATGTTAGAAATCGTCCTAAACCAGAAATGTGAAATAGCGACAAAATATGGATGGTTGTTTTATTTATAGGTTTTAGTTGATTTTTTATATATTTATCTTCCTTTCATGACTCGTTTAGGAATAAGCAATTCCTGAGGCGGTTGAAGTATCACAGGAGCTATAACGAATTTGGGTACTTGGAGTAACGATGGTGTAGCTGGAGCGTGTATTGTGTTTTTTAGGTTGTGTTTTTTGGCAGCTACCTGACATTGGTATATTGAGATCCAGAAATATTTTTTTGATGAACGTACAAGAAAACACTCTTTGGATTTGCCTAAGATCTTTGGAATATATTTATTTCTTGCAGGTGTGGCTTGCTTTGGTTTTGGTACATTTCATGTAATAGGCTTGTATGCTCCTGTCATATGGGAGTACAGTTGTCCGGTCCTTAAATCTGTATATCCATCGTGGGGTATGGAAGGTTTTGATCCTTTTGTTCCGGGGGTAATACCATCTCTATCATATTGCAGTAGGGACTTTGGGCATATTAGCAGGTCTTTTCCATCTAGTGTCCACTCGCCCCAATACCTATACAAAGAATTATGTATGGGCAATATTGAAATAGTCATTTCCAGTGGTATCACTGTTATTTATTATTATTTTTTTTCGGCTTTTGTTGTTGCCAAA
Source organism: Ambrosia artemisiifolia (assembly GCA_032199755.1). NCBI lineage: Eukaryota > Viridiplantae > Streptophyta > Magnoliopsida > Asterales > Asteraceae > Ambrosia > Ambrosia artemisiifolia. The sequence continues at coordinate 11,556,271 of CM063524.1, read as the reverse complement.
GCTATGTGGTATGGTTCATCAACTACTGCCATCAAATTATTTGGGTCTACTCATTATCAATGGGATCGTGGATACTTCTAACAAGAAATATATAGAAGAGTTAGTGTTGGGTTAGCTGAAAATCAGAGTTTATAACAAGTTTAGTCTAAAAGTCCTCAAAAAATAGCATTTTATGATTACATTGAAAATAATCCAGCAAAAGGGGGATTATTCAAGACCGGTTCAATACACAAAGGGGATCAAATAGCGGTTGGATGGTTAGGACATCACATCTTTATAGATAATGAAGGCAATGTTTTTTTTATGGTTTAATTTATGTATTTTTTTTTGTTTTTAGTTAATGAAATTATAATTTATTTTTAGCTAGTTTATAATATAAAAAATAAATTAATTAATAAAAATAAGGTGGATGAGAGTATGAGGGGGATCAATGAGGGTATTTCTTTTATTGAAAATAATACTACGGGTATGTTTGGCAAAACTAGCTGGTGGCTGGTAGCTGGAAGTTGGTAGCTGGAAGCTTTTTAAATATATTTTGGTGTTTGGCAGAGTGGCTGGAGCTTTTAATAAAATGTATAAAATGACCAAAATGGGCATAATTAAAAGCTTGTAAGGAAAGTTTTTATTTTATATTTAAAATAGAATGGGTATTTGTGTCATTTACTCATTAAAAGCTTGTAGCTAGTAGGAGCTTTTTCTTAAACGCTAGTACTAGTAGCTTTTCACTGTAGAGCTTTTTCTCCAACCTAAAAGCTTCCAACTACTTCAACCAAACAAGGCTTTTTATTGAGTAGGAGTTTTTTCTTAAAAGCTTGAAGTTTGAAGCTCCTAAAAGCTCTTAAAAGCTCCTTGCCAAACATACCATACGTTGTGTGATTGGGTATTGGGCGAGCATTCATATCTCATCCACCATTTCCCTCAAATCGAACCATATAATTTAACTTAAAAACTAGATTTTGTTAAATTTATTTCTCACTTTCCAGAAATCTTTTTTATCCCATTCCTAATATTGATTTTTCTTAATTAAATAATACTTCTTTATTATTTTTCTCCCCTTACACCCACACATAATATTTTTTAACGATATTGGGGGCTGAATAATTTGAAACATATTTGTGATATTGATTTGTTCTCTAAAAAATAAGAGGGTTGTAGACGAGGATGATGAATGAAATGTAAAAGTGTTTTCTATCTTTTTTTTAGTATTTTTTTATCATTTTCCCTCAATCTAAGGATATAAGGGGTGCTTCATCCATGTACCCTACAAAACATCAATATTATATTGTCATATCATTTATACCCTCAACTACCCTGAAACCACTAGATCACTCGCAACACTCAATCCATAGTGCCTTCTTACTTTTTTTATTTTAGTTTTTTAAATCAAATAATACATATAAATTAATATAAAAGGTAGGCTTTTAGAAAAACCCATTACATTATTTGATAAAACAATAAAAATATTAAATAAGTTTAAACCAAAACTAAAAAATTACATTAATTTAAACTAAAACAAAAACATTACATTAATTTAAACTAGAAAACTAAAACATTACAGAATTATAATAAAAACATCAAAATCTAAAACGTGTGAACTTAGATTTAAACTATTTGTCATCTTCGTCCTTCTCGAGGTGTGGTAGATCTAGCCATGCAAGATGCTCCACAAGTTCAAATCGAAGTCGGAAATGCGAATCTTTGTCCATTAACTCAAAAGGAACATTGTTGTTAAAAGCGACCGGGACCGGAGGATGCCTTATATATATCGGTGATATCATATTCTTTTGTCCTTTAAGATCATGTTGTACAACAAATGCACGCATTTGTCATGCTCATAATCTTGTCAACATCGCAGCGATCGCCTAAGTATACTTCATTTTGCTTTAAAACACCAAAATCTTGTTCCATGTATTTTATTTCAGTGTCCTTTTGCTTCTTGGTGGAATTTGGTTTAAATGTGTTACAAGCTAATTTTTATGCATATTTCGGTGTTTATATGAGTGAAATTGGATAACTACGAGAAAATGATATTTTTAGGTTAAACATGAAGATTGAATGTGTTTTGGAGAATGCAAATGAAGTGGGAATGGAGATATATGAAGATAGATTGACAGAGGATTGGAGTACGAATGCGTGAACGCAAACTGCATAGAAAACGGAGTTAAAATGAAAAAGTTATGAAGAAAACAAGAAAATTGGGAATGCCAACGACGTAGGTTATGGCTCTGGTGCTGATTGCTATAGCTTACAACAACCTTGTTTCTGAACACATTAGGAACTGCAATAGCGTGGCCTATGGCTCCAGCATTGGCCACGATGCTGGATTAGGTGAAACCTATAATTAGTCATTAAAATTAGGCTTTTAATCACCATTCCATTTTAGTTCACCTAAGAAATTTCTGGGCGATTTTGGGAGCATTCTAGGGATCTCTTCATGATTCTAATCATTCCAATCATGAGTCTAGTGTGATAATCTTTTAGTGATTCATTAGTTTGATTGTAAATGGTTGATTTTATCGAATTAAGACCTTATTTTGGTTCTTTAAATTCTCGGGAGTTCTAGTAATTGAGATATATTAGATATAGATTTGGGTTGTTAATTTTCAATTGATAATCGTGTGCTAACCTTTCATTGTTATGTAATCAAAGTACTTAGTCCTCGTTTATCTCAACCTAATTAATTATCTTAATCATGTATAATTGATGTTCTTAATAAAAACTAATTACTTGAATCCACTTTGTGTCCAAAACCCGAAGGAATCACATTTTCTCTAATTGTTAACAACTTAATTTTAATTTTGTTTCGTTTTCACATTCACTCTCAAGCTGCCAAATTTAATTTTTCTAGCAATTAGCTAATTAGTAATCAATCAATTAAAACAAACACTTTACACAGTACTCCTCGTAGTTCGACACAACTTACCCTATCTAATAAGGCAATAAAAAACTAATTTAATCTTATTTTTCACTGACCCTTCGACATCGGTCACTTCTGAAACTTCTTCATTTGGATTGGTAGGACATGGAAACATTTTCACAAATGTAGACCAAATAGGTTAGATCCCATCAGTAAGATAGTATCCACGTTTGTATAAGTGCTCATTCACATAAAACAAACATTTAGGCGCAGTTTCATTTCAGAAATATGTAAAAGGTCACACTTTTCGTATGGAGTATTACCGATTGCAAATGTTTAATAGGCAAATTAGTTTTTTTTCAATGGTGTAAAACTTTTTTTCATCCTCCCGTCAATGCCCTCTTGACACCATGGATATCTTGCTTTCACATCACCTATAAATAAAAGTAAAAAACAACCGTGTCAAGATACACTACATGGAACTGGGCCTTTAGCGGCGACAAAGTTGCCGCTAATGGCGGTACTTGTCGCCCCTATTGCTTAGTGTGCAATTTATCCCCAACCGTCAGATGTTCCTTTGATCAACGACCCAGAAGCCTTGAAGCACTCCACGTCAGATTGAGGAGCATTAGCGACGACACCAAGCATGTCACCATTAATGTCGTAGCCGCTAATGCTCCATTTTCTTGTAGTGATACGAAACCTATGAAGAAATATATCTTCAATGTATTTTCTTTCGTCAACAAAATAATTTTGCACAAGAACTTGGTGACCTTTTTCTCAATCACGTGACACATATCTTTTTTTAGATGTTATAGTGTCTTCTTCTTCGGTAGAGATCCTTGAAAAATACACTATTACCGTTTGAGAAGATATCATCGCTATTATCGTCGGGTGGAAGGAACAAGGGTATATTATCATTCATTTTGAGAAAATGTGGTATAAAAATGAGAAGAAGTATTGAGGTAGAGAGGTGTACGAGAGAATTTGGGTTAAAAATATAAACTTGGGCATGATATATATATCTTTATAGTGTAGATTTTTTTTTTTAAATTAATACCCAACTCACCCTACCCCACCTCCAATGGCTATGCAACGGTTGGAAATCGCGAGTGGAACACTACCTATTTAACACCAAAATTTAACCGGTGTGACGGGTGGCAGAGGTGTACCCGTGCATGGAAGGTACTCACCTACCCCTCCAACCATTCCTACCCGCCTACCCTTAAGATTGAGGTTGTGATGGAATGCAAATGCCCTTATATATATCATTAATGTACCATATATTAACTTTGATTTTATCCCAATAATTGTAATAATTATACTTTGTATGTATAGAAACAATTGTACAAATTATCTGTTTACTTATGAAACAAAAGGGATCTTCTTTTATGTTGTATGGTACGATTATGCAGGATATTAGACAAAACTCCAGTCAACCGGACCAATCTCTTCTCACCTCTTGTCTTTGCATCTTCACTCCATCAATTACTACATGATTTCCCATCTGCCATCAATCAAATTTGTCTTTAATCACCAAATCTTATGTGACATGCAATTATTATATTCCTAGTTCCCATCCAAAATTAAATGCATTCAAACAAATAGAATAGTGTAACAAAAATTATTAATTCAACATATAATATATATCATTCATGTAATTATGTGGATGGTAATTACTAATAAAATAAGGTTTATGATGTGAGTGATACTCCTAGAACTGTTAGAAAGTGTAGCTAGTTATATACTAATTAGATAAAACCAAAGAAACAAGTTAAAACATGTATAACTTTCGATTTGTTTGAAATACAAAGTGAATTGTTCAACTCATGAACCCAAATTTCTCGTCGGTTTCTAATTCTAAGTTTTAACTTTAACAGTTTTTATCAAGTATTCCCTGATTACGCAGGTTAGTCTGCGTACCTGAAAAGTGTCGATACGCGTCAAAACTGAATCCAAATTGTGAAATCTGCTTGCTTCGTTGAGTTTCATAGAAAGAAACTGAAATGAACATGTATGAGATTAGATCAAGATTTATTTATGTTTTTGACACTTAGAAATATAACAATATATATATATATATATAGCTCACCTCGACCTGATTCTGCAAGGATTGCACATAGTTAATTATCTCATCCAACATTACTGCCATGCCCATTGACTGTAAGTATATGCCAGAACCACTTTATCAAGTTAGAAAGACTATAAACATATAAACTTGTTCTCTTAATCCATCGCCTAGATGCGCAACTATTTTTCAATTGGCGTTGATTCGAAACATACCTTGTAACACCCAGGCACGATGTCTTGTAAGCATCTCAAGCGCTCGTTTATTTTCCCTCTTCTAACCTGTTTTCATAACAATGGCTCGTTAATATTTGAACCGCCGTTGAGTAATAAAAACTCCAAATTTTCAGGTTAATTACCCTTTCGGCTATACTGTGACTATCAGTTGCTTGGCCTCTTTTGGCTCTAACATGTACCACTTCCTTTGGTGCATCGCCACTGTCACATGGTTTTACTTTCTTTCCTTTCTGTGAACTCTATATACAATCACAAAGACAAATATTTAACTTCTTGGTTTCTTGATGTTTGAAGAGTTTATGATATCTAGTATAGTTATAATTATTATTGTTCTTAATATTATTTGATTTATCATCTCCATTTAACTTTGTTTTTTAGTTATTATATTAATTATCTATAGTTTGAATATTAGAATAATGTTTAAAGTTTTATCAATATTATTAGTTTGTGACACATGTTTATAATTAGTTCATATATACTTTATCATCATTGTTTTCATTGTAATCTCTCTATATAAAAAGATCTGGTTTTCGCCTATATATTCAACCCAAAAAATACAATTTACCAACATCGTTTAGTTTTTAATTTCAGTTTATTCACTTAACACATTGTAGTATGCAATAAGAGTAACTTTAGCGAAAAAAATAGTTCAAATAATTTTTACAATTACCATTAATAAATCACTCAATTGTTACAAATATTTTTTCTTTATGTAAGTCAGAAATATACCTGATAATTCTTCTCATCAATTTCATTTTCGGAAACCGGACGAGACGATGAATTCCCGGAACTGCTTGAGGATACATCCATTGATTTTCTCTTCCGATTTACAACAGGAACCGCCTCCGGAATCATCTTGACATTCTTATTTTCGTGTTGAAAAACTGGTTGAATGTTTTGCATGAGTGGAAAATTGAGTGAAGGTAATATTACTTGTTGAGAGAAGAAATTGTCATTTGAAAACCCCATGAAGGTTTGAGAACTCAGGTTTGAATTGTCATATTGGATTGAAAACTGGTTAAGTAATTCCATGTTGTGATCTATATTATCTATGAAAGGAAATGAGGGCTTAGAGCTATGGAAACTTGATATGAAACCCTCCATATATGAATGATGAATCTTCTAATAATAGAAAGCTATTATTAGATTTGCCCAATCAGGGGTTTCTTTTGCCAGTTGTGTGTGGTCGCTCTCTCTCTTTATATGCATAGTTGTTTGTCTCTTCGTTCCTGTTTAATGTGTTTTTTTATTATTAAATTATATTTTAATAATTCAAACCATAGATAACTTAGTTAGGGCTGCAAACGAACCGAACGAACACGAACAGAGCCTTGTTCGTGTTCGTTTGTTAAGGAATATATGTGTTCACGAACAGTTCATGAACACTTACCGAACGAGATTTTTTGTCCGTGTTCGTTTGTTAAGAAAACACTCGTGTTCGTGTTCGTTTGTGTTCGTTTGTTAATTTTGTTCATGAACGCACACGAACACAAACAAACATTAATGAACACAAACAAACACATAAAAGTGTTCATGAACAGAAGCGGTCAAACGAACATATTTTAACTTTCGAATAAGATCGAATTCACATACATTAAGCCACCCAAAATAACATTTACATAATATTGTTAAACATAATAAAGTAGCGTCTCAAAAAAATAAGTTCGCATATTAAACTTAAAGTCTTTGTTAAGCTACCCAAAATAAACTTTCATCGAATTACTTTTTTATTTGAGTAAAATTTATATATATAAAAGAATATTAGAAGGTTATAAAAATTAAAACCCCTATTAAACAAACGAACATAAACGAACACAAACGAACATAAACGAACACAAACGAACGCGTCACCGAACGTTCACGAACATAAACGAACGAACGCGACCATTGTTCATGTTCGTTCGTTTAGTTAAACGAACGAAATTTTTTGTTCGTGTTCGTTCCTTTATTAAACGAACGAACACAAACGAACTTCCCACCGAACGGTTCATGAACTGTTCGCTGAAAGTTCAGTTCGTTTGCAGCCCTAAACTTAGTGACCGATAATAATTCATATCAATGTGATGTATGATGATGACTACTTTTAATTTGTTACTGGTAAAGAATTCACGTGTTGCCGTCGCGGTAATAATTTATAATACGGTATTCAATTCTAGTGTTTTGCTCATCTTAGACTAAGACTGAATTTAAATAATACAATTTTGTTGATTATTATACACCTACTATAGAGTTAGAAATGTTGATTGAAATTATTTTTATTTACAACCACATCAAACTTGACAATTATGAATAGAAATATTGATTATCCCACTAATTTAAAATTAAAGCAAACATCATAAAAGGCTAAAGTTTAAAATGTAGAAATATTTATAGTCGTACTTCTCACTAACAGGACGGGTGAGTGAGCTTGATATATAATGTAATACGAAAGAGGTTGAACAGTTAGAAGTCAACCAAAATGTATTTTATTGTAAAATTAATTAAAAGAAAAGTAATACAACATGAGCATTTTTAACAATTGTTTACAATCTTTTAAATTACTTAAACTTATATTATACATAATAAACCTTAATTAATGTGAAATTACAAATGGAGGTTATGATAAAACTGTACAAGTTAGTTTTGTAAATAGGGGTAGTATTGAAAGAATTTTCATAAATTTTGAGTGATATACCATCTTAAAAAACATATAAAATTATATTATCCTAGCCATCGTTGGCTCTTTATAATGTAGTATAGATATTTTGTATTAATCCACTATAAAGGATAATTATTTCCGTATTTAAAAAAAAAGAAACAAAAACATTTTATGACCTTTAGGTTTCATTCTGTATATACTAAATAGTGTAATTTGTTGTCTGTTTGCCTGTCATCCTGCTATAAATTTGACTTTTATTATATAATGAAAGTTTATTATACTTAAAAAAAAGTTATAAGTGTGCTTATAAATATATAGTTGAACTAGGTTAGAACTCGTACGATGCACGGGATTCCTAATATTATTATTCATAACGAAAATGAATTATTATATAAAGAAAATAACTTACAGTGTTAATTGGTTATTGATATATTCGGATTAACGAATATTCTAAATAAGTTAACGTGATTTCTATATATTTTACTAATGACTATTAGTTACATACAAGTTTTCAACATATACCTTTTCATATACGAATTATATGATTCGTTTAAATATATTATATTTTACATCGACTAAAGCATTAAAGATAAACGTTGTTGATGATAAAGAATGATTATACTTGACAAATAAAACGCAAATCTACAAAATATATTTACAATTACCTGACCATCCACCTGCCCGAAAGCACAAAAATGCACTAACCGGTAAAACTCGATCCTCTTAAGAATCGAACATGTGACCTTTCAGCTATAGGTCTTCTACCACTGAGCCTCCATACAACTTCACCATACGGTTGGTGATTATAACTTATAAGTATACATGTATACTAATACAAAAGTAAATGTTTGACCCTATACAAGTTGATTAACATAAATGGTGAAGCATGTATTTTAAATTATAACTATAGCAGCAAATTAGTTAAAATAGACAAACCAAAACTCAAACAAATTACATAATGAGCTCCAAAAGATGAAGAGCAATATCCTCCTCCATTATATTGGAGAGTTATGCGAGCAACTTTTACATCTAACATCTAGCATTGTAGCAGCTGAATCCCTTGAGCAAAAACTTGTTCCGAATAGGTACATATAAACATACCAAAACACATACAAATTACAAAATGCAAAGCCTAGAAATTTCATAATAATAATACTAATACTAATAATAACAATAATAATGATAATGATAATAGTAATAAGAAAAAGAAACAAAATTCAAATGTGTTTAAATTAATTAGTAACTATACAAATCATTCATACTCACTCGTGATTTTGGTTTCCCTTTCATCCATTTCATAATAAAGAGTATTTGTTTCAACTTTGTAGAAATAAAATTACAAGATTATCACATCATATATTTTTCAGGAAATTTTCATCTTAGTTAAGGATAGTAATTGTTAGGAACTAAGAGTTTGATTTGTTAAGATTGTTTAAATATGAAATAGATGATTGAATACTAAAGACGGAAAGTGCAGTGGAAATATAAACTTCATCATCATCATCATCATCATCATCATCATCATCATCATCATACCCAGTTAATCCCACCAATAGCAAAAGCTAAGGTAGGGTCTGAGGAGGGTAAGATGTAGACAGCCTTACCTCTACCCCGTGGGAATAGAGAGGCTGCTTCCAGTGAGACCCCCGGCTCGATAGTGATGTTGTATCAAGCCTTGGACATAAGGCGCATATCACTTAGCAATTGGGACAAACCCGATTGGTGCATGTAGCCCCTTGTCTTTGGGCTATCAACGCTGTTAGGATCTGAGTTCTGGTTGTTTTGATTTGTTTGATTAAGTATGAGTAAATGAAATGAAATATAAATGGAAAGTGCAGCGGAATAAACTATAAATCAAAACATGGAGAATAATTGTTTTTAATCGAAAGCTTTCATTAATCGAAAGATTACAATTGTACAACTAAACTCCCCCTCAGCCTGATCACTCAGAGAATATTTGTCTGAAAGAGAATGACGAGTGATGAATAGAACAGTGCAAGTACTGTTCTATTTATAGACAGACTCAAACCTCTGATGATCAGTGCTGACGTCACCTAAGACAACGACCTCTAACTGACTAACAACTTCTAACATATGCTAACTATAAACACTGTTACATTGAAAAGACTGATAATACAAAACTCTATAAAGGAAAACTCTGATGTCTTCTATCATCTGTTGAACCAAAGTGCTGTTGGTTCAACAGACCTTTGTTCTTCAGTTCTTTGATCAGCAGTTGTTCTTCATCAGACCTTTATTCTTCAGAGTCTTTAACAGTTGATTGAAGCAGCAGCAGTTAGGAATCAACAGTCTTTTGGGAAAAGTTTCTTTATAACAACTGTTTTATTTATTGGATCAACACTTAGTATATTTTGGCTTTTCAATCATCTGTTCTTCTCCAGGTCAGCAGACCCAACAATCTCCCCCTAGAACAGATGATGCCAAAACTCTGCTTTATTCTTGATCTTTATTTCTCATCAGACTTTCTCTTATTTGGCCTTTGAGTTGCAATTCAAAGCTTAGAGAGAAGAGGTCTTCAGCATCTCTTTCCAGTGTCAAATTCAGAAGAGTTTGGAGATCTTCAGCACATAGGCCAGGTGCATCATCCATGCTTAACTTCTGAACACTACCATCTGATCTGAGCAATGTCAATTCATGGGTGTCTTTGTTGGACTTCCATTTTAGAATTTTAGAATTAGAGGAGTGACTGGGTTGCATCTTTATTCTTGATGAGTTGGGTGATGGAGGCCTGCCAATGAGTTCTCTGAATTTCCCTGTGACAGGGTCAGAGAAATATCTGATCTGGTTGATGAGACCCTCTTTTACAAATGTGTCAGTGAACTGTTTTTGTTCCTCTTCTGTCATCTCCTTCTGCTTCTTGAACTGTCTTCTAGCAGCAATGGAGAGATCAGAGGTTTCCAGTAAACTGTCAAGTGTAAAGGCATGTAGAGGTCTCTTTGGTGCATCATCATAGATAGGCTTTCTTGGTAGGCTAGGGTTGGTCTTTCTTTCTTCTTCCAATTTCTTGTAAGTTTCAATCAGTCTGATTTCTGACCATCTAGCAACAGATCTCATCTCTCCATACTTGGCAGCTACTAGTTCTTGTCTCATTCTTTTGAATTTTAGAGCTCTAGCTTGATCTCTCCCTTTACTGAAATCAGGGGCAGAGGCCTTTGTAGGAGGATTCTTGGCCATGCTCTCAATTCTTGTTAGTTCTTCTCTAAGAGCATGTGTAGTCCAGCCTGTGAATTGGTTTTTGTTTGCTTTGTAAGGCTTGGTGGCCAAGATCTGTTCTAGCAGGGAATCCCTAACCTCCATCTCCATATCTTTGCTGAGAGGCATGGCAGACATGGAATTGCTCAGGGTCTTAGCAAAATCCTCAATCCTTCTCAACTTGCTAAGTTCTGCTGAATGGATGCTCTGAGCAGTCCTGTCATCCTTCCCTTTACACTTCTCTTTGATGACAGCATCTGCCTGTTCACTCTTGTATTTTAGATAAGTATCAATGTTGAGAGGAACAGCGAAACCTTTAAGAGAAGGGAAGAATCTATCTGATGGCTGATCAGTATTATAGAAGGATTGAAGTTCCCCCTTGAGTAAATCCAGCTCAAGAGGATACTTCTCAGCCAATGGTGTGATGGTTGGTGGTGGTCTGTGGGATCTGAATTGTGATGTGTGAGGTGAGTATGATGAAAGTGGAATTGCTGGGACAGGTGTGGATTGTGTGATTGGGGTGTTAGGTGGTGTGGTGTGAATGTTTTCATCTTGTATAACAAAGGTGGATTTCCTTTTTCTGCTATACATGATCTTTGGTGAAGGTGAGGATGAAGCAGTGGTTTGGTTAACCTCTGTTGGTCCTTTTGTAGAACCAGCAGATGTTTGGGTTTTTGGTTGTGTTGTGGTAGGTTTGGTAGTTGATGGTGTGGTGATTGGTTTGGTTGGAACAGGTGTTTTGGTGGCAGTGGTTTTGGTGGCAGTGGTTTTGGTAGCAGTGGTTGTGGTTTCAGTGGTTTTAGTAGCAGTTGTTGTGGTAACAGGGGTTTCAGCAGCAGAGGTTTCAGAAGATAGCTTGGATGGTGGTTTCCTTGTATGTTTGGCTGGCATTTTCTTTCTTTTTGAGGAACTCACATCTTCCACTTCTTGCTGTTGTTCCTTTTTGAGCTGAACCAACAACTCTGCTTTAGCTTCCAATGTGTCAGCCCTTTTCAGTTTGTCTTCAGCAGCTTTATCAGCCTTTTCATTGGCAGAGGTATCAACTTCCTTTGCCTTGCTGATTTTAGCTGGTTCAGCAACAGGGGTTTGAACACTTGGTTGTTGTTGTTGTGGTGCTGATTTTGTAGACTCTGGTTTGTCAGCAGCTGGCTTACCCTTTTGAGAGGGTGGTGCACCAAATAGATTTAGCTTTGGCAGCCTATCTCTGCCACTCTCCCCCTTTTTGGCATCATCAGCAGTGAATTCATCATCATCTTCATCTCTGAGAATGGTGGTAGGGGCAGAGCCAGTAGTCTTCAGCAAATGGTCTTTGATCACCTTGATGTCAGCCTTTGTATCATTAAATCTGGCATCCACCATAGTTCTGATCAATGTCATGTATGTCTCTTGTGTCTGATCTGCTAATTTTCTGTGAGCTATGATGATGGGGGAAACAGATTTCCATAGCTCATTAGCAATATCAGAGGTGGATGGTTGACTCTTTGTAAAGTTGCCCAATGTTTCCAATATTGTCTTGACATTAGTTTTGATGTCAGCAACAGAGGATTCAAGTGATTGAACTTTAGCCGTCAATTCTTGGAGTTTTGAATCATCACCTAAGTTAATAGGATCATCTGAATCCCTACCAGTGGTAGTTTTAACTGGTTCAGTCCTAGGAGGTGAGTCCATGGAATGAGAACCAGCTGCCCCTTTTTCTTGGTACTGGGGACTTCCAACTGATTTTGGGGACACAATGGTGGCCTCATCAGTTGTTGCCTTCAAGGAAATCTTATCTATGTAACCACTGTCCTGTTGTGAGACAATGGTCTCTACAGCAGTAGTGGCTGCTTCTCTTGAAACCTCACCAAGAGTTACATTGAACTCTGGGAGTGTAGCCTCCTCGTCTGTTTGTGGGATAGCAGATTGACTTTTCTCAGACCCAGTCACTTGTGGAGGTATACTCTCTGTGACAGGTGAAGGAGAGGAACTGGGATTCTCCTGAGTTTTGTCAATTGCCTCAAACAGAGGTTGCATGGTTTGTGGAACATGTAGTGGTGATGTGGGTGGAGTAAGAAGCTGATTAGCCCTGGGAGATGGACTTGTAAACATATGGTCAAGTGACTCATATGCCTCAGTATGAGGGTCCCTTTGGCTTACAACAAGATCCTTTTGTGAGGATTCTTGAGGAGTTTGTTTGGGTTGAGATATCTCCAACTGTTGTGAGGAAGTAACAATAGTGGTTTCATGTTGCTTTGGTGATGCAACAGGGTTAGCTTCTGGTATCTCATCTTCCAGAAGTCCCTTTTTGGGTGTAGAGGTGGTTTTGGATGATGGACGTTTTCTTTTGGTGGCTGGTGTGGGTTTCACAGCACTGGATGAAGTGCCATGATCACCAGGAGCAGTGGGCTCACCAACAGAGGTTTCAACAACAGTTGTTGTTTTTGTCCTCTTTGGTTGTGTTTTAGAAACTTTTGTCACTTTTGACACTTTTTCTTGGGTTGAAGAACCCAGCATTCTTGTGAAAGTTTCATCAGTTAAACTTTTCATTTTAAAGGACTCTCCCTTTTGAAAATCATTTTCTGGTAAAATCTTTTGTAGAATTACACTCAGGATTCTAGGGTAGAGTAGAAAAGCATTGTTTGAGCCAGATTTTATGGCTTTCACATTTGAAACCAAGTCCAAAAACAATCCCTGGGAAAGATTGAAGTCAGAGTCTGACAACATAGCATATCCCAAGTATTGAATCCTCAATGGGATTTCATTGAAGGATGTGGTCTTGGCCGAGACACAGAGAAGAAGGGTATGGAAGAAAAATTTCATGACTGGAGGAAAAAACTTTTTGTATAAGGTTGATCCAGTCATTTGTGCATCATACCCTCTTTCCTGAAACTCTGTGTGAAGCTCTGTTTTAGGAAAGGATTCCATACCTGACAAATCATTCAGTGAGAAGGTTGTGGATATGAGTTCAGGGGTTATGGCGATACTGGTGGCTCCAATTTTTGAAATTATGGAAGTGGGCTTTTTATCTTGAAACAAGACTTCAACACTTGCCCAAAATTCTTGGAGTGTTTCTAAATGGATAGGAGCATCAGCAGTTAAAATGTTTTTGTATTTGGAATTGGTGATTATGTCAATGGTGGAATGGAATGGAACGTTATCTTCGGTTTTAACCAAATATGGAAGGAAATTGTGGGTGGCTTTTGTTTGAAGATCCATTGTAATGGATTTCGGGTATGAAAGTTCTGAACTTTGAGTAAGGGTTTTGAGGAAGACGAAGGCGGTTTTAGTATTTTGAATTCAATGAGACAGTAAAACTGCTGTTGGGTGAAAAACAGAGTTTTATAGCCTCTGGTGAAACTGCTGATGTGGCAAAACTCTGCTTTTGAGAGCAGACGTGGCAAACATCTGATGGTTTAAACATCTGTTGGCATACAGCTGTTTTGTTAAACATCTGTTGCCAAACTCTGTTGTTAAAACCAAAAGACTGATGGAAAAACAGTTGTTTTATCTGATCAGATGTTTAAAACAGATTTTTCAACTTACAGTGGTTTGAATGAAACAGTGGTTGTTTTATCTGATCAGTGGTTTAAAAACAGATTTTTCAACCAAAGTGTCATTTTAAGCAAAATTTGATTTTCTGAAAACATTTTAATGTTTTTATTGAAAACATTTTTGTTGTTTAATCCATGTTTAACATACCAATTCGAGAGATCAGATTTGTGAAGGTAGATGTGTCTAAAGCTTTTGTCAACACATCTGCCAACTGATCCTCTGTTGAAACATGGTGCAGAGTAATCAAACCTTTTTCATAGCTATCTCTGACAAAGTGATGTCTGATATCTATGTGCTTGGTGGTTGAATGAGAGACTGGATTCTTGATGATATTTTCAGCAGCTTGGCTATCCAACATGAGTGGAGTCCTTAGTGCAGTTATCCCAAAATCCAGTAGTTGATTTTGAAGCCACATGAGTTGGGCTGTACAGCTTGCAGCAACAATGTACTCAGCCTCAGCTGTGGAAGTTGAAACAGCTGCTTGCTTTTTGCTTTGCCAGGAGACTAAGGCATTCCCTAGAAACTGGCACCCTCCAGATGTGGACTTCCTTGTGGTGTGGCAGCCAGCAAAATCACTATCTGAATAACCTGAAAGCTCAATGTTTCCATTAGCAGGATACCAGATACCAAGTGTGGGAGCACCTTTTAGGTATCTGAATATCCTTTTCACAGCAATAAGGTTTAACTTTCTAGGTGAAGCCTGGGATCTTGCACACACACAGGTTGCAAACATAATGTCTGGCCTGGATGCTGTTAAGTACAATAAAGACCCAATCATGCATCTGTAGTGTGTTTGATCAACCAGTTCATCCTTGTCATCATCAGTGAGTGGCTTGACAGTGCTCATGGGTGTACTACATGGCTTACAATCATTCATCTCAAATTTTGTTAACAGGTTATTCACATATTTGTTTTGATGAATGAATGTGCCATTTTGCAGTTGCTTCACTTGGAGACCAAGGAAGCACTGAATTTCACCCATAGCACTCATTTCAAACTCTGCTGTCATGAGTTCCCTAAACTCTTCACACATTTTGTTACATGTGGATCCAAAAATGATGTCATCCACATATATTTGAACAATCATTAAATCTTTTCCTTTCCATTTTAAAAACAAGGTTTTATCAATTTTACCTCTTGTGAAACCAATGGATAGGAGAAAAGTGGAAAGAGTTTCATACCAGGCTCTTGGTGCTTGTTTCAGTCCATACAATGCTTTGTTAAGCTTGTAGACATGATCTGGATGGAATGTGTCTTCAAAACCAGGTGGTTGACATACATAGACCTCCTCCTGAATTTTGCCATATAGGAAGGCACACTTGATGTCCATCTGATACACCTTGATGTTGTGGTTGACAGCAAAGGCTAGGAACAGTCTGATAGCTTCTAACCTTGCTACAGGAGCAAAGGTTTCATCATAATCTATTCCTTCTTCTTTTCTGAATCCTTGAACCACTAACCTGGCCTTGTTCTTGACAACTATACCCCTTTCATCCGTTTTGTTTTTGAAAACCCACTTTGTGCCAATTGGACAAACATCCTTAGGCAGTGGTACAAGTTCCCATACTTGTTGTCTTTTGAACTGAAGGAGTTCTTCTTGCATGGCTTCCACCCAACTGTTGTCTTTTAGTGCCTCTTGGTACTTGACAGGTTGTGTAAGAGATAGAAAGCCTGCAAAAAGACAGATATTTGAAGATCGGCTCCTTGTGAGCACACCTTCTCTGATGTTGCCAATGATTTGATCTGGTGGATGAGCTCTTAGGTAGATTAGATCTTCCTGATATGGTATGATGGCATTTTGTGGTGAAGGACAGAGGTTTGGAGACTCTGTTGACATACCATCTGTTTGCACTTCTGTAGTGTCAACAGATGTTTGAAATGGAAGTGGAGGAATGGGTCCAAGTGGTGTAAGGTTGGACTGACTTTTGTCAACAGTTGTTTCACTATGGTCAACAGGTGATTGACTTTTGTCAACAGATGATTGAGCAGTGGATTGGATGGGTGAATCAGTGGTTTGGGGATAGGACTGGTCAACAGTGGCTGACTCAGCTGTGACAGAGTTTTGACAGTTGTTTTGAACTACTGCTTCCTCTGATACATGATAGACTTTGTAGTGATCTGGAATCACAACATCTATTCTGTAGTCTTGTTGTGGAGATTGTGAAGTACCTGCAGGGTTAGTTTTGACAGTAATATCTTCAAATTTGAATGTATCCAAATCAAACAACTCAGCAGGGTTTGCTGGGATTTTTAAGGATGAAAGTTCATTGAACTTCACATTCAGAGTTTCTTCTATTGTCTTGGTCCTTGTGTTAAACACTTTATAGGCCTTGGCAGTAGAAGAATACCCCAGAAAATATCCACAATCTACTTTGGCTGCAAATTTTGAAATGGAATCTTTAAGATTTAAAATGAAACATGGGCAGCCAAAGACTTTGAAAAATGATATCTGTGGTTTGATTTTAAACAGAATTTCATAAGCAGTCTTTTGATGTCTAGGGTTGATTAAAACTCTGTTTTGAACATAGCAAGCAGTGTTTACAGCTTCTGCCCAAAAGGACAGAGGCAAACCAGAATCTGCTAGCATTGTTCTTGCAGCCTCAATGAGAGTCTTGTTCTTTCTTTCAACCACCCCATTCTGCTCTGGTGTTCTTGGGATACTGTACTGCCTTACAATCCCTTTTGATACACAGAAATCATCCAACTCCTTATTCTTAAACTCTGTTCCATTGTCACTTCTAAAGACTTTTACTGGTAAGTCATATTGCTTTTCAACTTTGGTGACAAAGTCCTTTAAAATACCTGCAGTCTCATCCTTAGAGTGTAAAAAGTAAGTCCATGTAAACCTAGAAAAATCATCAACTATGACAAGACAAAATCTCTTTCATCTTAGACTCATGATTTTTACAGGGCCAAACAAGTCTATGTGCAACAATTGTAAACACTGACTAGTTTTGGACTCATCAATTGATTTGTAAGAGCTTTTATGTTGTTTTCCTTTTAGACAGGAAACACAATGCTCATCACATTTAAATTCTTTTGATGGTAAACCTCTGACAAGGTTTTGTTTGGAGAGTGAGTTGATAGTTTGAAGGTTGGTGTGACCAAGTCTCCTATGCCACAATTCTGTCTCTTTGGTAGAGGCAGCAGAGAACAGACAGACATTTGCCATAGGATTATCCTTCAACATATCAACTACATACACATTGCCACTTCTATGAGCAACAAGTTGTGCTTTGCTCTCAGCAATGATGGTGTTAATCTTTTCAACAGCCTCTGGGCCAACAATCTTACATGTTTGCTTAGTGAAGAATGACCCATATCCTTTGTCACTCATTTGAGACACACTAAGTAGATTAAATTTTAGATTGTCTATCAGATTAACATTTTCAAACTTAAGCCTCCCTGCTTTGACAGTACCAGATCCCAGCACTTTACCTTTAGAATCATTACCAAAGGATATATCACCCCCTCCATGTGCAAGAAAGTCCAGAAGAAGGGCTCTACATCCAGTCATGTGCCTGGAGCCTCCACTATCTACATACCATAAACTATCTAAGCAAGCAGAAGCTCCCTGCACATCAGTAAAGATTTTAGTTTTGGTGAGTGTCCAAAGCCAAATTGGCTTTGGATGGGTTCTTAGATGTCTCAGCCTTAAGTTGAGGAGAATGATCAGTGGTTTGAACTAGCTTTTGGACTAAGTTCAACAACTGTAATTGACCATTTGCTAATGCTTGAATGTCAACACTTGGTCCAACAGATGTTTGATCATTTCCTGTCAGATGCTGAAAACCATGAGGATGTCTGTTCACTTTTGGTTTTGAAGGCCTTTTGGGCTCTTCATAAACATGTGGCAGACGATGACAAGTGGGTTGTCCATATCCTCTTGGGAATCTGGTAGCTGCTGGAACATCTGTTACCTGAACATCTCTGGGAGTAGAGTTTTTGTTCAGACTTTTGGTAACAGCTGTTTGGACTGGTTCAAAGATCTGTTTGGGTTTTCCTTTTGAAGTACTCACCACTTGACTTTCAAGAGTTTTAGCCTTGTACTCTTTTATCTTTTCATCAAAATTTTTGAGATACAGGCACTCTTTTATTTTGTGATTCTTTTTCTTACAGATTGAACATTCATTTGTTTTAGAATCATTTAAACTTGTTGTTTTGTTGATGTCATATGCTTTTAGAAGAAAACAGTTTTTGGTGACATGGTTCTTCTTTTCACAAAAATCACAAAACAAGTTGTTTTTGGCTTTCCCTTTTTCTTTCTTCTTTTCAACAGGTGTTTGATCATCTGTTGGAAGATCCTTCAAAGGGATAACTTTGGCCTGTGGTGCCATTTTACCATCAGGGGTTTTAAAGGTCATTGGTTTGAAATTTTCAAGGACTTCACACTCATCTGACCATGTTGGTTTGAATTGATATTTCTCAATTTCATCAAATGATGGTGTACCTTCCAACTTTTCAAGAATGATTTTCTTGCCATTGGGTTCAGTAACCTTGATTTCTTGACCTTTTGAATTGGTAGGGATGACTTCAACCAACTGTGGTTCCTTTTTGTCAGTGGTTTGTGAACTTTGGGCAGTGGTTTCTTGAAAACCAAACCCAAATTTCACATGACTTTTAGATTGTTGGTTGACAATCATCTCAAAACCTTTAGATGATTCCACCCATTTCTGACATTCAACTTGGGTGGACTCAAGCTCCTTTTTACAACTATGATATTTTGTTATCATAGTCTGAAGCTGGTCTTTGGTTATGCTTGCTTCATGTTTTAAACTGCTGATTTCAGATTCTTTTTCAGTTATTTTTGATTTTAACTCTTTAATGAGTTTTTCAAACTGAATTTCATCTTCCAAAATTTTCTTTCTAAAGTTTTCATTCACCTCTTTTATCTTAGCAAATGCCACAATACATTTGTCTGAGCATAAGTCATTTAAGATTTGAGGAGATACCTTAGCAGCAGCCATCAAGGCACAGTTACACTGGCAATCACAATCATCACTACCCCAGGGGTCTGAGAGATTCACAACCTCCACTTCAGATTCTTCAGCTGAAACAACTTCACCAACAACACCATCAGTCACATTTTCAGACACAGACACCACTCCCTCAGAATCAGTCTCTTCAACAATTGTCTCTAGTGCCATATAACAAAAGTCATTTTCAGAGTTGGCAACTAAAGCAATGTTATCATCTGTTATCTCATCTGGTAGACTGCTCCAATCAACAAAGCCTTGAGTAAAGAAACTCTGTTGACTTGGTTGACTGGTCTCTACAGGAGCAGAGGATGGAGCAGCAGTCATTTGTACAGGTGCCTGAGCAACAGGTGTTTGGACATAGTGATACTGAGGAACAGTGGTTTGGACATAGTGCACAGGAACAGTGGTTTGGGTTTGTGCAAAGTGAGCAGTGTTTTGCACATTAGGTACATTAGGGATGGTTTGATAAGTGTTGGTCTGTGGTCTTTGGTTTGGATAGGTAATCATAGGAACTCCATTTTGACTCCTACATTCCCTAGCAAAGTGACCCATTCTATGACACTTGTAACACTTTATCTTTGATTTATCCAACCCCACCTTTGACCCACCATGTAAACCTGGGTACCTCCTGCCAGTTTTCTTATAGAAGTTATTGGTTCTAATACTGAGCAGGGCAACTTGATGTAAGATGTCCATTTCTTCTAAGTCCAAAGGGTCAATGTATTGAAGGTCATTGTACACAAAAGATGAATTATCAGAAGCCTGGATATCACCACTAGCTGTGAAAGCGTAGTTGTTTGGTGATGAGTAAGGATCATTGTTAAAACCAGTGGTTATGTCAATGTAATGATCATAACTCTGATCCTTACTACTTCCAGAACCCTCCTCCTGACCCAACAGTGCAGTATTCCCAAATACATAGTCATCTGACACTTTGCTAGAGTCTTGGAGCTTCTTTTTCTGGTTAAGCTCCCTTTCATAAGTCAGGAGCTTACCATGAAGCTGGGTCAGGGTCAGGTCTTTGAATCCGATAGAGTTTCTCATGACTATAGCTATAGTGTCCCATTTGTCCTGAAGTGATCTAAGAAACCTATGATTCAGTGTTGAATTAGGAAAAGTTAGACCAACCAGTTTTAGTTCACTAATAAGACAATTAAACCTTTCAAACTGTTGTGTTAACGACTCCCCTTTTATGTGACTAAACGTTTCATATTGTTGGTTAAGTATTTCACGGTTGTTTTCAATCACATCTTCAGTTCCCCCGAACTGCTCTTTAAGAGCATCCCACAGTTCTTTAGCACTATTGCAGTGCAAGAGACCGGCATAGATATCATTCGGCAGTGCCATGGCTACTATGCTGAAAGCCTTGGCATCTAGCTCGATTTTTTGAAACTCTTGCTCTGAGTAGTTCTCAACACTCTTTGGTACTTGGATCTTTGGATCCTCGGCACTCAGTACCATTGGAACATGTGGTCCAAATACTACCGATTTCCAGCACCCTGTGTTCTGTTGTCCTAACACATGAGCCACCCGACGCTGCCAGATGTTGTATTCTGACCTGACAAGCATCGGAGGCTTGTTACTTGTGCCAGTGTTGTGTGGATCTTGATTGAGTGAAGTCATTCTCTTGATTTTTCAAAAACAAAGTCTGTTTACTAACTGTTGAAATGAAAATAAACTATTACTCTGTTTTAAATCCGACAAACAAACGATATCAATAATTATGAGCTGATCTGTGTATTAAATTGATTGATTAGATCGAATTTAATTGACCAAGCTCTGATACCAATTGTTAGGATCTGAGTTCTGGTTGTTTTGATTTGTTTGATTAAGTATGAGTAAATGAAATGAAATATAAATGGAAAGTGCAGCGGAATAAACTATAAATCAAAACATGGAGAATAATTGTTTTTAATCGAAAGCTTTCATTAATCGAAAGATTACAATTGTACAACTAAACTCCCCCTCAGCCTGATCACTCAGAGAATGTTTGTCTGAAAGAGAATGACGAGTGATGAATAGAATAGTGCAAGTACTGTTCTATTTATAGACAGACTCAAACCTCTGATGATCAGTGCTGACGTCACCTAAGACAGCGACCTCTAACTGACTAACAACTTCTAACATCTGCTAACTATAAACACTGTTACATTGAAAAGACTGATAATACAAAACTCTGTAAAGTAAAACTCTGATGTCTTCTATCATCTGTTGAACCAAAGTGCTGTTGGTTCAACAGACCTTTGTTCTTCAGTTCTTTGATCAGCAGTTGTTCTTCATCAGACCTTTATTCTTCAGACGTTTGTTCATCAGACCTTTCATCAAACAACAGTTGTCTTTAACAGTTGATTGAAGCAGCAGCAGTTAGGAATCAACAGTCTTTTGGGGAAAGTTTCTTTATAACAACTGTTTTATTTATTGGATCAACACTTAGTATATTTTGGCTTTTCAATCATCTGTTCTTCTCCAGGTCAGCAGACCCAACAAACGCCACCACATGATGCATGATTAACCGTCAGTCATTTTTAACGTTATTTTCACGAAATCAGTAAAATAACGTTAAAATTAGTGCAACTTTACTTTTGCCCCCAAGGGCCACACATATATGCATTATATGCGCACAGCCGTAAGCGAGTACTTTTCATTCGTCATCACAGATTGTGAAATACTAGTGGAAATATAAACTATGTAATCTTAACAAATGGATAAATTACTTTTAAACAAGTACTTTTCATTCGTCATCACAGATTGTGAAATACTAGTACAAGTTATAACAATTCTCCCTCTCAGCCTGATCACTCAATACTTTGTCTGTGCAGAAAATGTGTGAAGTGATGAATAAAACAGTACATGCACTGTTCTATTTATAGACAGACCAAAGCACTGATGACCTAAGACTGACGTCACCTAGACAGTGACAGCTAACTACCTTAAACATCTTCTAGGCTAAGCTATTGTTACATTGATTAAACCACTGATAACTAAACAGCTGATCGGTAAACTCTGATAGTCTTCAACATATGTTGGAGCCTAAGTGTTGTTGGCTCCAACAGACCTTTAGTCTTTGTCAGCACTTTGTCTTGTTCCTTGTCAGCACTTTATTCATCAGTTGTTTTCTTCAATCAGCAGCAGTTTGGATCATCAGCACTTTAGTTGTCAGCAGTTAGAGCCATCAGTCGTTTGGGAGGATCCTTGTATAAAGCACTGTTTTATTGATAAACAGTAGTTAGAATATCTTGGCTTTCAATCATCTGTTCTTTTCCAAGTCAGCAGACCCAACAGTCATATCAACATTAGAGGGGATCCCACCAAGTCAGTAACAGAACTACGCCATTGATTTAAATTAATCTAGGTTTTCTATTATAAAGCATCCTCATCTCGCATAATATAAAAGCTATAGAAACTTTTATTTGTATAACACTCTCCAAGAAATCAGGTAAGTTATCATGCTTACCACTTGTGTCAAGTTTACTTGCACTGATATAGACATACACTAAACATTATTAAAAACACCTTTAAAGTGAAAAATTTTAATGTCACCTGATTGTTCATATGAGCTAAACGCTACTTGAAGTCATCTCTTCAATAAAATCATGTTGTCCCTCAAAATGAGTTGTTCAAAATTATCGAAATCGTGTTGACAAATTTAACCTGTAATAATGAGGCAAAAGACAATTAGTTAAACACATCTATCATAATATCCCCCATTTCACTAATAAATAAACCTATAGTCCACATCCGTACAGATATAAGATTTACTTTTCAACTGCAAATATATCATATACACTACTCAATTTTCCTTCAACACATCGGATGAATGAACTATTTTATCATAATTCATCCAAATAAATAAACCACTAATTAAAGCCATATATATATGCAAAACCTACAAATTGGATGCCAATTTCACATTAGAAAAGCATATTTGTTCTGTGAAACCTGATAGGTTTTAAATTAAAGCATAAAAAAGCATTTGAAAATATCCATAATCAATTAAAAAAATATAAAATTCTATTATATTACTGAAGATAATAATTTAAATTAGAAAACAAACCTTCTGGTTCTTAATGTAACTTTTAACTTGCAACACTTTTGAATGTCTTGCAATGAAAAATTGGAAATTTTGGATCCTAATTTTGAGTACAGTTAGTCAAAGCTCTAGCATTCATTTACTACGAAAATCGAGGACTAAAAAAACAAAACTACAAAGTATTCAATACAGATGAAATATTGGAATTGATTAGTTTAAATTCAAAACATCACATATATGAATAAAAACCGTATGCTAACCTTCATCACATACATGAATGCTTCAGACTTGAATTAAATGTAGAGAATCATACGAAATATAACTCAAGAACATGTGTACTAACCTTGTATGGAGAAATAGCAACAATACTATAACAAATTTTCTAATAAAAAATAAACGAATATGTGATGAAATCGAACAAACAAAGTTAAGATGAAGAAAGAAAATTTTGGATATACTCACCTTCGAGAGGAGGATAATTTGAGGCTATGGATGGAATGATGTGTGGCGATATAGTTGTTAGGGTTTGAGGATGGATATGGAAAGAAGCAAAAGAAAATGAAAGTTAGTTAATAGAATAAAAGGATTGACCGAAAATAAAGGTTGAGAAAAAGGAGCGGGAAAACCAATGCTAGATGCTTTGAGTAAAGGACACGTGTCCCTCAATTGCTTTCATTTATATATTATAGTAGACTGTAGTAGATTAGGGGGACGGGGCGCTCCACTGGGTTTTTATCAACTTCACTGAATTCTACCAATCATGCACTGCCGCATCACTTCACTGATTCACTTCACTAAAACAGTTTTTTGAAGGCAGCACTCCGCTGGAAATAAAATAGAGAAAAAGACAAAAGGGGGAGAGAGAAACTCACATGTACCAGCTCGTTAACTAAAACCAGATTTTGGTTCACGAGACCACTACCCGCATTGATGGCGGCAGTGTTACCATGCGGGTAGTGAGGTACCCGTGACCAATTCTTGTAGCGCCTCGTCCCCATTACATATTAGTTTTTTCTTTAGCGACAAATCTATCCTACTAAATTACACCAAACCTACACTAACTAAACTCACCATCAGACTCAAACCTAAGGTATCTCTAAAGCAACAAGAGCTACTTACCAGTAGGTTACCAATCAAATGGCGAATTACATATTAATTGGCTATCATAAAAAACATGCTTGAAGGAAATCATTGAATAACACTCACTCATCTTTTAGGTAGATGGTGTGATGCTAGAAGATTTGTTCTAATCTTCTAATCATCATTGTTTCCAGATTAGATTTGTTCTACACTACTCTACACTACCATAAACACCATATTTGGTGGCGACTTATACTCTAAGGTACCCTAAACCGTGGATCCTACCATTTTACCCACTACTCACTACCCTCTTTATATATCTCTCACCTATTAACACACACACACTCCGTCAAGTAGTGTATGCCGAGAATGGTAGCCGAAAAGGGGTACTCGAATGAGCAACAGTGGTGTACCCGTTATGGTACCCCTATCTGAAGTCACGACTCGAGACCATATCGACGTCCACCCACCCTTATTGAATATCCACCGTAGTTAAATTCCTTGCAAAAATCCTTGCAACATCACTCTTTCATGGAGTATCGATCTTTTTCTCTTTATCTATCTTAATTTGATATCTTATTATAGGAGTAGAATCAAATACAAACTAAGTTTTATGTAAAAATGGTAAGAATAAAAACCAAGTCCCATGTGAACTACATCTCATTTAAAAAAAACGTATTTTCTTATGTTTGTTTTGATAATTCCTATTTTCATGTTCCTGTCCAAAATTGATTTCCAAAAATTAATTCAAAGTTGCCTTTTCAAAGCGGGTTATCATTTTTTCAAAATTATCGATCCTAGTTTCAAAATCCGTGTTGTTTAATTAAAAGATTGCTTTTCATCTATTGTTTTAAGTCCCGCTTACGGCTGTGCGCATATAATGTATATATGTGTGACCTTCGGGGGGGGGGGGGGGGGGGGCAAAAGTAAAGTGCACTAATTTTAACGTTATTTTACTAATTTCATGAAAAAATAGCGTTAAAAATGACGAACGGTTAATCATGCATCATGTGGTGGCATTGATAGCCAAAAGACAAGGGGGTACATGCACAAATCGGGTTTGTCTCGATTGCTAAGCATTATGTACCTTATGTCCAAGGCTTGATACAAAACCACCATCGAGCCGGGGGTCTCACTGGAAGCAGCCTCTCTATTCCTACGGGGTAGAGATAAGGCTGTCTACATCTTACCCTCCTCAGACCTTACCTTAGCTTTTGCTATTGGTGGGATTAACTGAGTATGATGATGATTTTCGTCTATTGTTCTAGCACACCAGCACACATAGTAAAGGAACAAACACAATCATAACCAACACAAACAAATACGAAACTAGTACATACAAAATCAACACAAACAGGTTCAAAATAAGCACACAAAGTATTAAAATCAGTACATACTATTTCAAGATTAGCACAGGCAGAGCCAACACAAAACAAACTCGAAACTACTAGAAACATAACCAACAGGTTTAAAACCAATATACAAAGTATTGAAATGCTATTTTCAGTATGTTTGATTTTATGGTATAATATTTTAAATAATAAAGTATATAAAGTTATTTTATTCTTAAAATATTGGTGAAACAAGTAGTAAAAAGTCAACACAAAATATTGTTTTATTTTAATCCTTTTATTTAATATATTTTTTATTTTTATCTTAACTCTCTCATTACTCACAATAATGTCATTCTCTCTCCTAAAGTATGGGCATGTAGCCAAGGATTTTACATCATTTATCTCATATCTCTCCCTTCCACATCAAATCAAATGCATTAATAATTATAAATGCAATGCATTGAGGATAGTCATATGTTTAGGTGTTTGTTTTTTCTGCAGGAAAAGGTCTGTAGTCTGCAGACCACATTTGCAGACATCTGTAAAAGAAGAGATGGACCAAAGGTCTGCAGTCTGTAAGAAGAAGACTGTTTGTTTGTTAACGTCTGCAGGCTGCTGAAATAAACTGAAATTTAAATAAACTGATTTTTTTACAGCAGTCTGGTGGTAGACGGTGGTTGTGGACTGTGGTGGTGGTGGTGGATGGTGGGGTGGTGGACCATGGTGGTGGTGGTGGACGGTGGTGCTGGCGGACAGTGGTGGTGGTGGACGGTGGTGGTGGTGGACGGTGGTGGTGGTGGACGGTGGTGGTGGTGGTGGACCGTGGTGGGTGGTGGTGGTGGGTGAGGAGAAAAGAGGAGGAGAAGACCTTAGAATAAGTCTGCACAAAGAAGAGGTCAGGAAAACCTTTTGAGTGAAAGGTCTTCCAAAAAACAAACAATCTGCAAAACCCAAATGTCTGTGCGCGTCTGCGCGGCGCAAAAAAGAAGAGATCAGAAGTGCTTCTGAGCAAAAAACAAACATCCCCTTAGTAATTACTGTTTAGAACACAAAAAAAAAATTGACTTTTATTCCATGTCGTTGAAAGAAAAGTCTATGTGTTGTTTATCGCCCCACGCCATCTCAATCGGATAGGGTACATACTACTGGGCCAAAGCGTTAAGAGGGGGGTACCAATGAAACCGTCAAGATTGTGATGGCAGGAGTGAATGAGGAGAAGGTGGGAGAGCAGTTCGGCGCACATTGTTTTCTTTTATTTAAAAAAATGTTTAGTTATTCTACTATGCCTAATTAGTGAGTGTTTAGTTAATGCTTAAATTCCTACATCACAACAATGAACACTTTTTACGAGTTTTTTTCCTAACAATATGTACCTACAAAACTTATTTACCAATTTAGTGTAGTTAAACCATAATTCCCAAAATGGTATTTTTCTTATTTTATATTAGTTTATGTAATTTCAAATTTGATGAATTAGAAGGAATTTTGGTCACAACTAAAAATTGATTGTTTGGTAGGTGGTGTTAATATTTTGATGTTGATATAATGTTTGAATATTGGTGGTGTGTGATTGTAGTTCTTAGGTTAACAATATTAACTTCCTCACTGTTTATTTTGTAGTTCTGAATATGATTATTTTAGGTTGTCAAAGCTTTATTAGTTTTGATGTAAATTTATATCAAGCTTTTTGAAATTGTAAATGTGATGTCACTGTTAGCATGTTATAATTATCATATTTATATTTTTTTAGAAATTAAAGTGATTTTGAGTTAAAATCTGTATATAAGTAATGGTTATACTTTACACTTTTGTTAGAATAAACCTGTCAAGATTGACGAATATGTAAAGTACCCATTAACTTAGATGATTATGAAACAGAGCTTAGTAACAACTGGTTTAAGCAACATCTGTTTGGAGCAAACTGTTGAAGGAACATCTGTTTGTATCAACAACTGTTTGTAGTAACAACTGTTTTAGAAAGATCTCGCTGCCCTTGAACAGACGTTACCAAACATAACTTTTCTTGCAACAGATGATTGACTTCTTAATTTGGTGTTTAGTAAACAGACCATAGCAGTTGGTGATCTGTTTATGTTTTTTATATTTTGAGGAGTAATTGTCTTAAACAAGATACACTTTTCCCGTGTTTTCACACGGAATTTCACCTAGTATAAATGAATTACACGACATGGCAAAAGAGTATTAGGCCCCGTTTGGTTGCCTCTTACCGCCTCTGACCGAGGCTTGCGTCTGACTCAATCAGATGAGGGGTCGTTTGGTTGGGCAGGTCTGAACGAAAATGGTGTCTGACCCAGACACTTATCCGGTCATACTTGAAACAAAGTCTGACTGAGAATCAGAGCTTGTGTTGTTGCTGTTGTGAAGCCTGAACCATGAACATGTACATCCCTTCCTCCTGTCCTCTCGTCTCTTGCTCCAATCACCCGCCGCTGCCCCACCCTTCCTCCTCTCGTCTCACCCGAGTGTATGTGTTTGTGTGTGGGTGTGTGGTGTCAAGTGTGGTTTTGTGGACTTGAGGTGTCAAGTGTGTGTGTCTGTAAGTAAAGAGATGTGTTTGCTTGTTTGAAGAGAAACAAGATAAAAAAAAGAAGATAAAGAAGAATATGTGTGTGTCTGGGGTGTCGTGTGTGTGATTGTAAGAATATTGTGTTTCGTTTTTTTTTTTATAAAAATGATATAAATATTTTTATTTATTATTAAACATTCAGATGTCCAACCAAACACCACTTAATGATTCAGCACTTAATCATTCAGTACATTTTAACCATTCAGACGTTACCAAACAGCCCCTTATACTTCTATATAGAGTTCAGAGGGCCACGTGGAAATTCCAGCATCTTTGGTTGTGTTCCCCTGGTGGGTCGAGTTTCAGGAGATATCCATAAATGGTCCCATCACTTGTTTCTTGCATATTGTTCAATATTTGGAGCCCATGAAAAGCATACATATATAATATGTTTGCCCACTCATATATATTTGCCCATAAGATGGTGGGCACTAATTATCAAAGAGTTGGTGGGTTGTTCTTTTTCAATAAAGTATAATGTTCCAATGCATGTATCCGCCAGGTATATATGTTTAGTGAATTTAATAAAAAAAAAAGCTCAAAAAAATTGATGGAATCCAAATTTATTGTAATCAACAATGAGATTTGTAGAGACCACATGGGCCATTCTCAAGATTGGGTGGTTTCATTCCCTTATGGGGGCAAATTTTACCAAATGCTATTGTTGCACAATTAAACGTTTTTCTATCACACTCTTATCCGATATACATTAAAGGTGTCAAGATTATTTTTTTCGCGATGGAATTAGTATTTTTTTTTGGTGCTTAGAATTCTAACAACCCCACGACATAATTTTCATGTCAAGACACATAATAAAAAGCAATTTCGTGATAAAGGACCCTTGTCATTTCAAAAACACACACAATAAAAAATATAATATAATGTTATGTTATTTGAAATATATAAAAAATACATTTTATTTTGTTCCCAACGTATTTTCATGTTTTGAAAACAATTCATTGCATCTTTTTCAATAGAGTTAAATGCCATTTTTGTCCCTAAGGTTTGGTCATTTTTGCGAGTTTCATCCAAAAGTTTATTTTTTCTTATCTGGGTCCTTAAGGTTTCAAAATCTTGCTGATTTCGTCCAACTCGTTAACCCGTTAGTCAATGTGAGTTAAGCCAGGGGCAAAGTTGTCAATTCGTTTCTTTTTAATCTCCACCCTATTTAAACCCCCTTTTCACCCCTAACTTATCTTCTTCCCTCTTTTAAACAAAACCAAAACCCCTTTAACCACAACAACCGGCCACCACCTTATCCACCACAGCCGGCCACCACCCCTAACCACCACAATCAACTACCACCTGTAACCACCACAATAAACCACCACAGCCAGCCACCAGATGTACCATCACCAATTAACACCTGCTGTACGAACATTGATCCACAAAAAAAAATGAGTACCACTAGTTGACATCAGGTATATACAGGATACCACCATCGCACCACCCTGAAAACCATGAATAAGATAAAGAAAGGAAACCATTTGTAGGCGGTTCTTCGATTAACTTCCGTCAGAGATGGAATTGCAGGATCTGTTATAGACGAGCACCAGCCTTCTTTTTCCCTAGTTAGTAGCGGTGGTGGTGTTCTTACCTTCTCCGACAACGAGAGATGGTACTCTTGGACTCAAAAGGTCATGACGCCGTGACGGTTAGGGCTCAACAGTGGTTTAAGGTTTCCGGCAACACTAGGGCTCAATGGTGGTGGTTGGGTACAACCCAGCTCGTGTTGATGGTTACAGAGAGAAAGGAAGGAGTCAAGGTTTTTTTTTCAGTAGATTTACAGATAGAGATAGAAGAAGGATAGATGGTGATGGTGGTGGTGGTGGGTTAGGGGTGACAGTGATTGTGTGGTGGTGGGGGGTTAGGGGTGACAATTATTGTGTGGTGGTGGGGGGTTAGGGGTGACGGTGATTGTGTGGTGGTGAGATGGTAATGAGCTTTGTTGTTTAGATTTACAGAGTGAGAGAGAGGGTAGAGATAGAGAGGAAGGAGAGAGAGTAGATATATGCATAACATATTATATATATATATATATATATATATATATATTATGTTATTATAATAGATTTATTTTAAAACAAAAGTAAAATAAGGGTATTTTAGTCTTTTCATAATCAGTTAACAGAAAAAATGGATGGAGTTAGTGAGTTGGACGAAACCAGCAAGATTTTGTAACCTTGAGGACCTAGATGAGAAAAAATAAAATTTTGGATGAAACTCGCAATAACACTACTACAAAATTTAGCAATTGCCACCGAAATTTGCTACCGAAAAACACGGTAGCAAATTTTATGACTTAAGGTAGCAAAGCGGTAGCAAGGGTTTAAAAAGTTGCCACCGTCCATTGTGGTAGCAAATCGGTAAAAAAAAACACTTAAAAATAATATGCTATAAAATTTTCCCCCAAAAAAATGACCTAATTAAACCTTTCCCACAAAACACATTCATCTCCACAATATTAAAACCTTCTATTCATCTTCACCACCAGACCACCGTAAATCACCTTCTATTCATCTCCACAAAACACATTCATCTCCACAACTCCAACCCGATTCACAGACACCACCGTAAATCACCACGAGACACTGTCATCTCCAACCGTCAGCTTCATCATCCAACCGATTCACAGAACACCGTCAGCTTCATCTCCACGAGACCACCACAAAACACCGTCAGCTTCATCTCCAGCTTCATCATCCACGTTTTTTTTATATCTGTGTTGCCGTCAGCTTCATCCACGTTTTTTTTAGATCTGTTGCTCCATCATCAGGTATGCATCGATTGTTATTGATCTGGCCGAAGCGCATTGATTGTTTAGGTGTCGGTGATTTGTGTGTGTTTGTTATTGATCTGTTTAGATCTGTGTTTTAGTGTTAAGTTAGTTGATTATGTGTTTGTGAGTGAGGATTTGAGTGATGTTAACTGTTAGGGTTTTGGTAACAGAAATTTTGCTTGTGTACAGTGCTTGAAGTGTAAGTTACTGTAATAATACGTTAGAATGTGTGACTTAGGGTTAGTTAATTGCAGAGATCACATTCGATAAGGAGTATCGGTCTATTTAGTTTTAGCTATCGGTGATTTGTGTTTTCTGTTATCGATCTGTTTGGATCTGCATTTTTGTGTGCTTAATTGCTTAATTCTGTGTTTGTGAGTGAGAATTTGAGTGCTTACAGTGTAAGTTACTGAAATAATACGTTAGAATTTGTAATTAACAGTTCTCTAAGTGCAGAGATCGTGTTCAATAAGGCGTATCTGTTCAGACTTAAGGCATTTAATCTATTTGGTTTTAGCTGTCGGTGTTTTGTGTTTTTTAGCTATTGATTGTTTTGGATCTGCATTTTCGTGTTTGGTTGCTTAATTTTTTGTATCTGAGAGTGAGAATTTGAGTATTGTTCAGTTGTTATATGTTGCTTTGCTAGTCTACAATACTTTAAGGCTCTGGTAGTACCGTACTTGAAGTGTAAAATAATGAAATTAAACATTAGAATGTGTAGTTAACAGTTTGCTGGTTGTAGAGAACTAGAGATCATGTTCAATATGACATATCTGTTTCTGCATTTGATAATTTTTTTTTCCTGTTTAGACTGTTAATCTGAAGGATTCGCCTAATTCTTTGTGAGTATTCGCTCCTTGCCAAATTAGGGCAAAATAATTATCAATATAAACAAGTATTTATTCTATGTGGATGTATATTATTATTATCTAGCCATTTTAGGGATTGAACTCCTGATTGTAACTTGATATGGTTTGCATTTTAGACAGGGCTCCTATAAATCTATAATCATTATGATTCTATGAACCATGTTTAGAGTATAAATTATATTAACCCTTGATTACTTAAGCATAATTGTATTCAAAAGTTTCAGAATTTGATTCTTGTGACTTGTGGTCCTAGATGAGAGGCATTTTAGAATAGAAACATATGCTCTGCCTTTGATCGGTTTTGGATAGTGATGGTAATATATGCTGTTTCTAAGCATGCTTATCCATCCTTTGTTATTGTGTATTAAGTTTAACAGTAGCAGTTATGGGATGCATCAGTTCCCTCGTGATAGGTCGATCTTTTATGATGTCATTAACAGTGTTTAATGTTAAATGTATTAGCATTTAGTATAATGATCTGTTGAATATTATATACCCGTTCATCGTACCTTACCTACTGCTTGTTTAGCCTAATCAATATGCTTCTCTTCTTCCCTAGTGATAACCTTGTTTGCGTTGGCTTTTCTTTTGTTTGCCTTAGTTTGTTGACAGAATGTTATTGCAGTGCTTATTGTGATTATTCTGATATCAAGTTAGTAGTCAGGACTGCTTGTTATTAAGTAACCATGCTGGCTATATGCCTCTCGTGAGCGCATATGTGCGGCATTTATGGTGTTAAGAAGTTATCTCATGTTTTCAGGGCTGCAAGTGTTGGGTGTCGATGCAACCTGGGCCTGGATTAATTTGTCAAAAATGAAGTAAATGTAGCTCCATTATTGTCCATGAACATGGACTTTATTGTCTATATGTTGCCATAATTTTATTAGAGCCTTGTTTAACCAACACATTGATGAGATCCGTTAACCAATATTTTCAGACATTTGACCATCGTTTGCAATGGGCCTATAGTTTTTATAAATCTGACCGAATAATTCTAATGATCGATTGAGCAATGAGTTTGAGTATATTAGACCATCAAATGTGCAAATCTGATCAGAGATGTTTGTTGAGGTATTTACTAAAGATATACAACTTTGTTCCTTTGTTTGTATATTTAAACCATTTTTAATACTTATACCTTTATTCATATTGATAATTTTTTTCCTGTTTAGACTGTTAATACTCACAAGGATTATATGGTTTTAAAGGGCTGTCCATAAAAGGCCAATTCACTAACTGAACAAACCGTGTTCAGATTGATAGACGATGTGTAAAGAATATGGGTTGGTAAATATCCACCTGGATCAAAAATTCAAACTGGTGGGATTAACTGAGTATGATGATGATGATGATGATGATTATTGATGATATGTTTTTAATATTGGATTGATTGACTTCGTTTATGTGTCTGTGAATTGATCTGGATAATTGAACTGATTTGATGTTATTAGATTAGTATGTTTGTTGTTGGATTTTGTATCTGATGTGTGTAAGTATACATTTTAATATACATTTTGGTGTAGGATTTGGGGAAACTAGGTTAGGATGTCAATAATTAGGGAGGTTTTGGTTGCTGCGCGTTTGTTTTCGGGCCTGCACATGAAACTGAGTCATTGTTTATTATTGAATACTAATTAGCCATATTTTGGATAATTGTTATGCGTTTCTATTATGTATATACGTGTTTATAATGACTATGAATTTTAGGACCACTAATTGAACAGTAATGGCATGGTACACCGATCGACATTGGATGTATGAGAAGACTGATAGTGATGGCTTTCTTAATTCTGAATATTGTGACAATGTGGATTTGTTTTTGGATTTTGCATTTTCTAAAGAAGCAGTTGTTGATGCTAGCGTGAATATGCATGGTGAGACAATACGTGAGATAAAATGTCCATGCTATAAATGCAAAAATATAAGTTATAGAGATAGGGCTACTGTTCAAAATCACTTGTGTAAGGATGGTTTCATGCTTCGTTATGAAACATGGAGTGAACATGGTGAAAATTTCATTCGCGAGGTTGGAGAATCTTCATCTCCAATGGAAGTTGATGATAGTGATGATGGTTGTACACGTATGGTGTTAGATAATATGTATGCATGCGGTTATACTTCAAGTACTTTGGAAGGACAGGAACCGAATGCAGAAGCAAAAAGATTCTATGACATGCTACAAGCTGCTGATGAACCTTTGTGGGAGGGAGAGAAGTCTACAAATTGTTCAAAGTTACAAGCTGCCACGAGTTTCTTGACATGGAAATCACTTTTCAATGTGTCCACTTCGGCTTACAACTATAACATGTCCCTGGTTAATGCATTACTGCCAGAAGAGAATAAGCTCCCGAAAAGCTTTTATGAGACAAAGAAGTGTTTAGAAAAGTTGAGTCTTCCTTATGAAAGAATTGATGTTTGCAAAAACCATTGCATGCTATTCTATAAGGAAGACAAAGCATTAATACAATGTAAATATTGCATGCTACTAATGTGATTTTGATTCATTGCTTTAATTTTGTAGATTTAGTAATCAAGGGAAAACTACCCGAAATATTGGAAGTAGCTTAAGGGCTTTGTGGTCTGGTCCATGGGGCAGTTGGAAAGATGTTCCTGATGATTACAGGACGCGACTGTTTGAGCGATTCCAGGTATAAATTTTGATATTTCTGTTGGAACTTTATATACAGTACAGAGATCAGAGTATATGGTCATCGAATGTTATCAAACCACTCTTTGCCAGGGCTAATGTCATAATATAGCACCTTACTTATCTCAATGTTACACACTGGTCATCATACTTTGATTCGACCAAAGTTAGTCATTAAACTTTGTATATATTCCAGTAGTGTGCAACATATTTAAAAAAGCTGCTAGTATTTGACATTATAACGATGATAATGAAACACTTTTATAAAAGGGCGTTTGGGATTTGCTTATTTAAACAACTTTTCTTATGCTATACACACTTTTATTCATATTTCAGCAAGAGCGCCACACACTCAATAGTGCTTGTCTACTTTCAAATAAACAGAATAAGGAGATAAGTTGTTTAGATTAAGTATGGACTAGGAGGTAAGTAAGATGCAATCTAATGACATTAGCCCTCAACCTTGGTTTTAAAAAGCATTGTGAAGAACCAATGCGTTTTGATCGTAAAAGCCAACGTGTGATGCATATGTGTTCATTATTACAGAAAATACTTTAAAACTTATTTACAGATAATAATTGAACTTGTTAACATCTGAACACTAAGATATACGATAATAATTGAACTTGTAAATCTGAACTTCACTGTGGGAAGTACGGCAATTCTGATATCGGGTATTACTTGCTAAATGCATTGCATCGTTCTATATTTATTCTGACTAAGCCCATATTTGATACAAGTATTCTTAACAATAGCTTTTTAAATACTATCATACTTTGGTTGGTCGTCTGTTTTGGTAATTATGCTCAATAATGTCCATGTCCCAACCTGGTAATTTGGTGGACGGACAACTAGTAGCAGGTACTCAGAACCATTTTGCCACATCTACTGTATGCATACCTGGAAGTTTTCAGTTTATGACTTTTCATTTGACTTTCTGAAAGTCACAGTTTGACTTTTCATTTGACTTTCTGAAAGTCACAGTTTGACTTTTCATTTGACTTCTAATTTCTTGATTATTTTTTTACAGACTTATTTTCAGTGGGAGAAGAAATACCATGCGGAAATTTATAGGTGTTGGGAAAAGTGCATTGCCGGTAAATTCCCCAATTTCTTAAAGACGGTACGCAATAAGGCAAAACAGGAGGCGTTAGATGCACGTGTACATGTTGGAAATGATATGTCCGTTCTTCTTAAATTTAAACCAGCATGGATAAGAACCGAGATATGGAAACAGATGGTTGACAAATGGAACACACCGACATGGAAAGCAAAGTCTAAAAGGAATAAAAGAATTAGAAGCAGGTCAACCGGGGGCAAACATACACTAGGATCTCAATCCTATGTGACTGCAACAAGAAAGGCGGTAAAAGACGTTTCTTGGCTTTCATACATACACTATGTCAATATTAAAAAAAGTTTATTAACTTCATAATTCTACCTTTATAGGCTAAAATAATGGGACGTGAACTTTCAACTCATGAGATGTGGAAACAATCCCATTGTAGGAAAGGAAGCAGGCCTTTGGATAAATATCTAAGTGGTAGTAGCTCTCTAGTTTCGGACATTGATTCAGAAGGGAACAATCAAGAAGAAAATCTTGTATGGGTTGATGAAAGGGCTGAGGAGACTTGGGTAAGTTGAAGTGAATCTAAACAAGGCATCTTAAAAGAAAAAAAAAACAGAAAATTAAATTTGAATTACGTGTTTATCTCAATAGGTTAAGTACGATGGATATCTTGCGGAGAAGTACGGGGATGAAGCTCCCAAATTTGACCAAGAGTTGTGGTCACGAGCTGCCGGGGGTGTGAAAAGAGGAAAAGTGTACGGGTTAGGCATTGTTGGTGATCCGTACATACATGGCAGACAAGACCCCGAGGTATGTTTGTTAAACGAATTTATATGATAGTATGCATGGGGTTTGAATTTAATGGTTTGGTTGCTGAATTTTAGTCAAAACCTTTCATTAGAGTCTCTTGCTAATGTAAGTCTACTTATTTTTTTAAAAAATCTTTCATTAGTTTGTTAAAAAAGTTATGTGTGGATATGGAATTAAGGAGTGTTTGGGCTTGTAATTGAACTGATTATTGTCAATTGTGTGTAAAGTTCAGTTCTTGATTGATAGACCTGGTTATAGTTATGATTTTGACTTTTTATAGACTTTGGAAACCTTCATCCAAATGCCCAAGTATTGTTTTTTTTTAGGGATTTTTGTTAGTTATTGCTACATTATCTCGGGTGTAAGATCAGTTTTGGTAGGACCCTTTAAGTCAAAACCAAATAGTCTACAGCTTGAAATACTTTCGGATTTTTTCAAGTCAACTGAAGTTTGAAATGATTCATTAGGCTGTTTCGGATTCCAGACGGTAGCGCATGCAGGTTCTAAAACAAGCATCCAAAATACATAAAAGGAATAGGTTACATGCACAGTTACAAATAAAGATTCAAGATTACTTACGAATGGGTCAGTTTGTGTTATGTTCAAATGGTTATGAATTTAATGTTAGTTGTAGTGATTGTTATTTGTTCTGACTAACTGAATTGGTGTTATTGGTGTTATTATTGGACTAAGTGTGAAGTTTATGAATTTAGACTAAGTGTTCTTTTGTAGAATATTTCACAAATTACATGTAATTTAGACTAAGTGTTCTGAACTCGATGATCCTGCTAATATCATTGGTTGTTTTGTAGATTGAGAAGCTACATGAGGTTATCAAGAACCTCGTTAAGGAAAAAGAAGAAGATAAAGAAAGGTTCATTAGAGTCATAGGAGAGATGAGGGCTCAAATGGAAAAAGATAAAGTGGAGATGAGGGCTCAAATGATGAACATCGAGGCTAGGTTTACAACTTAGGTTAATTGAATGTTTGGATTTTCGTTATTTGAATGATTTGGATTTGGGTTATTTGAATGATTTCGATTTGGGTTATTTGAAAGATTTGGATTTGGGTTATTTGAAAGATTTGGATTTGGTTTATTTGAATTATTTGGATTTGGGTTATAATTTTGATTTTGAAATTTCATAAATGATAGCAAAGTGGTGACAAAAAACGGTGGCAAAGTGGTGACAAAAAGCGGTAGCAAAACGGTGACAAAAGAGGGTAAAACCGGTAGCGAAGTGGTGACAAAAAACGGTAGCAATACGGTGACAAAAAGGGTAAAAACGGTAGCAAAGTGGTGACAAAAAGCGGTAGCAAAGTGGTGACAAAAAGCGGTAGCAAGGTGGTGACAAAAAGCGGTGGCAAAATGGTGGCAAATAAACGGTAGCAAAACAGTAGCAAAAAATAATACGGTAGCAAAACGGTTGTAATAGGGCAATTGCCATGTGTGATTTTGCTACCGAGTTTTTTGGTAGCAAAATGGTGACAAAAGAGCAATTGCGACCGTTTTGCGACCGAAAATACGGTAGCAAAAGCCCTATTCTCTAGTAGTGTAATGGCCAAACCTCAGGGGCGAAAATGGCGTTTAACTCTTTTCAATACATCAAATGCTAGAATCGTTCATGTAATCATCACCCACTGATTACACGTACAAATCCGTCTTGACATGCTTCTTTGGGATATCCCTCAACACTTGTCATTGAAGTACTCATGCATAAGCTGTTTCTTCGTAACTAAATGTATACGAATACATGATCTAAGCCAACCTTAGTATCTTTCAACTAAAAAGGAAAATCAAAAGTAACATTCAACACCTTTGATCATATCTAAACACAAATTTCACATAAATATACATAATTTGAAGGTCATAACTCACATAAACAAATAATTACAAGTTTCAAGCTTGAAGAACAAGAAAAAAAATAGCTTTAACTCATGTCGAACGGTATTGAGGTCTCAAATCGCATGATTGCACAATAATTTTGCCTCAACCGGTT
Source organism: Ambrosia artemisiifolia (assembly GCA_032199755.1). Lineage (NCBI taxonomy): Eukaryota > Viridiplantae > Streptophyta > Magnoliopsida > Asterales > Asteraceae > Ambrosia > Ambrosia artemisiifolia. Next base: position 11,517,547 of record CM063524.1, on the reverse strand, counting down.
AACTTTGAAAGAATTATTTTATAACTGAGCTTTGTGTCCGACCATGAGAAGCCCGCTTGAAGTTAGGATTCACGGATTACCAAATCTCACTTGGTGTCCATACTAGCCTTTAAAATGCAGATCGGCACATGGAGGTGTGGTCTGGTTTCATGGCACTTGGCCACGTAAATGGCATTGTGAATGCTCTTAATTTAGGTTTTCGATAACTTTTGTACTTAGTAAAATGACTATATATTTTTTTCATAAAATCAATGGGGTCAATCTTAAACGAAAAAGATTGGGGTCATTCAATATTCTCGTGTGTTATATGTTCAACATACAAATAAAGTGTGACGAGTGAATCTTCAAACAAATTTATACATTACTATTTCCAAGCTTTTTATAGACAACCTTAGTTATGGACCATTTATTTTCCTCATTGCAATATTCTCTTTATGTTACTTTCATTTGATTTTGCATGTCATACGTTAAGGAGAAAATGGGCTAAAAAGGTGTTGCTAAGATAAATTTGAGTCCGACGAGTGAATCTTCAAGCAAATTTATACATTACTACTTCCAAGCTTTATATAGAGGATCGAAAGATAACAAAGAAAATAAGGTTTATTTGGATGTTTGTGTTGAAAATCTATGTAATATATTGTGGAGCCAAAATTACGTGAAAGACATTATTTATGGAATGGTTTCATCTAGTTACAAAATTTTGGATTAAAAGAAAATGAAAATTATGGATTTAATTCATATTGTAGGATAATGCATTAGCTGGATTTAATTCATGGCAAAAATCGAAACAAATGAATTGAAATCGAACCAAAACACAAAATGTTTCCTAACCGGATAAAACCATAGGTTTAGGACTAGTTTTGGTTCCTAGCTTTAAACCATTTTGAAACCAAACAAAAACTATAAATAAAGGATTAAAACTGCTCAAAACTGATTTGAACCCGACTCGAAGCGATAAAAAAGAGTCAAAACCATTAACTAACCAACTCAACCTATACAGGTTTGAACTTGAAAATGGTTTGATTTTTTTGTTATCCAACCCAAACCTGTTTGAAACCAGACAGGTTTAGGGCTACGAACGGATATGTACAACTCTAACAGCAACAAGTGGACGTGGACACATTTAGTTCTTTTTCGGTTATTAGCCGAAAAGGGTTGGTCAACTTTGGTCAAAACAAGCTTGAGGGGGGAACCAGTTTGAATAAAACATATTCCAACCTTATTCAGGCTGAAAGCGGTTTGTGTCATAAACCGGTATTAAAAAAAATACATATTTTTTTAGTCAGGTTGAAACCGGTTCAGGTGACGTGAGGCGGAAAAGGTCTAATTCATACTTGCGCTTTGGGTCGGGTTGCGACCAGTTTAGTAGTGCAAATCAAGTCGATTACAATTACAATTACAATTACAAATAAGTTTAAAATCCAACCCGTTTTTTTCCCGTCCATCTCGAAGCAAGTTTAAAGGTAGTCGGGCCTCACATAATTGTTATTGGGCTATATCCTAAAAGGTTGAATACTTGAATTAAATGTGTTTTAGGCACAATAGTTACCAAGCCTCTTAATTTGTGGTTGTGGAATAAAAAGATGAGACGACAAGACAGAATAAGAACGACTTTTTTTTATATTCACAACCGGAACTATGGTTTGGTTACTTGTTTTACTTTAGGGTCTAGCTTTTGTGTTCTACACGTGTTATTATTAATTGTCACAATCTAATTCATTCTTCTTTTTGTGACAATGTTTAAATGTGTTATTCATCGTATGAGCTAATACTAAATTACACAATTGTTCATTACAACATCGTTAGCAAAATTACGGAAAAGATATGTTATAGGAATTTACATGATCCGGACAGTAAGTTAGTCAATCAATCAATATAGGTTATGTCTTATGTACTTAATTGAATACTTATATTGCAAATCGAGTTGACAAATTGTAATCCTAATTAGTTGAATGATATTCGTGTTTAAACAAACACGTAGTGATCATACACATGCGAACTGTATTCATGTTGGCGTGATTGGCTCCTGCATTGATTCCACAAACGGTTTATAATACGTCGTCCAATCCTGCCCCGTACAAGCTTGTTAGTTTAGTTAAGGATAAGATGCTTAGTGTGTAAGTACATAGATCATGCTCGAGGTTAGTGTTCCGATTTTTATAAGCTAAGTTTATGTACCTGCATAAACATTACAGTTATTTTACTAAGTTTTGCAACTAAATAATCAAACAAGTGTCGACTTTATTTTAGCCGCGGCCTAAAAGAGCCAGCCCTTCAAAGGAGCCTCCACTTTTTCATTGACGGCTAAGATGGAGAGGGAGTTCCTTTGGACCGCTGGCTCCTTTATTCATGCAATTATTTGATTGTTTCTTCTATGGGCCGGTTATACTTATCTCATTGTTATTAGTGTCAGCTCACAATAAGTCTCTTAGCTAGTCCCGCTTGGGGATTCTGATCGGTCTTTTTGGGTTTGTCTATTTTACAACGTGAGAAATTCAATGTCTAGGTTGTTAATATATTTGCTTATTGTAATTGACTAATTGGACCAGTGGTAGTATATTACTGCTTGATAAAACAAAGGAACATAAAAATCCATGAATGACAAAGTACCACTAACTACTTAACATGAAATAAGAGACCATTAGCAACCATTTTGAGTAGCAAAAAGTTCCTAAAACTTAGGATAAAGCTAACAAACTAATGACTCTCTAGGACTCTACATATTTGAATTATACGCAATAGACGCAACACAGAGTTCAATGCTAGTGTCCGTTTTGTAGCAACCGTTGCTACAATGGGTCGAACCTACATGTGATGAACGACTTGGTGTTCCTTGTCGCGATCTTGATGATCCACCCCATCACCTCCACCAGAACACCCGGCGGCTATTTCTCCATGTCTTGGTGAATTGTAGTTGGAAGCTGTAAAGTCATAACCAAACCTTATATTAAAAAAAATACATAGAAAACAACAACTTATTGTTGAAATTTTTGTTAAATGTAAACAAGAATTTCGGCACTTCTGCAAATCCAACTAAGCATTTGTTTCCATAATAATATGTATTCATTAATTAGTACAATCCAGCAAATGAATATTGTGACATATAGGGTATGTTTGGCAAAATTAGTTAGTAGCTGTAGTTGGTAGCTGCAAGCTGTAGCTTTTTAAATATATTTTGGTGTTTGACAGAATAACTGGAGCTTTTAATAAAATGTATAAATTGACCAAAATGGACATTAATAAAAGCTCGTATGTATGTTTATTTTTTTATGATAGAATGGGTATTTGTGTCATTTACTCATTAAAAACTTGTAGCTAGTATGAGCTTTTTCTTAAACGCTGGTTATAGTAGCATTTCAATATGGAGCTTTTTCTCTTAACCTAAAAACTTCAAGCCCCTTCAACCAAGCAAAACTTTTTATTGAGTTGGAGTTTTTTCTTAAAACCTTGAAGTAAAAGCTCCAAAAAGCTGTTTGCTAAACATACCCATAATAAAACTAGTGGGATTCCAAAGCATTTCGTGCCAGGAATTCAGTAAGTATCAGTTCGGTTCATTACGGCAATGACACTCGCTATATCAACCAAAAGAGGAAATCGAAAAATAAAGTCATGATATGTCCAAAAGGACATCGAGAAGTATTTTACATCGATCGAAAGTCATAAAAACGAATACTGGTACTCAATCCAATAATATCGATACCTATATCGATGCTGTTTGGCGGAATTGGTTTAATTGATCATAGTACCGGTATAGTACCGACACTCATGTAACTTAAAATACCAAAAAAATACTCTATTTGGAATACAAATTTATACCGGAATGTCCATGTAAACTTAAACACAACTCGTATTCAGAGTTTTTATAAGTTAACAACTTAAAATATTAGAGAAAAGTCATATTATATAAAAACAAAATGAGTTATTTAGGGCATGTTTGGCTCTCCTTTTACAAGCCTCCTTTTGACTTATAACTTAATCATTAAGTTATAAGTTGAATCAAAAGTGTTTGGATGGATGGAATGAAAAGTAACTTATGAGAATTTTAGGCTTCAAAAAGGAGATTTTGGAGGATAAGTCATAAGTAACAAATTGTTACTTATAAGATTAAGTTACTTTTTATGTTTGAGAAGTTATAAGTAGAAATAAAAAAGGAGAGCCAAACATGCCCAAAGTCAACAAATTGTACCAATACAATTTCTAATAATACTCATACTGGTACCTATATTATTCGGTTTATTACAAGTGCAGTATGATACTACACTCATCATATATAGTGAAAAGAATCATGATTCATTTGTTTGTAATCATCCCGATAGATATAGTTCCCTCTTTCAACTATTACAATCATCACGTTGTAATAAAGGAAAAAGGTTAATAAATTCAAAACATTTAAAAACTAAAACGAGCTGTAAAGGAAAACCCAAAACATTGTGACATGAGCTTCTTGAGTTGTGTAGGCTTCGGTTCACACTTGTGGATGACCAAGAACAGGATGTGCCAAATTTGGGCCATATTATGCCAAATTGGTTTTATGCCCACTTTTGTTATAAGGAAGGGTGAATCCTAGACGTAGGTCTACCCAATAGCGAAACTTGACCCGAAAGTTCGGGGGTCGGAAGTCACCGGGGATAGGAAGTCATTAGTTTCGGGGGGTCGAAACCCTATATTACCAAAATTTTCTATACGAATACTATATAATCGGAACTTCTGTGCGAAAATTCAGGGGGTCGGCCACCCCTCCCCGCCCCAACTAAGCTGCGCCCCAGGGTCTACCGACCAAATCACGTAAATACCTTGTCATGTTCATGTGCATATATTGCTTTCTAGCGTTTTCTTTCTTTTTTTTTTTTTTTTTCATGTGTTGTTCAGTCTTAACAAAGCTTTCATTAACTTTCAATCTACGTAGAATGTCATAATACTTATCAAACACATAAAATATATTATTTTTATCATAACTAAGATCTTTACAAAGGAAAAAAAACAAACCTAGTTGGCGAACACGGTTGTATGGCCTTCGGGCATCGATGGTTGGGAAAGACGAGCCGACAATGATGAGAGCAATGAGAGCCAAAGCAAGTCCTCTCGTGTTCAAGATTGAGGCCATTATTAGATGTATGTGTCTCTTCTTAATGTAGTTTCTTCTTATAGCCTTAGCATACCCATTGTCACGTGGTTGTTTGAATATTGACGAGATTATTGTCAACACTAATTAGCGCAAATATGGATGATAAGACAATGGGAGTGGTAACCCACCCACCCAACACATCCTATGTTCTCACTCGTCTTTTTGACTTTTCCATTTGTAGCTTTGTCTTCACTTTCAAGTTATTTGATCAAATAATATAATATTATTCCGTGATTAACTCCCCGTGTTATATGCGTGCCAACTTCTATAGTTAAAACATTTATACATGTATCATGAATGCATGTAACGTGATTCATATTTTTCTCTTCCCATATGTCAAAAACCATGAATCTTACTCTTACATTGGACGAGGTGGTGAGCTCGTGACCCAGCCAGCTCATGCAAGTTGGCGCGGGTTCAATGGGCACTGGCGAATCTTCCTATGGGCCGGACGAGGCCCTGGCCTGTCAACTTTTTCTCGAATTTTTTTGTATATTTAGTTCGACCCTACCAGATTGAGTCTGACTCTACAAGGTTTTTCGTTCAAGATCCGTCATTGTCAAGGGGTACACCTTCCCATGTATTCCCAGTTTTCCAAATATATCACCCCATAATTTTTTAGCCACATACGGTATAATTTAAAAACCGGGTTTTTAAACGTTGGTTCAATCCAGTTATCGATTGTTAGATTTACATCATTTTTTACTCATGTTCTTTAAACATGACTACATCCACTAGTATTTTAAAACAACCAGTTTTGATCGAACCCAAACCGATAAACATTTAAACGGTATGTTTTGACCCAATTATGTACACAAGTGGCACCAATGGAGATCCAAAAGGTGTTGTCTTGAGTAATGCTACAACATGTATAAATGGGGTTGATCTTTTCTTAGATCAATTTGAGGACAAGGAACTCAATCTTTTTCTTTGACTTTTGCTTTGACGTTGCATGTGTCGACTTTGGGTATGTTTGGCAAAACTAGCTGATGGCTGGTAGCTGGAAGCTTTTTAAATATATTTTGGTGTTTGGCAGAGTAGCTGGAGCTTTTAATAAAATGTACAAAATGACCAAAATGGACATAATTAAAAGCTTGTAAGAAAAGTTTTTATTTTATTTCAAAAATAGAATGAGTATTTGTGTCATTTACTAATTAAAAGCTTGTAGCTATTAGAGCTTTTTCTTAAACGCTAGTATTAGTAGCTTTTTACTGTAGAGCTTTTTTTCCAACCTAAAAGCTTCCAGCTCCTTAAAACAAACAAGGCTTTTTATTGAGTAGGAGCTTTTTCTTAAAAGCTTGAAGCTTGAAACTCCTAAAAGCTCTTTAAAAGCTATGTTTGGCAAAACTAGCTGGTGACTGGTAGCTGCAAGCTTTTTAAATATATTTTGGTGTTTGACAGAGTGACTGGAGCTTTTAATAAAATATATAAAATGACCAAAATGGACATAATTAAAAGCTTGTAAGGAAAGTTTTTATTTTATATTTAAATTAGAATGGGTATTTGTGTCATTTACTAATTAAAAGCTTGTAGCTAGTAGGAGCTTTTTCTTAAGTAGCTTTTCACTGTAGAGTTTTTTCTCCAACCTAAAAGCTTCCAGCTCTTTCAACCAAACATGGCTTTTAAACTACTAAAAGCTCTTAAAAGCTCCTTGTCAAACATACCCTTTATTTATATATTCATCATCGGATGATTATAGATGATGCTTATTTATCCTTCCTACCTCTCGCTCGCATTCTTGAACGAATGATTGAAGAATACTATTTTCCTAAAGGTGCTTTTGTTGGCTTATGACAAGCCATGAGGAGACTAAATCAAATTCAATAGTCGTGAATAGCAGGAGTAAGATCAAATACAAACCAAGTTTTATGTAAAAACGGTAGGAATCAATATGAAGCCGCCATGTAGAATCTATCTAATTTATAGATAAGGGCATTTTTGTATTTTGCTTCAATGTTTGTTTTGATAATTACTATTTTCATGTTGGTTATCGTTTTTTTTAATGATGATTACGTTTTCCAAATCCTCATTTTCAAAATTGATTTACGAAAATTTATTCAAGTTTGCATTTTCAAATCAAGTTATCATTTTTCATCAAAGGTTCTTCAATCCTAGTTTCACAAAATTTACTTTCATTTAAATATCATTTTTCGTCTATTAATCTTGCACACTAGCACACACAATATCAAAACCAACATAGTCATAAACAACACAAACAAATTCGAAAATAGAACAAACAAAACCAACACAAACAGTATGTAATGCACGCTTAAAATCGTTTATAAATACTCATGTAATGTTCAGTTGAACGTACACCTTTTATCCAATAATATTCAAGTGTTTAAGCACTGTATCTTATTGTTATATCACACACTTTACACTTGTGTTTTTACTTGTGAGAGTATAATCCGTGGGGGGTTCAAGTCATATTTGTCAATCAATTAAGTGTCAATTATTCTATTTATTCCGTTGCATTTAAGTCTACTAATTAAACTTAGAGCTTCATTGATCCCAACATTTTGGTTGTTCATGGTGCACTTATATCGTGCAATTGAAGTTTCTCATTTCAAACATATATATTGGTTTCACCAATTTTAATCTATTTCTTGCAGAAAAGCATGTTTATTTTCTTTGCTACCTAGTATGAATTAATGTACTTTTTTCCCACATGTTTTGACCTTACCCATTTTTTATTACAAACGGGCGACTCATTTGAAATTCGCTTTGGGTCCCAACGTAGTTGAGTCAGCCCTAGTCAGGGATACTTGATGATCATATCAAAAGTCTGGCCATACCATAAGAACAATTCATGCAATCTAAAATAATTGAGAGCTTATAAGCAACAAGCTTGATAAATAGCAATCTATAAATTAAAAAGTAAAACTGCCAAAACTGAAATATTGGTTTTTAATATAGCCAGAAGGTTTGTCTAAGGTCACAATTCATTGTCGTTTTTATATGTAGCATAAAAAGATGAAAATGTAAATATGCATTAAGTTCATATCATTTAATGTTTACGTAATATCAAATGAGCACCAAGCTGAGGTTGAAGAGTGACCATACTGTATGGGGCATGCGAATAGGATGGTGAGATATCAAAGCGAAAATGTTGCAAAATCATTGAGAGTGCCGTCTTCGCTTCCAACAAAGCAAAATTCATTCCAATACATATACGAGGACCCCCACCAAAAGGAATGTATGATGCTTGACCCTTGGTCACCTTTGATACACCTTCGTAAAATCTTTCAGGCTTGAATTCTTTCACATCGTCACCCCATATATCACGATCATGGTGCATAAGTAAAGTATGCAGTTGTAGGATAGATCCAGCAGGTAATGTTATGTTGCCTATTTTGGTTTCTTGATGTATCATGCGTGTTAATGAATCCACCGGTGGGTAGAGTCTAAGCACCTCACTAAAAATCATGCTAACCTGAATAACATATGAGTAAAATATTATTTATTACATACATATTTCACATGTCTTGACTTGGAAGATAGTTGTTAGATTTTCTTTTGGCAAATAAAAAAAATATACTATGTGTATGCATGTGTGTTTATAAAGAGGGGGCATGATCAAATACAAATAGATCTTAACGTGATAAATGTAGGAAGCAAAGTGCTTGCATGAATGCAAAATATTTATTTTCAAAGAACAGTGTGTTGATATGAAAAAAACAATGCTAATATGTAACAAAGCGTTTGTTTAATTATATATCAGTATTATTTGTTACATATTAGCATTCTATTATTTGCATATCAACTCTTTGTCTTCATATCAACACTTTGCTTCCTACATTTCTTACTTTAAAAGTATTGTGTCCCTCGTATATTTTATTTTCAACTAACTAATAAAACATTGAAAGGAAACAAAATATATAAGATAATGTTTTTTTTTTCTATCAAAAATGAGAAAATTCTAACAGTTTTTAAGCGATTCAACCCATCGATGTCAGGCCTTTTGTTTCCAAAGATTAGTGAAACTTCATCTCTAGCCTTGGCTTGCCAATCTGTGTGTTGAGCCAACAACACCATTGTCCAAAGAAGCAAATTTCCTGTTGTCTCTTGTCCTGCAAAGTAGAAAAGCTTACACTCTTCTATGATTTCATCAATGCTCAATCCAGAATTTTTATTCCCATGTTTTATTGCTTTGTAATTAGAATCCAGTAGTATGCCCAACAAATCCTCAGCGCTACTTTCTCCATTTTTAATTGCGATGATTCGTTTGTTGATAATATTCCTTATAGATCCCTTCACTTCACGTTCAATTTCCTTCATCCTCTTATTTCTTTTTGTTGGTAAAAATCTGCCAAAATGTGTTTGATTTTAAATAACCCCGCTTAATTATCAAATTATTTCAAAACACAAAACTTTAATTAACACATTGATATATTTTCAACAACATAAATCAGTTACTTCATTTAGCAACTTAAAATATTGCAATAATGCTTTGATCTCCAAAGGATTATGCGATGAATAACATGTTGAGTTTTCAAGCTTCAATCACTTATAAATAAACCCACGAACATGAATGTTCAATTTACCACTTAAGACCATTGCATTTATATTAAATTTAAGAACAAAACAAACATGCCGCTAAAGATACGTGAAAATAACCTAACCACTAACCCATGTGACAGTTAAACTACCTATGATTTAATTAAACAATATAACTATGTGACTAAATAAACAAACTTTCTGCAACCCATTTATACTGTCATACTACTATCACACTGGTCCACCTATTCGACTTGTATCCAATTGGGGGTGTTTAACGAATCGAATAACAGCTTTTTAAATTAATCAAATCAATGTTTTCGAATGTTTTACTTTTATTTACCTAAATTCGTATTTGATTAAAATTCAATTTACTTAATTCGTATTTTGACACTCGAATTCGAATAAATTCGAGTTAACTTAAATTCACCATGAATAATAAATTGTTTTACTTTTAACTTTACAACTACTACAAGCAAGGGGCGACAATTCTTGACACGACCCAAAACCCAACCCGAACCCGACACCAAAAAGAAAAAGTTTTGGTCATCTAATACGACCCGTTTAAAAAATGGGTCGGGTTCGGGTCAACCCATATTAAAAACAGGTTGGGTTCGGGTTGACCCGTTAAACTAATTAAGTATTTAGAAGAAAAAAACACTTATATTTTTGGTTATGTTTATGTCATTTCCATTTTACATGGTTAGTTATAATAGTGTTAGTTTTGGCACACCATATTATTTACATGTCATATTCATACTCACCATTAAACACATTATCAGTAACTCATTTACAACCCACTTACAACTCGTCAACATGCATGACTCGTTTAAAAATATGGGTTAAGCGGGTTGTGTTCAGATTGCCCGAATTTATGTGAGTTTGGTTAGGGTTGAAATATTTGACACAAATCATACTACCATACGGGGTTTGGGTTGCACATTTCAACCCACCAACCCCCAACTTGTAAACCCGCCAACCCATCAACCTAACATGATTGACACCCCTACTTCAAACTTATTACATTACTAATCTATAAAATTAATAAACATAATATGTCCTATGTAGTGATGGTAAAAGTAGTAAAGAGTAGGACAACTATGGTCTTTTCTAGTTTTATGAAGCATAAAGTAAATATGTAAAATTTCGCTATGGTAAAACTATTAGGGGCTATGGGCATTTAGATTTTCGTCCTAATTTAGAAGGTTTTTTTTTCAATGCCTATGTATGTGTATGTATATTAATGTATATATTAAAAAAATATATGTATATAATTTGAATTTGATTTTCTAATCGAATTAAAATCATAAATTCGTATTCGATTTGTTGGAGTCGAATTCATGACAATCGAATCGAACTAAGTCTAATTTTAAATTTTCGAATCCGAATCGAATCCTGAACACCCATATATCTAATGACCCATCAAAGAGCCTGTCAAGATCAACCTACACAACATACTCACCTTGATCCACGAATGTAGATTGATTGTATAGCCTCAATAACCAACTCTGCTTGTTCTCGTTGTAGTTCAAATATTCGTTTTCCTTCCTCAAAACTACTACCAAATGCAGTACGTGAAATTACATCACTTGAGAATGTTTGAAGATATGGCCACATATCAATTTCACAAGAGCTTTCCCTTTTTAACATATCTTCCCATTTATTGATCATCTCAGCACAACATCTATAAAATGCAGGCACCATATGCTACAAAGAAATTTTTTTATCATTATGTGATAATGTATATAACTTGTTGTGATTAAGAAACTTAAGACAATAAGAACAAACCTTGAGCTTCTCAACATGGAAAGCAGGATTGATGATTTTCCTATGTTTGCTCCATCGGTCGCATTCAGCGTCAGCTAGACCTGTTGCTAGCAACTTTATTAATGGGTTTCCTCCCCTTGGCTTTTGAAATTGATAATTATTTGCGAACACTTCTTTTATCATAGCCGGTTCAGTTATATGTACCGTAGGTACAGGCCCCATCCATGTAAAGCATGTTTTGCCTACAAATTGAGGAAAATGGTATCTTTTCTGTCATATGACTCAAACTCAAAAATCAAAATGATGTAAATAGCTTTTCTAGCAAACAACTCACTTTTATATTCTTGTTTGGATGCATGATATATTAGCTACAAGTAAAGAAAAGCATTAAAAGATTTAGGTTTAATGGACCAAGCTACCGTATATTGTTTCTATATGGCTCTTCTTTAATCTTCTAAATATACTATTTTATTAGAAAATGTTTGTTCACTGATGGTAATGTTAGTGTTGGTGATGTTAGTGGCACCATGATTATTTTAGTATAACAAGGTCTTAAGACAAAAGGGAAATAAGAATAAAGATTTATACGAGTTAATTAAAAAGTGTAGAGACGCTAGTTCATGATTGTTCTTACGTAATGCAAAAAGGAACACTGGATACAACAGGCCAGTGCCGTCCCAGGCGGGGTCCAAGGGGTGGAGTACCATTGTGGATAACTTTTAGGTTACCCTCCGTTTGGTATTACTTTGTATTCGCATAATTAATTGAAAATTATATTAAATGAATATTAGTGATAGTCATTAGTGGTAAGTTACTACTGATAAGTGGCGATTGATTATCAATGATAACAGATTGTCAACAACTGACTGTCAACTATAACCAAGTTATCACTAATATAAGATTTTTTACCGATAAAACTTTTTAGTTGTCTATAGTTACGACTACCAATTGAGACACTGCATGATTCCCTGCTAGATAAGAAAGGACTTTGGTATATATTTATTGAGTATTGTCACAACAAATGCACCTATCCGATCATGTCACTCTCTGTGAATTATCCTATTTAATTTTCTATATGTGCCATCTGAATATAACAATCTGATTATCATTCATACACGATTCACGAAGAGAATTAGTAATTCAAAGCCAGTAGTCGACAAATTTTACTCAACTCTAAGCTTTCTTCTTGGAAGTCTAAGACTATATCATTCGCTAATAGATCGACCCTTGACAAGTATGGTGTGGATATGGTATCCATGGGATTGGTAGCAGCATTAGAGTTGTTTTAATTATAAGAGGCAGGGACGTCTTTCGGCATGGACGAGGAGGGTGATGGCCCAACGCCCGAAAGTCCCTAAAATTTATAAAATATTATATATATATATATATATATATATATATATATATATATATATATATGACTTTGTTCAAATGAAAACCTTTGGCCAAATTGAGGACCGAGAGAACCATTTTGGGCCACACATTTCTCTAAGGCAAAAAAAAAATATTTTTTTTTGCTTTAATCGCTGCTTTTTATACTTGTAAATTTTTTTATTTTTTTCAATATACACATGTGTATAATTACAATATACACATATGTATAATGCAATATAAACATATGTATAGCTGAAAATCTAATATACATATATGTATAAATGAAAAAAAAAGTTCTTGCATAAAAACATGTGATTAAGCAAAAAAAAAAATTGTCTTTATAAGAAATGTGTGGTCCAGAATGATTCTCTCAGTTCTCATGTAGATGTTGGTTCTTTTAGGATCCACACCCTATACATATATATAGTATAAGGTTATATTGGAAACCTTTTCTATAGTGAAACTCTAACTTTTTGAGTTTTTTATGAAAATTTTAGGGTATATAATATACATGATTTTAAGCACTTCTTAATTTTGTAACAAATTGTTAACACATGTTAATTTTGCTAAACATGTATTACTCGAAAACTTATATATATTTTTTTTTAAAAAGTGCTCAGCGCTTTTTTATTTTTTTGGCTCAGAATGTTTAAAATCATGTATATTACAGGCCCTAAAAGCTCGGGAAGTCATAGTTTTTAGATTTTCACTACAACAAGGGTTTCTCAGGATCTTAACCCTATATATATATATATATACCCCTCTCATTTGTCTGACCACCTTTAAATAAACATCACACTCTCTATCTCACACACACGCATGTCTCTCTCTCTCTCTATCAGACTTCTATCTCTCACACATACTCCTCTCTCTCTATTATGTTACGATCTCTCTATCTCACCACAGAGATCGGCAAACACGCTGAATGTTTGGTGGTTCGACGAAGACCACAGAGATCTGCAAACACAATAGATCTGCAAACACGCTGAATCTTTGGTGGTTTTTGGTAAGGTGGGGGGTTCTAGATGGTGGTGGTTTCGTGGCTGCGGAGATAGGTGGGTGGAGGTGATGGGCGGTGGTCGTTGGTGTTTTCGAACAGACGACAAACGACGGTGGTGGTTCGACGATGGAAGATCTTGGATCTGAAAGATTTTGGATCTGGATCTTGATTCTTGTTTGGTCCCTGGAAGGATGTTCCATGGCATCCGAAGGTTTGATTTGTATTATTATCCACAGATCTCCCTTTTGAATTATTATTATTGTTATTATTATTATTATTATTATTATTATTATTATTATTATTATTATTATTATTATTATTATTATTATTATTATTATAGAACACGTTTTTTAAACCTGAACATCGTGTGTGATCGTGCATCAAATACATAATAAGTCTTCCAAACCCATAAAAAGTGGAAAATGGTATAACGAATGAGACCAAACAGGTCATTGTTGGGTTGACCTGGAATATTATTTTCTCCAGTTTTACATTGTTATAAATAATTAATGCCACTAAATAAAATTATAAAACCATAATCATGCTCGTACCAAGTGTTTTGAGTACCTATTTTGTTTCATATTATTGGAGAATAAATACCTAAGGGGGCAATTACAGTTTGGACCACTGTTATGCATAAATAATAATTATTCCACTGTTTTCAATTGGGTTTATATGAATTTCCATGTTATTTTTTATTCTTGAAAAAGATTTTTTGAAATTTGTGTTCTAATAACTTTTACATTGTTGGTTGAATCAGTACCTGGTGGCTTGTTGATTTTTGGTGAAGGCGGATGAGTTGATGAAGATGAGAAAAAAAGGGTTTGGTTTTGGATGTTTTTTTTTTCTTGTAACATTTTTAAGTTGTAATCATTTGTTTGTTTTTTTCGTCTAACACTGTTACAGATTTATGTTACAATATATTTTTTATAAGTTGTATACAGATTTTTCTCATGTAAAATACTTGTAGTTCATAGTGTTTTCAATGTTACAATGTTAAATTTATTTAGTTACATGTATATATGTTATGTTACAATGTAATTGTAACGCATACATTGGAACATATAATTGCTCTTTTACAGTGTAACATATAATAAAATGTAACAATGTAAACAAATACGAATGATACCGATAACATGTTACAACGTAACACATAAGTGTTACAGACAAATCTGACTGATCGGGTTATCCATTAAAAGGTAAAAAATTTGAATAATATAAAAGAGGGAATAGAGATGATTGAGATTCAGGAGAGAAAAAAGAATAGAGGAGAGAGAAGTGAATGAAAGAGAGAGGAAAGAGAAATGAATAAAAAAGAGATAAAGATGGAGATGTCTATTCATAAAGGTGGTCAGAAAAAGCAAATACCGAAATTGCCCTTCTGTACCTTTTAATTTCAAAGCCACTATTTTTTCGGAATAAAAAATGTTTGGATGAATCTAAGCCATTGATGAGTGTAGATCAATGGTCACAAATGGGTTTCTAGGGTTTGCACAACTCAAGGGGGTTTTTATTTTAGCCAAACCCTATATATATATAGCTTTAATTGCACGTTTTTATGTAAGGAAATTTTTTTTTATTTTTTTTTTGTATTTTTTTTCATTTATACATATGTGTATATAGCAATTATACATATGTGTATATTACATTTTCAGCTATACATATGTGTATATTTCAGTTATAAATATGTGTATATTGAAAAAAATTACAAAAAAAAAAAAAAAATCCTGCATATAAAGCAGCTATTAAAGCAATTTTTTTTTGCCTTAGAGAAAATTTGTAGTCCAGAATGGTTCTCTCAGTTCTCAATTTGAGAAAAGGTTCTCATTTGAACCAAATCATATATATATATATATATATATATAAGTTATTCTAGGCATTATTGTTTGATAACTGAAAGTTGAAACTTGAAATTTTATAGGTGCCGCTTTTTTTAGTTGTACAGGCCCAAATCATTTATTGGATTATTGGGCAGTTGGCTATGTAAACGGAATCTGTCTTCGAACGAGAAATGCTCAGAAATCCAACAATTAATGGCTATCCTTTCTCAAAAGTTTATTACATGCAATGAGGATGTGTGGGGTTGGAATGATGTCTTGGTTGACGTGTTTGAAGTGAAGCTGGTCAAAAAAGAATTGGAACAGTCTAAAGTTAATATGTATCACAAATAGTCTTTTGTTGATTAGAATGCTTGGTACCTTCTATTCTTCTAAGTTTAAGATGTTTATATGGAGAGCTATTGATGGTAGAATTCCGACAAAAGTGGCCTTATTTTCTAGGAAAATGTTCTTTGTTGGTATGTTATGCTAGGTTTCTCTTGGTCGAAATGAAGAATCGAATCATATTCTGGTCAATTATGCTTTAGTGTCTTTGGATTGTTTTGTGGACATTAAATCTGTCCTTCAGCATGGTAAAGATTGGAACTCAGACTTGAAGACAATTGATTATGTCTATTTTTAGGCAATATGTTATGGAGATTATGGCTAAACCGCAATGAAAAGGTGATTATGTCTATTTTTTATGTAATGTTATGGATATTTTTGGCTAAATCGTAATGAAAATGTGTTCATTGTCAATATTCCTTTTAGTAAGGTGTTGTAAGTTATTAAAGAGTTGGCCTTTTGTTGCTTATAAATCGATCTTTAGGAATAGGATATTGTATGGTCTGATTTTACTCTTGGAGCTGGGCTATATCTGTTGTAATTTTTGGCATTTTTTTGTTTGTTTTTTGTTTTTGATTTTTAGCTTTTTTTTGGTAATATCTCTTTTTGTTTGTTTGCTGGATCAGATAGGCATTTTTTTGTTTCAATGATATGAATGTCCACCCATTCCAAAAGAAAAAAAAAAGAAAAGAAAAAAGAAAAACAAGAAAAAGCATCAACTCTAACGTGTACCATCTTAAATACAAAACCACACACATGTCTATCATTTATACTTCCACCCCACCCACAACGTCACTACTTGTCACATCTTCACTCGATTGAAATCCGATTCAAACCAAAGATATATGGCTTTTAACGGAAATCTTCACTTCCTTTACTATGCCAGATGAGATAAAGCTGGGCTACTCTATATACATCCCATTTTATTATGTTAATTACATTGACTGTTGAGTATAATAAAATGTGATCTTTTTTTCATAAAGTCAGTCATTAACTATAGTTTTCATTCTCTCTTTTTATTAAATTAAATAACTATAGTTTTCATTCTCTGTTTTTATTAAATTTATTACTACATCCATAAACCACTCTTGTACTTAGACTGTGGGGTGTGGGAAGGGGAAAGGGTCGGGAAGGCTGACGTGGAGCTTTCCCCGAAGGGGAACACCGCCCCCCCCCTCCGCTCCAGCTTCGGTGAACTCGGGGAATTCTTCCCGTTCTCCCCGTCCCATTTCCCAATGTTTTTTTAACGTTAAATAGAGAGAGAGAGAGGGGTTTAAAGAGAGAGAGGGAGAGAGGTGTTTAAAGAGAGAGAGAGAACCAGATCTGGTGCAGACGACGACGGCGGTGCAGACGACGACGACGGTGCAGACGACGACGGAGGTGCAGACGACGACGGAGGTGGAGGTTGTTGCAGGGGGCGGCGGACGGTGGCGGCGGTTGGTGCAGGGGGCGGTGGTTGTTGGTGAGGGTGAGGGTGAAGGATGATGAAGATGATGAGAGAGGAATGGGTTTTGTTTGTTTGTGTGTGTGTTTATAACCGTTCAAAGTTTTAGTTTTTTGTTTTTTTTTTTTTTTTCATTTAAATAATAAAAAGGGGAAGGGGGAAGAAGGGGAACCATTTCCCCTAAAAGGGGGAGGAGAAGGGGAAAATGATGTGGCGCTGATGTGGACAAGGGAAAGGAAGGGGGAAGGGGAACCACACCCCATAGTCTTAAGATTTAAATAATATGATTTTTTTATATTTTTGTCATTAATTATAATCTGCATTCTCTCTTTTAATTAAATTTAATTTAATACCCCATCAATAACTACACTTTTATTTAATGCTAATAATGATTTTTTAAATATTTTACTCGTTAATATTTTTTTAAAGGCTAACAAAGTCGTTACGGGCTTCAATGAGAGTCCCTTTATGAAAAATTCAGGATACCCACAGGGCACTCTGTCTTCTAGGTCTACCAATCTCGGGAAAACCCGATCACCCACCAGCCCAAATGCACGACAATGAATAATCGGTAAAACCTGGTATAGTGGTATCCTTCAAGGCTCGAATTTGTAACCACCTGGCCCCAAGTCACCTATTATCAGGCCACGTACCACTCCACCAGAAGGTGGGGATACCACACTATTATTTATTATTTAAAATATTGATTTTTTTATATTTTATTTCTTTATTTTTGTGTTACGGAAGTTTGATTATTTAGATTTAAAGTTAATTAAACTTATTTCATAGAGTTTGCTAACATTATATACACGAACGTCATCTAGATTTTCTTTTGCTGGTACGAAGTAATATTTTAACTTTATAAATTAAAAACTAAAAATCTGTATGATAAATATTATTCCTTTACCATTTTTATACATTTGAAAACTCTTTATTTTCTTCACAAACTGTGAAACTGAGTGTTAGTGTATTAAACAATTGCATATACAGTTCAGTTAATATAATAATAATGGTTAAACATGAAGGAAAAAGGAGCCAAAAAAGTGTACCATAAGTAGTGACAGATTTATAGTTGAAGGGCAAGACTCGGGGAACCATATCATCGTTTAGATTTATGGGTTTTGACTTGGCCTCTTTTATCATCTTTACCAACTCTTTCATGTCTCCAAACAAAAATTTGTATGAGCTTCCCTTAAGGCCTTGATTTCTTAAAAACTTCTCCATCCTCTTTGGTTTGAACCATACCCAATTCAAAAATCTCAAAACACACCATACTAGTATCATCACTAGTATTGCTACACAATACCATACTCCACTTACTTCCATCTTGGGGGATAAGTGTGTGAACCTTGTGATAACTAGGAGGAGAAATGTGATAAATACATATTGATGGATGATATTTGCTTTTAACTCCCTATAGTATTGAGTAATAAATGAAATACCCAATAAAAAAATATAGTTTTTCATGAAGGTCCAATATATAAAATAACATTATGATAAGATACATATCATACTTGACATATATACACACATATACTAGTAGATAATCTGCGCGTTACGATGGAGTCATGAATCCACTTTGATTTTCTCATTATCATGACATTGATGTATGGTTAGAGTAGTCTTATGAGGACTACCTGTTACGTCAATAAAATATAGGCCCCCTTTTAAAATGACAATATGAGGACTACTTAAGAGTGTGGGGGTGGTCTTCTTTGGGTAGTTCTCCACTCCTATTGGTCCAACATTTAATTTTTAATTTCTAATTCTTAAATAACTAAAATTTTAAAATAAATAAAAAAAAAGTCACATAATATTAAAAAAAAGGTTACAAATAAAAAAAATTATGCCTAAAAAAATAAAGCCTACCGGAAAAAAATACAAAGCCACAACTAGTTTTCTCCATTGGCCCAAATATACTTGATCAAATCCGATTGTAGATGTAGGTGCTTGTGCTCGTTACGTAATGAGAAGTCGTTAATTTCTTGCTTAGCCGGACTAACGGGAACATTATTCTCCATAAGCTCGTTTTCATGTAAATCACAAATGGCCCTGCCTTCGTCTTCGATGTGCATGTTATGCAAGATATAATACAAGCATACATACAATAACACAAATTTTTTGGTGCCCACATTCGTGCCGGGTTCTTAATGATATGCCACTTTGATTGTAGAACCCCGAAACAACGTTTGATATCCTTTCGCGTAGGTTGCTCGACAAAGTAATCATGCACTAATCTATTGTGGGCACCTACACGTATGTTGAAAAAAAAAATTGTACGTATAAAAACTTTAAAAATTGTGTAATAATTTTTATAAAAACTTTAAAAAATCCAGTAGATGTTGAGAGCAATAGGTTATAAAAATGTAAAGATTTGAAAGAGAGATGTGAAGTTTTGGGTGGTTATTTAAGAAAAGGTTGGGTGTATTTAAAAGTGAAAAGTTTTTTTTTTTGTTTTTGTTTATTTCAACATTCATATTAACGTTAATGGGCCCACCATTTCAAACCAACCAATGAGACTCACCGGCTTAAACGTCCAATTCTAAACGGTTTGATTGTTTGAACGCTAGAGGGCTGGCTGGGGTGATGTTGGACAGACCGAGACGGGCTGGACGTGGCTTGAACGTCCCCACGCAGGATAGTCTAAGAATCTCATGAAATTTAAGTGTGTAAGTGAAATAAAGAGTAGATTGTGGGATGCAATTGACGCTTGATTCCAAAGCTCAAGGGGGTATATTCATGAAATTTTTTTTTTAGGGAAATGAGTGGATGCATGGAGGATGAGCAAATAAAGTCGATACGTGGCCACGTGGGTAGAACTAGGACTCACATTATCACACACATCAGCCGAAGAGAAAATAACGCAAATTTGTTTCTTTGGGTAATTGATATTAAAATTAACTCTTCAATTTTTATAATTAACTTTCGAATATTAATTTTTTTCTTTGGGTAATTGAAATTTGAAATTGTTAAAATTAAGTCTTCAATTTTTATAATTCAGTTCTTATTATTAAATAACTTTTACCCCGAGAGCGTCCCGAGGTTGAAATATTTAATATGACGTAGTAAAATATCCAATTTATGATTTGCACAAGAAAAATTCAACCAAATACGGTTGCAAAGAAACATAATACAAACAAATGAAAATCAATAAATGTAGCTCCAGTCATTTTACAATTTTTAGAAAGTATATTATTCACCAGTTTACAACATATAATACAATTGCTTATATATAAAACCCTATTATGAAAATGATATAAGCAAAAGTATATATATAATTTGAATCAGAGTTACGAATAGAAATAAAAATTCTAATATGTTGCTACTTTACATTTATGATTTAGTAAAGAGAAGAAAGTTCTCTGTATTTTTTTATCGGAAGAAGGAGATGATGGGTTTCAATGAAGATGTAGAAGAGAAGGAAAGATATGAGAGGCGTAATAAAGAAGAATACCTAATCAGGTAGGGTTTTATTAATTTAGTATTTTTAATTTATGTGATTTAATTTTAATTAAAAAAAACAAAATAAACTTTTTTTAAAAGAAAGGTCCACATGATGCCACATGGCACATTCAAGGGGTGGAGGGGTTGTCCCGTTGAATGCCATGTCATTAAGAGGTTATTCTTTTATATATACTAGGTGGAATCCCGTGTGAAAGCACGGGAAGATCAAATCCTACTTTAAGCCCTGTTTACTAAAACCAACACTAAGAAGCCAATCGTTTGCTGCGAAGAAAACCTGTTTAGTAGCATTTGTTTATTTCTTTATAACAATTATTATTACTACCCAAAATATAAAAAAACATAAACAGACCAACTGTTATGGTCTGTTTAGTAAACCCCAAATTAAAGAGTCGGTTTACTGTTAAAAGAAAAACTGTATTTCGTAACGTCTGTTCCTTTCACGGCACCAGTTAATAATACTGATCAAAGGTTTAATAACTGGAACTGTTACAACCACGGAAAGATAAATCTACAGACGGATTAAAGCTCTGTTGAGATAACACATATTAAAAACAAAAAGAGGATCACCAAATTAAAAAGTCAATTTAATGTTGAAAGAAAAACTGTATTTGGTAACGTCTGTTCAAAAGCAGTGCGTCAATTAAGCAGATTTTTTAAAACACCTGTTTGTAAAACACTGTTGATTCAAACAATTGTTAATTCAACGGTTTCGTTCAAACAGTTGTTGCATTAAACAGTTGCTACGAACAATGACATCACATACATTTTTAATGTTTGTTTGCTAAAGACCAATCATCTGTTGACTTTAACAGTAGATTATTGATATACTCAAATTGGTAGTTTCATCAAATAAATGTAAACCATTGTATAAATATGACATGATATATAAAATAAAAAATTCAATATACTTAGAGCGATAATAATATCAAATACATTTAAATAACTAATCTGTGGTATTCAACAATTCCTTCAATCTTTTGTTCTCCTCTTTAAGAAAGTTTCTGTATGACATACTTATTTTTTGTATGTTTTCACTGAACTTTTCATTTGACCTTATGTTTTAGGGTAGAAATGAAGAGGCCATCCATCTTTCACTTGATACATCGGTAGCAATGACCTGATTAAATTTGAGGTTGGTCTTCCATATGTGATGTTCAAACAGGTGTGTAGCACCTTCAATAACTTGAAGAATCTCCAACTCTTCATCCTCTTTAAAACATTGCATAATAATTTTCTGAACCTCTGACATTTTTTACCATTGGCTGCTGCTGGAATCCATGTTAATAATATTTTTATAAGATTGATAAACCTATGCGGATGTAGAAGGTAGTGTTTGAATAGTGTGCTATACAAAGAAATGAAAATCGAGTTTTATAGTAAAAACAATGCATTAACTATAATGGATCTATTAACTACAATGAATTAACTATAATGAATCTATTAACTACAATGCACTTTTTTTAATCTTGAATACATACTGTATTAATTTGTTTATTTTCCCAGTGAAACAACTCTTCAAATTCTTTTTTTTAAATTCAAATTTCAAGACAAACACAAATACTATTTACCAATATTTGTAGAAATATGAACATGTGATGTTTTACGTTTTTTATATTATAAATAATTGTTTTACTTCTGTCTTATCTAAATTGGACATGAAAAGGTTGTTTGATTTTTTGTTTATATAAGTAAGTAAAGATAATAAATATTAGTATATTATCCGTGAATACAAATTATTAATCTTAGTTTGATTGCAAAATACTGAATTCTTACACTTGAGTTTATTTCCAATATACGAATTAAAAAAAGATGTATTAGTACATCATTTGATAAAAAGACGTTGTGAGTAACCATGGTTATCTAAAAATCGTTACTTAAAAACCGTCCATCAATATTTCTTAAACGTCTGGTAATTTATATTTAAATTAATTTTAATTTAAATTATGTTGTTATGATTTTAAATTATTACTCTTACGTCTAATTGCAAAATACACTAAGCTCAATATCATAATCATTAAATTTGGAATTCACCCTACCGAGGCTGTTACATCCACGAAGAGAAAAATCAACAGACGAATGAAAATATCTGTTGTAACAACAGATATTAAAAACAAACAATTAATCTTAACCTTCAACGGAGGTTTCATTACACTATTTACCAAAATCTGTTGACTAATGAACAAATTTGTCAAACAACTGTTATACGATTCAACCTTATTATCACAATTCTATAATTGGAGTTAAATATTTAATTTAACAAAAATAAATACAAAATGGAAAGACTTGTAAAAGAAAAAAAATACAAATATCTCTAAAAAACTACTTTAATGACATCAGAATTACAATGTGTGAGTTTACAAACTACATAAAAATACAGGGAAACATAAATAAAAGTCTTCTAACAACCAAATCCTAGAGAATGATCTTTCTTGCTCGTATATAATATCATCCAGTTCTAAAAATACTAACGCTTGAAAATACGAACTGAATATATATAGTAATAATGGATTGATGTTTTCCTTTGATTGTAAGAATCATTGAAAAACATCAGTTCCAACTTCTTTACCAACAGATTGTTGGTAATCTATTTTCCTTTGATTGTAAGAATCTTTCGAAAAATTTGTGGAAACACATTTGAAAGTAAAATCATTATGCATATGGGATGGAGATATGTAAAGTGAGAACAGTTAAACGAATATATAAAGATGGAAAATGAATATTGGAAATTCCTCCCCTTTTATAGGATGAATATACTAACTATTCGTAAAGTTGGTTTTCAACTTTATCAGTTGGATTTCAAGTAAATATAAAGTTGCAAGTTACTTTTGGTACTTTTTATTTAGTTTTTAATAGAATGAAAGACAATTGCAACACAACAATAATAATAAAATAATATTATTAATAAAGTAACTTCAAAACCGTAATCATTATTTTTGAGCCTTTTTATAACATCTGTTGAGTTTTCAACATTTGTTGTCACACAAAAGTCTTTCACAAAAAACAGAAAAGCGCTTCAGTATCAATTACGACCTAAATCTATTAGACTGCGAAATTTTAAATTTCCTGTCTTATTTGATTCCTAATTTGAATTCAGTTGGTTTGTTTCAATCATTTATATGGATCTTCAATTAAAAACCCCCCATAACTATCTACCATATCTGGTTAAAACACAACATAACCATCAATTTCACTTTATAATCGATGTGCTCTGTAAATCTAATACCTACCAATCCTCACCGCTGATGCTCCAATATATATGGATACTCTGAAAGAATTCTAGAATAAAGCCTAGTGTTGGGAGAAAGACAAAAAGCCTCATGCAATTGTCTCCAAGATTGAAAATATAGATATCGAGATAACACCGGAATTCATCTGCAACACATTCTCCCTAAACGATTTGCAAGGTAATAATTCTTTTCTAAAAAATAAAGTTCAGACAGAGTTAATTGAGAGAGGGTATGAAGGTCAATTGACTGCATCAACAATGTTTAAACGAAAATTTAAACGAAAATTTCCCCCACCAATGAAGTTTTTTTTCATACCCTTCTTATATGTTTGTCTGCAAAAACAACATCATTTAGGTGGTGTTTGTTTTTTGTCTAGAAGTGCTTCCGACCTCTTATGTCTGCGCCGCGCCGACGCGGGCAGACGTTTAGGGTCTGCAGATTGTTTGTTTTTTAGAAGACATATCCTTAAAAAACGTCCGCGTGACATCTTCTCCGCGCAGACATGGTTCAACCTCTTTTCCATCCTCTTCTAAACACTCCAACCTCTTCTCCATTCAATTTTATCAACAAACATTCCTTCAAACTCATCCTCCTCCCAACTCCTCCTCCATCTTCCCAAGCATCCGCCGCCACCCCACATCCTCTTTCCCTGCCGCCGACCACCCCTGCTTCTCCTTCCCCGCCGCAGACGACCACACCTCCTCCTCCCTGTCATCAAAACTCCTCCATCCTCATCCTTTCGTCGACCGTCGGCCTCCTCTATATCAGGTATAACATCACATCTCTCTCTACAGCTCTCTCTCTCTCTTAAATATAAACTTGCAAAAAAAAAGGTATACGTCGATTCCAAAAATAAAAGGTTTGATTTGGAGGTAAAATCGGAATGAGGGGGTGGTGGTGGGGTGTCGGTTTCGTTGGTGTGGTAGAGGGTGGTGGTGACGTTGGGTTTGGAGGATGGTGGCGAGGGGTGGTGGTGGTGGTGATGGTCGGAGGACATGGTGGTGCTGTGTTTTGGTTGTTGGAAGAAACCATGTATTAAAAGAATGGGGTTATGGTGTGTGGGTAGAATGATTGCTGGAGTTTGAAATTTTGATGTTTTGGTCAAAATGTTGAATGAAAATGATGTACCTTAAAATACTACTTTTGTTTGATTTTTTTTAATGATACTTTTGTTTGATTATGGTGGGTTGTTTTGGTTCACGATGGTTATGATGGGTTGTGATGAGTTATGTTTATGGTGGGTTGTGGTTGGTTATGGTTATGGTGGGTTATGGTTTTAGGTTACACTGCAGACGTTAAAAAACAAACAGTCTTCTTCTTGCAGACTACAGACATATGGTCCACCTCTTCTCCTGCAGATGTCTGTAGATGTGGTCCGCAGACTGCAGACCTTTTGCCTCTTAAAAAACAAACAACACCTTAATGAGATACAATTGAAAACACAGTATCTTGGATATGCAATTTTAACGGACAGTGATTTCAACTTGTCTCAGACAGTATTTACTGATTTAGTATCTAATGTAAAGGCTATAAAATCTGGATCTAGTAATGTTTTTTTACTATATCTAAGATTGTTGAGTTTCTGCTTACAAAACCTGTTGCTTGATAATGATTTTAAAAAAGGAGTAGCTATTACAATTAATAGCTTATCGAATGAAACTTTTACAAGAATGCTCGACGTTAAAAGTACAGAAAAGGTCATTGATGTGCCGAGAAATCGATATATTTTCACTTATAATTATCACCCATTTTATGCCTAAAATCATGCTTTTATCTCTGTTTTGTCAGGATTTATCTTTCTTTGTTGATAATTGCAGGTTCGGAGGTCCGGTGATGAAAAGAAGTAAAAAACCGCACAAAACAGACGAAGATTTGAAGACTTTGAAGACCTAGCAGACATGGCACGATCGTGCCCAAGGTCGTGCAACCCTCCCGGGTCAACAAGTCAACATTCCTGAACATGCGCGGGCGTGCCAGGCCATTTGGCACGGGCGTGCTCACCCTTGGTACAAACAATTCTGCATGTAAGGACTCTGCAACAGTACCCGTTGTCTAGCATGGGCGTGCCAGAATGTTGTCAAGGGCGTGCCAGAGCTGAAATGCCTATAAATAGAGGCCTCCACCCCACATTTTGAAGCATCTCTTCTCACTCGAAACTCCACACTTCTCCAGAGTGTTTTTTCCATCTTTGAGGATCTTTGGTGTCCTTTGGAGTCTGGGATCACTCCATAAACACCTTGAGAGTGAGAGAAATCACCAAAACCACCCAAATCCTTCAGAAATCTTTATACAACCTTCATGATGTCTTGTACACAACCCCAACCTTGTGAGCTTGTTGTATCAACAATGCTAGGTTAGATTTCTGTTGGTGTTGCTAGGGTGATGATGGAAACTTTGTATGAATTAATATAGTTTATCTTTTCATTTTAAAGTGGTGTTTTGTGTTCGTAATAATTCTAACTATTCTAAACTTTGTTTAATGATCTAATTAATAAATCACTTAGTCTTTGGTCTTGTGGGTGTCTTGATAGGAAGTAGGAGGACTCATAAGTGTACCCATGGTGTGTAACAACCCATGCACTTGTGAGCTAACCTAACTTTTACGAGTAAGTTTTAGCCCATTTGTGGATAGAAATACACACACTTTGTGGCCTCATCTACTACCAAGATCTCATTTAGGGTCAGTACGGTCTTTATACTTGGTCCTAGTGATAAGTCAAAACTTATTCTTGTGACTTGGCTTCATTGTCTATGTGATAGCCTTGTTGCAGGTTAAGGTTTGATGAACCCGTGTTGAGAGAAAACAGTCTTTATTTTCTTTCATTATTATACTGCCACACAGTTAATAATAAAGCAATCACTTTTTGATAAGTTAATTAAATCAAGTAGAAGATGCACGTGTGCCGGTTGGTCATGACTCTTCTATGATATTAAGTGGTAATTTATTCGGTCATGCTCAGGCCACCGGTAAATTATTCATAAAAGTTTAAATAGTTAGATGTCTATATAGAAACATTGGGAGGCGGGTAATTCTGGGTTGAGTCGACACAATCTTAGGTCACTATCTTTTCAGTGTTGAGAGGCGAGCTTACCAGTTCGGGAGACCCTCATAATAACCTTAAGAACACAGTCATTTGTACAACTTTTGCGATAACAGTCACCTCTAGAAAATGTTGTAGCAATTCTAAGTTAAGCATAAGTGCGCAGCTCAAACACACCACTTAAAATAGAGATAACTATTTTTCATACCAGGTTCCATCTGATCTAGAAGCAACACCATTGTTTTGTTATTGATTTCTCTTAAAAGTTTACATCTCTCTTTTTACTTTACCTTTTCTCCACGTTGTTTAAAAGTCTTTCAAGTAATTTTAGGAAGCTGAGTAGTAAAAATCGTGTCCACGGATTCAATGCTCGGTACTTGCACATTTCTATACTATACACGATAGGTGCGCTTGCCTATTGTGTTGGGTCTAGAACATTGAGCAACTATCATTTTAAATTTTAAATTTAACACTTGCAAGTGTCTTTCTGTTTTCTAACTTACTCACCTTTTCATCACCACTCTTGGCATTTCTCTCAGGAATTGCTCTTTTTGAAAAGAAGTTAAGTTTTATTAAAACACCAGCATGCATCAAGTTTTTGGCGACGTTGCCGGGGACACGACTGTTTTAGAGAAGAGTTTTCTTAAAATTACTCACCTTTTCATTTTCTTAGTGTTTTTACAAAAATCTTATCAAAAAGGTTCTTCCATAGTGTATGAACTTGCGTCCTTCACCAATTCTTACACCTCCTCTTGCCCGAAAGATATTTTAGAGCTAGAAGAAAAAAACAAAGATTAAAAATGGCACAAGTTGATAGAACCATCTCAGATTTTGCTAGACCTTCCATCAATGCCTTGGGCCCTAGCATCCCTAGACCCAACGTTGATGCTGACCATTTTGAAATCAAGTCCTATGTTATCCACATGATACAACAAAACTGCGCCACTTTTCATGGTCTTCCCGATGAAGATCCCCATGCTCACATCGCAAATTTCCTTGAAATTTGTGACACTTTTAAGCTGCATAATGTCACTCCTGATGCTATCCGACTTCGCATGTTTCCTTTTTCATTAAAGGATCGTGCCAAAGCATGGTTAAATTTAAACTCACAACCCGCAGTTTCCATTACCACCTGGAATGACCTTGCCCAAAAGTTTCTCTCAAAATATTTTCCCCCGAGCCAAAACCGCAAAATTAAGAAATGACATCACCACCTTTTGTCAAGAAGAGGGAGAGTCACTCTATGAAGCCTAGAGAGATTCAAAGATATGCTGAGAAAATGCCCACACCATGGTCTTGAAGTTTGGTTACAAGTTTCGTCATTCTACAATGTGCTGACGAACCAAGCAAGGCAGAAGTTAGACGCAATCGCAGGAGGTATTTTTCGGAACAAGAGACCGCAAGAAGCTTATGATCTCATCGAAGAAATTGCAGTTAACAGCTATCAATGGTACAACCCTCGAAGCCGGCCATCAAAGACCGACCTCTATCAGGTCGATTCCACTACCTCTTTGCAAGCTCAAATTGAGGCGCTGTTAACTCGCCTCAAGCAGTTGAGCAAAGCACAAGTCAATGCCATCACCTCAACAAAGTTGCAGCCGCATGACGGGAGTCTTCCTTAAGCCACCGTGGAACAAGTTGACTTCATTGGTACAAGCCACCCGCCAAACAATCCTTACAGCAACACTTACAATTCTGGCTGGCGTGATCACCCAAACTTCTGGTGGAAAAATAACAACAATACCATGCAACCTCCCGGATTCCGTCAACAAAACAACCAGCAATGCCCTCCAAACAACGGTTACCCGTCTGTAGATGAGAGACTTGCAAAGCTTGAAGCCCGATCAGCAGCACGAATGGACGAGAAGTTCAACAACACCGACAAGAGGCTTCAAGGACTCGAGTCCACCATCAGAAACTTGGAGGTACAGCTGGGCGTAATGGCCAATTCTCTTGCAGAAAGACCCGTCAGAAGCCTTCCAAGCAACAATGAAACCAACCCAAAAGCCAATGTTAGTGCCATAACTCTTCGAAGCAGCCGCGTCTACCCTAAACCAGCGGTATGTGCCAATGAATAAGTTACACCACCCATCCCACCACCAGTTGAACCCACTCCAACCATAACCATTCCTAATGTCACCGCACCAGGAAACTCGACCGCTAGTTCACCAAT
The DNA here is from genome assembly GCA_032199755.1 of Ambrosia artemisiifolia. Classification (NCBI taxonomy): domain Eukaryota; kingdom Viridiplantae; phylum Streptophyta; class Magnoliopsida; order Asterales; family Asteraceae; genus Ambrosia; species Ambrosia artemisiifolia. The sequence goes on along the minus strand of CM063524.1, from coordinate 11,488,272 downwards.
GCCGGTTAATGAAGGCCCCACAGTCAACCAGAGCCCTCTAGTTGCTCCACCACCTGAACTACCATCGAAGACGTTACGTAGGGAATATCGGCCTAACATACTTTACCCCAGACAATTGATGAGACAAAAGACGGACGAGCAGTACCAGAAATTCACCGAACTCCTAAGTCAGATCCATGTCAACTTGCTTTTCATAGAAGTCATTCAGCAAATGCCCATGTACTCCAAATTTCTGAAGAACTTCTTGAGCAACAAAAGAAATCTCGAGGCGGCAGTCAAGGGAAACGCACTAGAGTGTGATGCACTACTCCAGCAACATCTTCCTCCAAAGCTGACTGATCCTGGGAAGTTTTCTTTGCCATGCTCCATAGGCAACTTGCCTACGAATTATGCCTTAGCAGATCTGGGTGCGAGTGTGAATGTTATGCCCACTTATATCTACAAGCAGCTAAATCTGGGTGAACCGTGACCGTTGACAGCTACGATCGAGTTGGCGGATGGCTCCATAAAGAAGCCTGAGGGAGTCGTTGAAAGCCTACTCATTAAGATAGGAAAATTCATCTTTCCAGTCGATTTCGTCATCCTCAACATGGGCGAGAGTCATGCTCCGATCATTCTCGGTCGACCGTTCTTAGCCACTGCCCGAGCTACCATAGATATGAGTGAGGGGATTCTGGCACTTTGGGTTGGGAGTAATAAATTGCACTACACGGCTAGTGGGAGAGAATACGTGCCTGAAGATCCATTTGATGTGGCCTACTTCATTGATAGACAACTCGACTATCAACTGAAGAAAGCCAAAGGTGCACTAGTGGTACCACCAGAGGAATCGGTAGTAGGGCTTGACAGCACCAAGTGGATAGATGAGTACTCGGACAATAGTAAGAGGAGAAGGAACGATCAAAAGAAAAACACCGTCAGTGCCCTAGGGGCAGGGAAGGAAGCAGTCTGAGCATCACACGTTTTGTCCAGCCAAAGACGTGAAACGTGGCGCTACCGTGGAGGCAGCCCGGGTTCAGTAGATTAGGACGAATAAGTTGAGAGGTTGGTGCATACGGTAGACAAGTCAGTCAAGAACCATCAGGTATGGTCGTTCACTCTTGCTACTATCTATCATCCAGGTATGCCCTCTCGGCATTAGGACCAGTAGCTTGTTTTTATTTTTATTTTTATTTTAGTACTAATAAACTATTGAAGTTCATGCCAAGTGATTTCTCTTGAGGACGTATCCATGTAGAGGCAGCTGTAGGGATCGACCGCACGTGGACTGTTGGAAGACAAAAAAGGGAGATACTTGTTCCTTTTGACTCACCCGCTTTTTCTTTGCACACACATATACTATTATCAAAAATTTAAAACTGTGTAAAAGAACTAAGTGTGAGGTGTTTAAAATTTTTATGAAATTTAAAACACCTCAAAGCAGTCAGTAAACCGTAACAAAAGGAAATTTTTTAAAAGAGTTTTTGGAAACAAAAACATTTTCAAACCCTTTGCCCAACGACTTTGCGGGAGATTAGGGAGGTTTTCGGTAGACAACAGGACAGCCTGAGGTGTTCCCAATTCCTTAAATAGCCCCTACCCTTACATGTGAGTATTGAGCCTTATCGAGGACACCATCATATGCATACTACACATGCTCGTTCATTTGACTTGAGAGATATTCCCCGATTGGCATGACTCGATTAGAACTTGTGTGACTTATGCGCGACAAGACTACATCAGAGGGGAGTGTGTTTAAATGATCTAGGAACCTAGGACTTACCCATTCCGTTATCATTAGCCTTCCAGATATTTTTCACTCACCTAGTCACTCATCTTTGAGCCTTAGCCTTTTCATTTCCTTACATCCATTTAGCCCCCGCCATGACGAAACCAGGGAAGTGTTGAGGTTTTGAAGAAGCTCTTTGGCAATTTTGGGACTTTGAAGAATAGTCTGCACATCAAGAAATCGGAGTTGAGATCATGAAGAGGCTACAAAAGAAAGTAATCAAAAAGAGCATTTTGTAGCATCCGGCCCCTCTCACCACCAATATTGTCCGCTTTGCACCAATGGGTTGCCCATCCAGAGCTCACGAATTTGTTTTTTGGTGCCCCAGTGGGGACTTCCCAAGAGGTCACCCATCCTGGTACTGCTCCCAGCTGAGCACGCTTAACTGTGGAGTTCTTCTCTCATCCACTAACATTAAGCCCCAAAACACGTTGGTGATTTAAGAGGCATCGGATTACATATGAACCAAGAATTTCTCCTGGCCACAGCCAATGTTGGATTTTTCTGGTGTGTCACATTCACCCCCTGTTAGAGTCTCATCATCCTTGATGAGGTATGCACCCACCATCCCGAACGGCACAGGAGTGGCTCTGATACCATCTGTAACATCCGGCCCCTCTCACCACCAATATTGTCTGCTTTGCACCGATGGGTTGCCCATCCGGAGCTCACAGATTTGTTTTTGGGTGCCCAGTGGAGACTTCCCAGGAGGTCACCCATCCTGGTACTGCTCCCAGCTAAGCACGCTTAACTGTAGAGTTGTCCTCTCATTCACTAACATTAAGCCCCAAAACGCGTTGGTGATTTAAGAGGCATTGGATTACATATAAACCAATGATCTCTCCTTGCCACGACCAATGTGGGATTTTTCTGGGGTGTCACACATACCAAGTATCAAGAAATCATCCGATAAGCATCATGTGAAATCTGTGTTTAGTAAAAAAAGTGTGTGAATAAATATGCCAAACCAATAAAGGGATCACGGAAACTTCAAAAGAAAAGTTTTGCAAAGCTTTCCAGAAAGACCAAAGTAACTGACACAGCCTAATGTTGGCTATTAGGCGGCCCTCGTACCGAACGATTCATGAAGAGTAGGCCACAGTCAAGCTACAAGGTCCAAAGCAAGATGAGCAAAGCCAACTTAGAAGATCGCCAAAAGATTCCAGCCAATACCTCAAGCACTAAACCCGAAGTTACTCATGGTGGTAGACTCCATTCCTACCCTATTTTCCACCATCCCACTAAAAATAACCCATAAAAAGTCCTTTTGATTCACACGCTCTATCTCAATAAAAGTGGTGGAGTTGCGATTTGCACCCAAGCCTATGATTCGAGTCGATCATCGGGTAGAATTTGAGTGTTCACCCCCAAATAAAACCCGAGTGAATGAGACGCGAGAGGAAAAAGGAAAAAGAGGCGCCTTAGGAATTGTTTCAGTAAGTCTCACCTTAAGCCATGCCCGAAATCCCGAAAGTTTATTAAGTTAGACTCTTAGGAGGTAAGTTGAGCTCGACAAATCGAGTTTGACTTACAATCTTTATCCCAAAGAAAATTGCCTAATGTTCGGTTTGCTTGAGGACAAGCAAAAGTTCAAGTGTGAGGTGTTATGATGTGCCGAGAAATTGATATATTTTCACTTATAATTATCACCGATTTTATACCTAAAATCATGCTTTTATCTCTGTTTTGTCAGGATTTATCTTTCTTTGTTGATGATTGCAGGTTCGGAGGTCCGGTGATGAAAAGAAGTGAAAAACCGCACAAAACGGCACAAAACAGACGAAGATTTGAAGACTTTGAAGACCTGGCGGACATGGCACGGCCGTGCCCAAGGTCGTGCAACCCTCCCAGGTCAACAAGTCAACATTTCCAAGTCAAAAGAGGTCAATTTCAGTGTTTCAGGAAGAGCACGGGCGTGCTCTGGTGTATGGCACGGCCGTGCTTTACTCCAGCGTGTTCTCTAAGGAAAAAACCGACCAAGACTGACAAGACGGTTACATTCCTGAACATGCATGGGCGTGCCAGGTCATTTGGCACGGGCGTGCTTACCCTTGGTACAGACAATTCTGCATGCAAGGACTCTTCAACTGTACTCATTGTCTAGCATGGGCGTGCCAGAACGTTGTCAAGGGCGTGCCAGAGCTAAAATGCCTTTAAATAGAGGCCTCCACCCCACATTTTGAAGCATCCCTTCTCACTCGAAACTCCACACTTCTCCAGAGTGTTTCTGCCTTCTTTGAGGATCTTTGGTCTCCTTTGGAGCCTGGGATCACTCCATAAACACCTTGTGAGAGAGAGAGAGAGAGAAATCACCAAAACCACCCAAATCCTTTAGAAATCTTTATACAACCTTCATGATGTCTTGTACACAACCCCAACCTTGTGAGCTTTTTGTATCAACCATGCTAGGCTAGATTTCCGTTGGTGTTGCTAGGGTGATGATGGAAACTTGGCATGAATTAATATAGTTTATCTTTTCATTTTAAAGTGGTGTTTTGTGTTCTTAATAATTCTAACTATTCTAAACTTTGTTTAATGATCTAATTAATAAATCACTTAGTCTTTGGTCTTGTGGGTGTCTTGATAGGAAGTAGGAGGACTCATGAGTGTACCCATGGTGTGTAACAACCAATGCACTTGTGAGCTAACCTAATCCTACGAGTAGTGATTAGCCCATTTGTGGGTAGAAATACACACACTTTGTGGCTCAATCCTCTGCTATCAAGATCTCATTTAGGGTCGGTACGGTCTTTATACTTGGTTCTAGTGATAAGTCAAAACTTAATCTTGTGACTTGGCTTCATTGTCTATGTGATAGCCTTGGCGCAGTTTAAGGTTTAATGAACCTGTGTTGAAAGAAAATGGTCTTTATTTTCTTTCATTATTATACTGCCACACAGTTAATAATAGACCACTCACTTTTTGACAAATTAATTAAATCAAGTAGGAGATGCACATGTGCTGGTTAGTCACGACTCTTCTATGATATTAAGTGGTAACTTGTTCGGTCATGCTCCGGCCACCGACAAGTTATTCATAAAAAATTAAAATAGTTTGATATCTATATCGCAACATTGGGAGGCGGGTAATTCGGGGTTGAGTCGACACAGTCTCGAGTCATTTTCTTTCCAGTGTTGAGAGGTGAGCTTACCAGTCCAGCAGACCCTCATAATGTTTATAACATTAAGAACACAGTTGCTTGTACAGTTATTGCGAAAACGGTCACCTCTAGAAAATGCAGTAGCAATTCTAAGTTAAGCAAAAGTGCGCAACTCGAACACACCACTTAAAATAAAGATAACTATCATCATACCAGGTTCCATCTGATCCCAAAGCAACACCATTGTTTTGTCATTGATTTCTCTTAAAAGTTTACATATCTCTTTTTATTTTAACTTTTTCTCCTCATAGTTTAAAAAAGTCTTTTTGGTAATTTTAGGAAGTTGAGTAGTAAAAATTGTGTCCACGGATTCGATACTCGGTCCTTGCACATTTCTATACTATACGCGGTAGGTTCGCTTGCCTATTGTGCTGGGTTTAGAACGTTGAGCAACTATCGTTTTAAATTATAAAGTTAAACTTGCAAGTGTCTTACTGTTTTCTAACTTACTCACCAAAGTTTTTGGTATCTCCATCGGGACTTTGCTCTTTTGAAAAGAAGTTAAGTTTTCTTGAAACACCCACACACATCAGTGACACAAAATACATATAAACTTAACATTTTTGGAAGAAAAAAAGGCTCCGGTTATTCACACAACTAGGGTTTATATTCACACAACCCCTCAACGGGTCGTCTGGGCCTGGACGGCCCGTAGAGGGCCAAATGGGCATGTAGACGGGTCGTCCAGGCCCAGACGGCCCGTTTAAGGGCTTAAACCCTAAACCCGACGGCCAGTCAAGGCCAGGACGACCCGTCAAAAAGCATCAGTTCCAAAACAATCATTGGTAATCATTGGCAATGATTAGGTGATGATTAGGTGATGATTATTTTATTTTTTTATAAGTGTAGTGAGTGGTGGATGTTTAAAATGGGTTTGAATGTTTGGTTTTTGGTTTTTTATAAATGTTTGGTTTTTTATAAATGTTATTTTTTTTATTTGTATAATCTGATCTTTTTTATATAATTGTGTATATGAATATGAACTAATATCGTTTATGTTGCCGAACTAAACAAAACCCAAGATACGAACAAGATGAACAATAAAACATAAATAAGCATAATATTCCAAAAATTTACATAAAAGTAAGAGTTCAAATGTTCAACCACCCGTCTAACCCGACCCACCCTGCTGATCCGACCCACCCGGCTGATCCGACCCACCCGGCTGACTGGTGGACGCCCCACCATGCTGACTGCTGGACGCCCAACCCGGAAGTGGACGCGGCTCCAAACCAGCTTCCCGCCGTCTCTCATTCTCGCTCTCCAACATCCACCGCATGTCAGCCCGCAACGACCCTAACTGATCCAGGATCTGCTGAAGTACCTGGGTCGTGTCATCATGCAACCTGACAGCATGATAAACGCGGCCAGGACGCTGTCGCTCATCAATGGGAGCATCTGGCATCTCTATATCGACCGGTGGGTCGCCGCCAACGTGTGGCATCTGGACCTCAGGGGCATTCGGCCCATCGAGATGTACCAGCGGCTGTGGCACAAAATGCTCGCCACGGTCGCCAGCCTCACCGAAAGCACGCTGGTAATAAGCGGGTGGGTTGCTGCGCGGGACCCGTGCTGCCGCCTTCATCTGCTGCATAGTGGTAATATTTAACGGCCTGAAATGCACAACAATAATAATATTAAATAATAATATATAAAATTAAATAATAATAATAAATAATATTAAATAATAATATATAATAATAATCTTACTTGGGTCTCATCGGAGGTGGTAAGGCATCCTCCTCAACAGCAGTCCACAACTCGCCCGGGCAAACACGCAGCGCGATGGCGGTGATGATCCCACCAATCGGAATACCCCCCGCCGGGTTCCTGTGAGGGTAGGTCGCGATGTACTCGGCAAAGCACCTGTGTAGCGCAACCGGCCTACCCCTCAGGAGGCAGTAAAGGAAGAAAAGGTCATTCTGCTGAACCCTTTCGTTACAGTTACACCGCCCGGCTATCGACCAGGTAATCAAACGGTGTATGTAACGGATCAGAGGGTCCCGAATGTTGCTGGCCCTATCCACCCTGCACAGAATAATACTAACATTAAAAAAAATTCGGCAGAGTTTCCTCTGTTTTTGTACGAACCAGACAACACAAGTCGTCTACAAAATCCAAAAACAAACAACCTAAACTAACTAATTAACAATAATAATTAAGTAACTAAGCGAACTAAATAAATATAATAATAACGAACTAAATGAACACGAACTAAATGAACTAAATAACAATAATAATAGGAAATAATACCTCTCGCCATCCTCCCCATACGCCTCACCACCGATAGTGGGCCACCAGGCCATAAGCATGTCGTCTGGCAAGGTCGTGATGGCCGTGGTGTACATGTCCTGGACAAGCTCGTCCTCTCTGTACCAGCAGCAAGTCGTAGCCCACTGGTCCATCGTATATGAGTAGAGCTGTCCGAATAATCGGAACTGTACCTCAGGCTCAGGCTCGCCGTCAGGACCTACTGGAGGGTCAACACCTGCTGGATGCGCCGCGTAGCGGAATGTCGAGATGAACTCGATCGTCAGTGGCCGATGCGCATCTTGCTGAAGATCAGCTAACATCCGCTCCCAAGGGCTGTCGTCTGGGATCCACTCCTCAAACCTCTCCTCAGCACCGATCGCGCGTAATGCGGCCCAGTCAACACTGCGCGATCCGTGTATCGAATGCAGCTCCATCTCCTCCCAGCGCGCGATCTCGTAGTCGTCGTTATCGAGCCTGTACCGCCAACCTCTCATATCGCCCAGTGCAAGAGGATTCCCGTCCTCAGGCTGGATACGGCGTCTTCTGTTGCCTCTGTTTGCCATATCTGCAAAACAAAAGCAAAACACTTTAGGCGCGCGTTTATATTAAAAGGAATTAAACAAACACACTTTAGGCGCGCCTTTATATTTAGGCGCGCGTTTGTGTTTAGGCGCCTAAACACAAACGCGCGCCTTTATGTTTAGGCGCGCGTTTAGGTTTAGGCGCCTAAACACAAATGCGCGCGTGCGTGTTTAGGCGCCTAAACCTAAACGCGCGCCTAAACATAAAGGCGCGCGTTTGTGTTTAGGCGACTAAACCTAAACGCGCGCACGCGCGCCTAAACATAAAGGCGCGCGTTTAGGTTTAGGCGCCTAAACATAAAGGCACGTGTGCGCGTTTAGGCGCCTAAACGTAAACGCGCGCCTAAACATAAAGGCGCGCGTGCGTGTTTAGGCGCCTAAACACAAACGCGCGCACGCGCGCCTTTATGTTTAGGCGACTAAACACAACCACCCAACCACCACCCAACCACCACCCAACCACCACTGACCACCACAGCCACCACCATCCCTACCCACCACAGCCCACCACCACCACCCTATCCCCACCACCACTGCCCCACCCCACCACCCACCCCACCACCACAGCCCCACCACCCACCCCACCACCACAGCCCCACCCCACCACCACTGCCCCACCCAACCCAGCCACCACCACTGCCCCACCCCACCACCCACCCCACCACCACAGCCCCACCACCACCACAACCCTCACCACCCAACCACCACCCAACCACCCAACCACCTCGTCTACAAAATCCCAAAAAAAACCCTAATAATTAAAAAAAAAACCCTAATAATAATAACAATAATAATAATGACAATAATAATACCTGTTGTGGTGGTGGCTGGAGGTGTTGGAAAGAGTACTCGGTGGTGGTTGTGGTGGTGAAGAGTGGAGGACTTCGGTGGTGGTGGTGGTAGGCGACGAGAACCGAGGTGGTGATGGTGGAAGGGTGGAGGAGCCTCGGTGGTGGTGGTAGAAGGGTGGAATAGGACGGTGGTGGTGGTGGTGGTTGAAGGCGACGAGAGGGGTGAGAGAGAGGGAGAGTATGGTTGAGAGAGAGAGATGGTAATTGTGGGACGAGTGGGAGGGCTGCTGCTGTTTTGGGGGTTTTAAAACTTTCCCTACGGGCCGTCGAGGCCTGGACGGGCCGTAGGGAAGTTAAATTTTTTGAAAATTTTCACTACGGGCCGTCCTGCCCTTGACGGTCCGTGTGAATTTAAATTTTTTTTTTATTTTAAAAAGAGAAGCTTCTCCTGGAAGCTTTGTGGCCCAGACGGCCCGTTTAGGCCCAGACGGGTCGTTGAGGTCTATAGGGACGGGTCGTTTGGGCTCAACGAGCTGTTAAATCCTTCGTTTTTATTGTTTTTATTTTATTTTTTTTTTTAATTTAAAAACAAGGACGGGCCGTTGAGGTCTAGACGGCCCGTTGAGGCCCACTAGGACGGGTCGTTGAGTCTCAACGAGCCTTAGATTTGGGCCTCCACACGGGCCGTTTGGGCCTGGACGGGTCGTTGGGGAACAACAGGGACGGCCCATAATGGCCTGGACGACCCGTCTTAACCAGTTTTTGGGCCTTGGACGGCCCATCAAGGCCTGGACGACCCTTATATTTTTATTTTTTTTTTTAAAATTTTAGTGTATTTTATATATTTTAAGCTTGGTATTTGTAATTTTTATAAAAAAAAGGAGTATATTATTATAATAAGTATAAATGAACACATACAACAAATTTTTTCGTTCGTCCGGTCCGTTAACATAAGATAAGCTAAGCTAAGTTAAGTCGCAGTATTGAGGTGGTGGAATATCAACCCTTTCTATACGGTCCTCATATACCGTCTCCCACTCGCTTGCCTCTTCATATCGCCACCTACGCCATGACGGATTCAGTTTTGGCATTGGGGCGCCTTCTGCTAACTCAATCTTAATGAAATGATCTTTGTTAACAAAAGCAAACGATACGAACTTATGTTCTTCGACGCTGTGTGGACCATCGAACATTGGGAAGTACGTCTCACTTTGATCATACGGAGAGAGAAATTGAACAATTTTCCCAAATTTCTGAGCAGCCAGTAATCCTGCGGCGGGCATCTCCATCCATTGGTCGCGCGTTGCTGGTCCCACTCCAGTATGATCTAATGAGTTGGAGACTCTGTCGTAAGTATCGTAATCTATTTCGTTTAAAATTGGCCTCCACCGGTCTTCATAATCGACGAGCTCCTCCTTAAGCTGTCTGCGGATGAATCCCCACATATCCTGGTGCCACCCTAAGCCCACAGCTATGGATCGAAACCCACAGTGACCGTCTCCATGGACATCCCGGATGTCTGTAATGTATCTATAATATGCAGGTGGAAGCCATTTCTTAAACCTTTTGATCTGCAGTTTGTACCTGTAACAATTAAAAAGTGAGATTTAATATGTGTATAAATATGTATGCATGTGTGAATTTATATATCAGTAGTTTGTACCTATCCCTTTCCAACAGTGAAAAATCTTCATCGTAAACAATCGGTTTGTCTGTTGATTGTTTACCTCTTCTGGAAGGCTTTTTGCCCTACGTTGAAAAAATTATATAACAACAACAACAACAACAACAACAACAACAACAACAACAATAATAATATTAATAATAATACTAACCGCAGCCTTATCCTCCTTTTTTTCCTTTTCACTTGTTGTTGGCCGACCCCGAGTATCCGTTTGTACCTCAGGAGGTTTATGTTTAGTCATAATCGGATTCAACACCTCCTTCATCTTCTGCAACATGCTTTTTTTCACTTGCACCGGTTGCGACCTTAGTTGCTCAGCGAATGCATTCATTTCGTGCTGAAAGTCAAACTCGGGATTCTCAGGTACTTCTGGCATAAAGTCAAGTCGTGTCCAGAAGATGTCGATATCAGCCAGTGACACTCGTGTATCTGATATATATATTCAATCACAACAACAACAATCAATAATCTACAAAAATTTCGGATTTTTATAAAAATTTCGGCAGAGTTTCCTCTGTTTTTGTACGAACCAGACAACACAAGTCGTCTACAAAACGCTTCAAACATTTATAAATTTGACTATTATATCCTAAAAAAAATAATAAGTCTAAAAAATGATGTTACCTTTCGCATCATACAATTGCAATTGACAGGAACATGGCAGTCCATAAGTCTTCTTGAGTCGGTGTTCACAAGACCTCTTACTAGTTGTATAATAATTTATCTTGTTGACCCCTGCGAGCATCAAATCAAGCGCTAGATGGGAAACCCTACCGATTACGTCTTGAAACAACGGTAGTTGATGTTGCCACATTCTTCTTGATCGGCTTTCTTCAAAGGAGTGCTTTATCGCTATGCGCCGTGACTCCATAACTTTGTCTATTTCCATCACAAGCGCGTGGAGCGAGCTGTTCGGGCCTTTTATGTACCTCTTAATCAGAGCATGCTGACTCTCGACCCTGTTGGTCGTAGTCTGACCGAACGTAAGGTTTTTATCTGCCCATGCTTCCACAAACATTTCTTTATAATCTCGGAGCCAAACTGACTCCATGTACTCGTAAACCCCTGTAAAAAACAGAATAGTGATGTCAATACAGAAAATATGTACGCTTGTAAAGCAAAATAAAGAATAAAATATATACCCGTTCGATCCTGCTCCCAAAGTCGTGTGTAGAGCGCTTCAAGATTCAATCTGTAAGCCTCTTCGTCAGGCGATTTACACAGTCGACCAAAATACTGCAAAAATATTTCCCATTCTTCTTTTGGAAATCCTGCTTTATGATATTTTGCAATATTTCGTTGAATATGATACCTGCAAAACAACAACAATAATATTAATAATAATAATAATAATAATAATAATAATAATAATAATATTATTATTATTATTATTATTATTATTTTGTTGAATATGACACCTGCAAAGCAATTTCGTAGCATCCGGGAAAACTGTAGCACATGCACTCATCAGAGCCAGATCTCTATCTGTAACAATTACACGTGGCTCCATACTCTTCTCCAGCAAATCTTTGAGCCTCTCAAGCACCCATATGTAGTTCCTCGTTTTCTCTTTAACGATAAATGCATGGGCGATACAAAACGACTGGTTTGTCGACGTCATACCCACAATTTGAACAAACGGGATTCTGTACTCGTTCGTTTTGTAGGTGGCGTCGATCAGCATCACATGTGGAAAGGCACGCCAGAGATTGTAGGAGACCCGGTGTGAAAAGAAAACATTCTCAACAGCATCTGTCTCTGGATTCTGGTTGGTGAAGTAGGTAAATTTCTTTTCAACCAGGATACTCTCGAGTATCTGCATAACAATAATAATAACAATATTTAATATTTAACAACAACATAAATTAGTAATAGTCTATGACAATAATAGTAATTAATAATAATACCTGCATTGGGGTTTTATCGCCGTAAATTCTACGTTTAATCTTGCTCACTGTATTGTGTATGTCTCGTAGAATACATACATTATCCGGGTTTTGTGCTCTGATGGCCAAATGTATGTTCGCCGGTTCCAGGCCTTGAAAATAAAGCGTTTCCACCATTTTTTCTTCTTGTGGTGTCAGCCGCCTAGCAAAAGCGTGACCCTCAGCATGTATAAAAGGGTCGTGGTTATGATTTGCGTGTTTAACCTCCAACTTCCAACCCTCTTTGCGTAGCCTCCCTATTAACATAAACGGACAGTTAAGCTTTTTGCTACCCGTAGACCTTACTGTGGCTGTAGTATGGTATTCGCCATAACGGTCGCATCTCAGGTCTATCCTAATTTTTCTTGCATTATTTCCACTGCCTTTTGAAACAGAACGTCCTGTCACTAGGACGTAACCGCTAGCAAGGGCTCTATCGTAAGCCCATTGTTTCATCTCTTCAACAGACCCGAATACCTGAAAATTTATACAAGAGTCTAGTCTAAATTCATACTACTCTAAATTATATACTACTGTAAATATATACTAGTTCAATCCAGCACACCCTAAAACGTGTAAAGATATACTAGTGTAAATAAATAAACGCACCTGCTCGGTTTCATACGAAACATCCGGGTTAGGTTCAACTTTTATGTTAACATCTTCATAAGCGTCTTCCTGGTTGTCATCATTCGGGTTAGAACCGTTATAATCTTCCTCTAAGTCATTAGCACGATTCCCGCGCGAATGGTAACTCCCGTACGTGTACTGCGGGTAGCTTGGTGGCACGAAAAATGACTCCTGTTCCTCTACATATTCCTCGTTGAGATCGGGCAGCATGTTCCCGTCATTACCACGAACCCCGGATTTAACCTCCTCTTCACCAACTTGAACCCCGGGTTCATACCCTACGCTTTCAGAGACGTAAGACTCGTTCTCAGACAGGTCAACGGTTGAAAAGCTTGTTAAATATGTCATCGTGAGACCGGGAAGTCGAAATGGGTCGAGGGTTTTGGTGGTGGTGATGTTTTAAGGTTTTGTTGAAATGGGGAAGAAGCTGATCGTGTATTGGTTAAATCAGGAAATCTCAACGGGCCGTCGAGGCCTAGATGGGCCGTCGAGGGAGTAAATGCCCTAACCTAACACGTCTCTACGGGCCGTCCAGGCCCAGACGGCCCGTCCTAAAGCACCTTTTTCAGACTTTTCAGTCTGAACTGCCTGCTTTTGCAGGAGTTCAGACTGATCACCCATTACATCGTACTTATACGGGCCGTCTGGGCCTGGACGGCCCGTCGTTTTTGTCTTTTCTGCAAACAAACGGCCCGTCGTGGCCTGGACGGGTAGTCTTGAAACCCTAATTTTGCTTAACGGCCCATCTAGGCCTCGACGACCCGTCTAGAGGTTGTTTAGGGTTTTTTTGAGGTTGTGTGAATAACATCACCCGAAAAAAAATGCCTAGTTAGGGATAGTTGATGATCAGATCAAAAGTCTTGCCATACTATAATAAAGATCCATGCAATCTAAAATAATTGATAACTTATGAGCAACAAGCTAGATAAACGGCAATATAAATGAAAATTAGAACTGCCAAAACTGAAATGTTGGTTTATACCAGAATGTTTCTTAAAGCCTTCATTTAGGTTTTATTTTGTAGCATAAAAAGAGGAAAACATAAATACATGCATTCGGTTCATATCATTTAATATTTACGTAATATCAAATGAGCCCCAAACTGAGGTTGAAGAGTGACCATACTGTATGGGGCATGCGAATAGGATGGTGAGATATCAAAGCGAAAATGTTGCAAAATCATTGAGAGCGCCATCTTCACTTCCAACAAAGCAAAATTCATTCCGATACATATACGAGGGCCCCAACCAAAAGGAATGTATGATGCTTGACCCTTAGTCACATTTGACACACCTTCATAAAATCTTCCTGGATTGAATTCATTCGCATCATCACCCCATATATCATGATCATGATGCATAAGTAAAGTATGCAGTTGTAGGTTACATCCAGCGGGTAATGTTATGTTGCCAATTTTGGTTTCTTGATGTATCATGCGTTTTACCGAATTCACTGGTGGGTATAGTCTAAGTACCTCATTAAAAATCATGCTAACCTATATAACATATGAGAAAAATATTATTATATAAAAAATTCACATGCCTTGACATGGTAGATAATTGTTAGATTTACTTTTGGCAAATAAAAAAATATAGAGTGTGTGTATAGAGAGAGGGAGGCATGATCAAACATAAATAAATATTGACGTGAGAAACGTAGAAAACAAACTTCTTGCACAAATGCAAAGTATTTATTTGCAAATAACAATGATTTGAAACAACAACAACAACCAATTTGTCTTCACATCAGGACTTTGCTTCCTACGTTTCTCACTTTAAAAGTATCGTGTCCCTCAAATATTTTATTTTCAAATAGCTAATAAGTAAAGAGTTTTCTATACGAACAACAAAACCAAATATATAAGATAATTTTTTCAGTCAAAGTGAGAAAATTCTTACAACTTTTAAACGATTCAGGCCATCGATGTCTGGCTTTTTGTCTCCAAAGATGAGTGAAACTTCATCTCTGGCCTTGGCTTGCCAATCTGTGTGTTGAGCCAACACCACCATTGTCCAAACAAGCAAATTTCCTGTTGTCTCTTTTCCTGCAAAGTAGAAAAGCTTACACTCTTCTATGATTTCATCAATGCTCAATCCAGAATTTTTATTCCCAAGTTTTATTGCTTTGTAATTGGAATCCAGTAGTATGCCCAACAAATCCTCAGTGCTTCTTTCTCCATTTTTAATTGCGATGATGCGTTTGTTGATGATATTCCTTATAGATGCCTTCACTTCACGGTCAATTTCCTTCATCCTCTTATTTCTTTTTGTTGGTAAAAACCTGCAAAAATGTGCTTGATTTAAAATAACACATTCACATCCTTTCAACAACACAAAATAAGTTAATCCATTAAGCAATTGAAAATATATTGCGATAATGCTTTGATCTCCATAGGATTATGCGATAAAGAACGTGTTGAGTTTTCAAGCTTCAATCACATGTAAATAAACTCACAAACAGGAATGTTCAATTTACAGCTTAAGACCATTGCATTTATTTAAAATTAAAGAACAAAACAAACATGCAACTAGATAAGGGAAAATAACCTAACCACTAACCCACATGACAGTTAAGCTACCCATGATCTAATTAAACAATAAAACCATGTGACTAAATACACAAACTAGCTTCCTGCTACTATCACATTAGTCCACTTTTTCAACTCGTATCCAATTGGGGTGTTAAACAAATCGGATAATGAATTTTTAAATTAATCGAATCAATTTTCTGAATGTTTTATTTTTATTTACCTGAATTCGTATTCGATTAAAATTCAATTTATTCAATTCGTATTTTGACATTCTAATTCGAATAAAATCTAGTTAACTTAAATTCACCATGAATAATAAAGTGTTTTACTTTTAACTTTAAAACTAGTAGAAACTAGGGGTTGCAATTGTTGACACAAACCAAACACCAACCCAAACCCGACATGGAAATAACAAGTTTTGGTCAACAAATACGACCCGTTTTAAAAAATGGATTGGTTTCGGATCGACCTATATTAAAAATAGGTTGGGTTCAGGTTGACAACTATAAAAAAGGGTTGACCCGTTAACCCGTTTAAGTATTTAGAAAAAAAATCTATTATGTTTTTTATTTTGTTTTTCATTTCCATTTTACATGGTTAGTTATAATAGTGTTAGTTTTGGCACACCATATTACTTACTTGTCATGTTAGTGCACTTCGTATATGTCCTCAGCTAGTGATAAGTCGATAATAGTTGTAGGCATGATTGTATAGCGTTTTAGATGTTATCGGGTTGCATTATAGTTGATAGGGGTATTAAAGTCCTTTGATCAGCACCATACGATCAGGATAGGACTCATATGTGTGCACATGGCACACGTATGGTGTCATACGTGTGATAGTCTATAGGCGTATGGTGCTTGACTATACGCCATTAAGCACATCTTTTCAACAGCACAAAATAAGTTAATCCATTAAGCAATTGAAAATATATTGCGATAATACTTTGATCTCCATAGGATTATGCGATAAAGAACGTGTTGAGTTTTCAAGCTTCAATCACATATAAATAAACTCACGAACAAGAATGTTCAATTTACTGCTTAAGACCATTGCATTCATTTAAAATTAAAGAACAAAACAAACATGTAGCTAAGATAAGGGAAAATAACCTAACCACTAACACATATGACAGTTAAACTACCCATGATCTAATTAAACAACCATGTGACTAAATAAACAAACTAGCTTCCTGCAACCCATTTATATTTTCATACTACAATCACACTGGTCCACTTTTTGACTCGCATCCAATTGGGCTGTTAAACAAATTAGATAACGACTTTTTAAATTAATCGAATAAATTTTTTCGAATGTTTTATGTTTATTTACCTGAATTCGTATTTGATTAAAATTCAATTTATTCAATTCGTATTTTGACATTCGAATTCAAATAAATTCGAGTTAACTTAAATTCACCAAGAATAATAAAGTGTTTTACTTTAACTTTAAAACTAGTACAAACTAAGGGTTGCAATTGTTGACACGACCCAAACCCTAACCCAAACCGGACACGAAAAAACAAGTTTTGGTTAACAAATACGACCCGTTTAAAAAAATGGGTTGGGTTTGGATCGAGTTATATTAAAAATAGGTTTGGTTCGGGTTGACACGTATAAAAAAAGGGTTGACCCGTTAACCCGTTTAAGTATTTAGAGAAAAAAATCTATTATGTTTTTGGTTTTGTTTTTCATTTCCATTTCCATTTTACATGGTTAGTTATAATAGTGTTAGTTTTGGCACACCATATTATTTACTTCTCATGTTAGTGAACTTCGTGTATGTCCCCAGCTAGTTATAGGTCGATAGTAGTCGTAGGCATGATTTTATAGCATTTTAGATGTTATCGGGTTGCATTATAGTTGATAGGGGTATTATAGTCTTTTGATCAGCACCATACGTGCAGGATAGGACTCATACGTGTGCATATGGCACACGTATGGTGTCATACGTGCAATAGTCTATAGGCGTATGGTGCTTGACTATAAATACCCCCATGCCTTAGTTTATTTTGTAACCTTAGAAAAACTTTTCCTTTTCAAAATAAGTTGTAGTCCTTTGTGTGTGTGCTCTCATATTAATATAACTAATCGAGTTATTGATTCTGCCTGTAATCCAAAATGCGTGCGATACATTGTTGCTTGTTCAGGAACACGATCTTACAAGTGATATCAGAGTCAAGGCTCATATCACGCATGTTGTTATAGCGGTTTGCATCAGATCTTAAAGTTTTAAGGCAATTGTGTTTGAAAACCAATTTTGACCTGTTTATAGCTTAAAAACATGGTTTTCAATGGTTTTGGGGTGTGTTTAAGGATTTGATTTGAGATTTGATTGTCGTTTTATGTCTAGATATTGTTTTTATCGACAACCAAATCAAATTTTAGCAAAAACGGATCAGATCTGAGATTTTTATGAAATTTTTCATGTTTATGAATATTATGAGTTTTTGGTGCTAAATCATGATCATGGAATGATTTGAGAGATAGGATCATTCAATCATCATTCATAAGTGTTTTGGAAACTAATTGAATTAATTTTAGGTGTTAAACAACGTTAGATTGAATCAGATCTGGATTTTTTTTATGAAACCCATGAGTTTTGTGTTCTTCATGTCCTTGTGAATTTTGTATTATAATTCATGTTTTTGGATTGTTTTGTGTATTATAAACTTGTTAAGAATCATTCCTTACACAAATCCTCATAATCAGATCATCAAAATTCAGACCACACCCAAAAACCCAATCTGATCATGTTGAACATTCATATTATGTTTGCTGCAAACCAGCACGCATATGGAGACACGCGTACGTCTCCATACATGTGTTGAGGATACACGTATGAGCCATCTCCTGATTCGCACACCTCCTGTGTTACGTGTCCATTTTTCATACTTGTCCCCATCTTATACGCATCGAAACTCATACACGTCGAAACTCATATGCCTGCCCCATATGTGTGTTTCTTGACCCACACGTCTTGTTCTTCATACGCGTACCTCTATACGTGTGTCCACTTGTTCATACGTGTCCAGTTGCCACTTCAAATCTCCTACATCTTCAATATCCTATGTGTGCCTGATCATCATACGTGTACCTACTCTCTCATACTTGTGATTGGTGTCTGTCATACGTGTTACCTGCAGTGTTAGCCAAATTTTGAATATTTAAGGTGTAAAACTTTTTTTCAATGAACACTGGAAGTCAATCTTTGGAATCTCACCACGATAACCACCCTAACATGTTGTTTCTTATTGTCCGTTTTCTTCAAATCCACATCAATAAAAGGTCAACATGACAGATTCTTGGGGACTCAACACGTCCATAATCAGTCACAAAGCCGTAACAAGTATTCAAAAAATACAGTTTTAGTCAAAGCGCCGGTTGAACATGCAGATAAAGGGTGTGACTGGATTACAAGAGTTCGCGATGAAGAAGAATTCCCAGACACTGCGCAGAGATCAGAGGAACAAAGCAGTGGATCAGATGAGAGTTCAAGTTAGGAAAGTTAGAGCTCCGGTTCAAGCTCAATGATGTATGCAGACGGGTCGGGTGAAGAGAGTGAATTATCTGCTGATGAAAGAAGTTATGAGTCAACCAACAGCACAGATGTAAAGTGTTCAACATCTAGAAGGGATGATTCAGAGGAAGAAAAGATAGAGGCGATAGATGCTAACACTCCAATTCACTCAACTGAAAATCAGTCTGAGCAGCATACTTAGGTAGGTTCTAACTCCTCTAAGCTTGTTTGCGCCAAATGTTTAGAATATGATTTTAAGCTAGAGTTAATTAAAGAACACAACACGGGTCTGGTATGTGATTTGAGGTCATGCACTGATGCTAATGCAACATTGAAAAGGAATGAAAAAGAATTTAAAGAAATGGTTTTGTTATGTAAGTGAGCTTAAACGAAAAGTTTTAAACAAACAAGATGCCATAAAGAACTACATCACGGATTTGCAACAAACCAAGAAAGCATTAGCAGCAGCACTGTGTGACTATGAAACCATCAAAAGGAAGTTGGAAAGTTATTCCAATTCAAGATATGTGCTAGATCATATCATTGATAGTCAAATAACAGAAAAATCTGGGAATGGGGTAGGTTGCAATGCAGTTCCTCCTCCTTTGTGTTACAACTATTCCATGTCACCAAAGGAGACAGATCTCACAAAATTTTTCGTCATAACACCACTTGTTGCTGATCCATCTGAGATCAAGGAAACTGAGATTGTTAAAGATGAGAATTATGTGTTGGTTGAAACTGATTATGAATATTCTGATAAGGAATCTGAGAAATTGGGTTTATGATTAAAACAAGTTATTCCACTTGAGAATTACATTAATGTGATCCTGAACGCGAATTAAAAAAGCAACATGGTAAACCTCAACAGGTAAAACCACAAGCCGCTTCTCAGGAAAACTCAACAGAACCAACAAAATCAATATAAGAAAATCAATTGGGTTCCAAAGAAAAACTTTGGGAAGAACAAGTCAGTTCCCAAGACTAAAGAAGTTAAGTTTGTCAAATCTGGAGGTACAGATCAGGTGCAACATTTTGAAAAGCACTCAAATCTTGAGTATTTTAAACAAAAAGATCGAAGATATGATGCACCTAGATCTCACGATCATGAAGCATCCTCAAGTACCACTAGATTTGGAAGTTGTAGCCCGATATCTTCTCAGTATAGGACTTATGAACCCCCGGGAAACAACAACAACAATCACTTCAGCTCTCTAAACCAAAATTTTTATGGTAATTATTATCCAAATGAGAGACCAAACCCCTTTAAAAGAAAACAAAGAATTGTTGTTGAAACTCCAAAGCCTAAAACTGAGAAGGTTGTAAAACCTAAGATCTCAAGGCCCAAGGCAAACCCTAAGGGAAGTCCAAAGGGCAAACCAAAGGTACAATATAAGACCAAACACAAAACTCTAAAACCAAAAATTTTCAAAGATAAGATTAAGCAGGTTTGGAGACCTAACTCAGTAAATTCTATTGAGGATTCATCATCAGGTTTTCCTACTCCAACTCCTCATGACAGGTGGATGGATCTACCAATGATTGATGACCTAGGCCGACCACCAACCCTCAAGGCTTGGGTCCCCCTCCAGAACTAATATTTAAATGAGTGTGCAGGGTGTTCGAGGAGGAACTATCAACGGCCATTTGATTGGTTACAGTGGGGCATCTTAGCACTAAATAGGCGACATATCGCTCTAATAATTTGATCAAAACATCTTTGGAGGATATGTAACCTTAGCCAATCAAAGGAGGGAGTTTGTTGTGAAAGAAAGAAGAGAAATGCCCGATGAGATTAAAATCATGACCCAGTGTTTCGACTTATCAACGAGCATGTAGCATCCGGCCCCTCTCACCACTAATATTGTCCACTTTGCCTCGATGGGTTGCCTATCCAAAGCTTACGGATTTGTTTTTGGTGCCCCAGTGGAGACTTTCAAGAAGGTCACCCATCCTGGTACTGCTCCCACCTGAACACGCTTAACTGTGGAATTCTCCTCTCATCCACTAACATTAAGCCCCAAAACATGTTGGTGATTTAAGAGGCATTGGATTACATATGAACCAAGGATCTTTCCTGGCCACGGCCGATGTGTGATTTGCCTAGGGTGTCATATTCACCCCCCTGTTAGAGTCTCATCGTCCCTGATGAGGATTGACCCACCATCTCGAACGAAACAGGAGTGGCTCTAATACCATCTGTAACATCTGGCCCCTCTCACCACTAACATTGTATACTTTGCCTCGATGTATTGCCCATCCAGAGCTCACGGATTTATTTTTGGTTGCCCCAATGGAGACTTCCCAGAAGGTCACACGTCCTGGTACTGTTCCCACCTGAGCATGCTTAACTGTGGAGTTCTTCTCTCATCCACTAACACTAAGCCCCAAAACTTATTGGTGATTTAAGAGGCCGGTGTGGGATTTGCCTGGGTTGTCACAAAGGTCAGTAATCAATAAGAGTGAACTGGGTGATTGCTGTGGAACGGTTCCTTCATTATCTAAAGGGTTACCGACTGAAAGTCTATTGTACTCTAATAACGATAAGCTGGATCACATTAACTTTGTTGATTTTGTCAATGGTAGTTACAAAGTTGAAGCTGGATCCGCAATGGGTGGATATCAGTTCATGGGAAGTCGTCACATGTGTTTCTTGTAACCTGTGAAGCCAAATCAGGTAGTTGCACCAAGCTGCTGTTTCTAGGTTCCTTGGATACGTTAACACACATGTGTGACTATGGTTTGCGTTTTCTTATCACCTCCATTTTCTTATTGATAGTGTAACTTCCATAGCAATCTCTAAGGATCTAATGATTACTATAGTCCACAATGACTACCAAATTGGTAACAAACTCGATTGGTGCATGTACCCCCTTGTCTTTTGGCTATCAACGCCACCACATGATGCATGATTAACCGTCCGTCGTTTTTAACGTGATTTTCACAAAATTAGTAAAATAACGTTAAAACTAGTGCAACTTTACTTTTGCTCCCCGAGGGCCACACATATATACATTATATGCGCACACCGTAACGTATACCAAATTGGTAAAAATTTTACCAAATCATTTGACAAATCTAAACTTGACTATCTATGAAAGGTAAAAGGCATTTTGGGAAAATGTGAGTAAGCCACTTAGGAAGATTTGTTTTTGTTTAACCGTTTTTCTATCGAAAAATCCAAAAAAAAATTCAATTTCTTTAAACTTTTTGAATTTTAGGGGGAGAAAATTCCAAAAAAACACAAAAACATATAAAAAAATCAAAAATGAGTTTTTGTTGTAACAAAGAGAAAATGATAGTACATCAGTGGACTGTCTGATTTCCCGAAACCTGAATTGCAAATGATAATCAGTCTTACAACTGATATACCGGTAGGGATGAAAATGTGACACCCCGCATTTTCAGGTTTTTACTTTAACTAAACTCTAGTTAACTTACACGATAGTTCATAGCATTGCACATGACTAGGATTAGTTAAGTGAGTCACTTGATACACAGTTATAGGTTAATAACTGCACGAAATGGTAATTCAGGGAATTACCGGACTACGTACACGATTATAGATTATTAACTACACAAATGTAATTCGGGGAATTACTGGATCGTATACATGAGTATCGAACACCGAACATTGGTGAATCAAGAAAATAGATAATTGTGAGATAATTGTGTGATATTATTTGCAATTACGTGTTTCTGTGAAACTATGTGTAAACTGCTACCTGATTATGTGATTTAAACCAAACGTATTATTAAACTCATAACCAGTGACGGATCCAGGAATTTCGATGAGGGGGTGCAAAAATATTTCCCACCAAGGACTAAACTAAGCTTGGGAAAACCAGCGAGTCGGGTTATGTTGGGTCCATATAGCAAAAAATGTTAAAAATCAGTTTTTAATAATTTTTTTCTATCTCTATAGGTATTTAGAACCTTTTATGAACCAGAATGAAAAATATATTTAAAACAATAAGAATAAACATGTATGTATCTCTAGACCAGAGTATGTTTTACACTATATAGTAAGGATCAACCAGGTAGCATTCCTCTTTTGACGATACCCACCCACGTTGCGAGCCAGACTGATACAAATTTTATTAGGACGGTTAACTTAATTTTATCAATAGATCTTGAAGTTATATAAATTCTCATATAAGTTTAGTTCGTAAAATAACATCATATATATTAAATCTATATAAAAGGAAAACGATAAAAGACAATCTTCTCATCTTTTGTTTCACCCACATCACACGTCATAGTCACTTTATGGGTTAAATATGTAAATTCATTATATTACAACTCTCTCATCTGAGTTCATCTTCTCCAAGTCTCAAACCATACCATTTCTCAAACAAACAATAAAACAGAGCACCTTGAACTATATGATCTCTTTTTATTTTTAAAATTTATTTGTCTGAGAACAATCTATTGGGGGCCGTTAAATTTTTTCAAGGGTGCCTTTTTTTATTTTTAGGGGGGGTTTGTAATGTTTTTCCCTCAAACTTTCATACATTTTTGTAGTGAAACCCCAAACTGAGGGGGTGCATGTGCACCTCCTTAACGAAGCATGCATCCGCCCCTGCTCATAACGGATGAACCGTAAGGATGGTTGGGGTCTAAATACATGGGGTTACACTTGGAATGGTCCAAAATAACAATTACATTGAAGAAAACATGCAATACGCTTAACTGGGCCGCCCGAAACGAATCTTGTCAATCTGAATGGCCGTTGAGATTGACCGAACAGGGTTCAGATTGCAGACACGTGAAACTGAATTAAAATGCCAATTTAAGCAACCTTAAGCCCCATGCACCTCATAACCTCAACCCTAATCGTCCATACCCATACAAAAAATAAACTCTCTAACACCTGCTAAAGCTCAATAACATCATCCGGGAAGATTAGAAGGTGTACGGGTCTTGATTGTGAAGTGCTTTAGGTATATTATCCTAAACCTTTGTGTTTTTAACCTTCTTGATTATGTTTAAAAACCATATGATGGGTTTTCCAGATCTGAAACAAAGTTATAAAGAATAAAACATGAGTTTTCAAAAGATTAACATGTTAAAAATAAGGTTTCATGATGATTAAATGATTATGTTTGCATGTTAGTGTATGTTGTTGATTGTTGAACATCTAAGGTTTGTAGATGATGGTATTCATGGTGAATCTTGCATGTTTTGGTCTTTTTAATGCATTAGGGATATTGTATGATGATTAATTGAGGTTCTTGATTGATAATATCCTCCTAGGGCTTGAAATAGTTGAGAAGATTGCATGTTTAAAATTTGGACAGAAGGTGTATGTCAAATTGTAGGCTCTGTAAGTTGACTTTAAAGCATTGATTTTTATCGATTCTTATTATGTGCATGTCTTATGTGGTCTTGGATTTCTGGAATGGATAAAATCAAGCGATTTGGTTGATATTTGATATGTTTTTGGAATTTTATTCTAATAAAGGTCAAAACTGATTTTCGGATTAAAAACTTAGGTCAACTTCAATCAACTGTAACTCGAGTTTTATGAAGAGTTAGGTTATGAAATTTGGACAGCATGTCAATATTGGAAAAACCCAACTTTTCCAAGTGGATTCATCCCGTTTGGATGAATACACGATTTTTGGTAATTTTTATCGTCAACTAACCTGATGTGAAAGTTTTAAGAACCTAGCTGTAGTAATTGATTTTTCATAATTTTTCAATGAAGTTTTGTTCCGAAATAAAAATAGTGAAACAACAAATGAACTCATGGAATATACTGTAAAAGTTTGGTTGTCTAATACTTTGTGTAGGTATTTTTAGGAAAATTGTTTTGTCAGTGTATAATCTGTCCTAAAAACACAGATTATAACATAGACGTATATGTGCTTATTTGGAGTCTTATATAACTTGATTCTAACATGAACTTGCGTGTACACTTGTATGAGATGTATTTGAAGTGTATAACTGATATAAATCATAACGTTCAGCAACGGGTTTGTAGGGTTTACTTGTGCATGTAGTTACACTAGTTGTCACTTAAATGTTTTCATAACATTAAACGATTTGGACAAACGAGTTATGTGGCGTATGGTATGTAAACACGTACTCACATGATGACACGTATAATATGGAGTTGGTAGCACGTCCTTGTTACTTTTGGATTGGATTTTAACTTTTCAACCTAAGGTGAGTTTCACTATTCTTTTCTCAAAAGCATGCGTCTCGGGGAGACAACTTACTTAACTTTTCTAGTCCAGGTTTGGGACTATTGTTTTATCCCTGGTTTTGGGACGGGTTGATTCCTGGGAGGAATCGGGTTTTGCTAGTTTCACACTTTTGTCCTTGAAGAACTTAACTGCATTCTATCACGGAAGTCCTTCACTATTTACCGAATGAGTTGTCGGGTTATGGCAAGCGGGTTACTAGTTGATAGCGCTATTAGGTTTGACAGACCTCACATCGTGCTGGGAGCCGGGCCTGAACTATGACCTTAGATTTTATCATTGTTGATGGGCAATGATGGGAGGCAAAGACCAGCTCGTAGGGCGAGTGCATCATTTAAATAGCAGTTCGGTACATGGGTTAGCTACCCTTGGCATACGCTGAACTAGTGGTTATTGATTTCTGTTTTTGGGTTTGGAAAACTGATGGGATTGGGTGCTCAACACTGCTCAGAACGTACCCAAACCCGGAACGAAACCCGCAGAGGAACAACCCGCGGACAATAGAAACTTCCCCAGCAAGTTAAGGAATAACGGCTCTCCTACAATCGTGGAGCGATACTCGTGCGCGTAAGCGGTAAAAGCGGTATTCGTTCCAACCTTTCCTTATTTATAGCTATTCCATAACTACTTTACTAATATAGTCTTCGGGTAGTGGAGACAACCCTAGTTAGGCCTGGCCCATTACGATTAGGGTTTCGGGTAATGGTGGCATACGTCCATACCTATATAAGGGATCACATCCCTAATAGGAGGACACTTTTGGCTAACCCTAAGAGCTATCACACTTGATAGTATCCCCATTCACCCACGTTTTTGTTATAAACTGCTACCTTGTGTAGTTGTCTCCCTACCCACATCATCTTTACTTGCAGGTTACTCCAATCCAGGAAGTGCTAGTGAAGGATCAATCCTGTAGTTGCATCTAGTCTATCATCCCCATAAGGAGGTTAGACTACTTGTTTCTTCAAAAACCTAACTGTTGTTCTTGGTTGGGAAACCTACACTTTTACTTACCTTACTTTGTGAACTCACCAACTTTATGTTGACACACGATAGCATGCTTTTGCATGTCTCTAGGTTCGGAGCACGATAGGACATGCATCATGGTGTCATGGGTTATGAATATTATTGAACTTATACTTTGCTTTACATTCAATGGTTTTATTTTGGGCGCGCTGTCTTGCGCATGAACTTAAACGATTATGTTTGATTTACGCTTCCGCAACTTATCTAAACTTTTTGGTTAAACGCTAAACTTGATTTTTTTTAAAACGAACTAAATGGTTTGGGCATTTAGAGTTGTTCATATGACTTATGGCTATGGGATCCTGGTATGTCGCGCGTCTCGCAGTATAAACCTCGTAGTGGAAATTTGAGGGTGTGACATATTGGTATCAGAGCCACTGGTTATAGTGAACTAGGACTGCATGATGAGTCTAGTCTATAACTGGCATAGCATAAGCATTGCATTAGTTACACTCACATCTTAAGTGAACAACTAGCTTTTGGGCTACATATACTTGCTAATCATGTTATAGGAGATACATAATTCTTTAACACTAAAGTCGATACCGAGCACATCCTTGGTGAAGGACGAAAGCTTGGCCATGTGGCACATCAACCGAGACTAAAATTTTAACCAGCTTCACGGATGGGGAAGTCGGCAATAGAGTACAAGTGAGGGTACCAACAGTTAGATACATGGGAGAGAACCCTTGAAGGCAGTATAGCCACTCTAACAGAGAACGACGCAGCACCCACGGTGCGGCGCTACACTTCGAGTAATGAAGGGAAACTACTGAGGGTCGACGAGAATTGTTGAAGGAGCGAGTGGAACACTTGATGTCTTAGTGAGTAACTACCCAGTCCAAATTGGGAAACTATACGCTATTAGTCTTATGGATCACTTACACCGCTGGAGGAGGAAGAAGAGGAGATAGAGAAGGAACCCGAACCAATCAAACCCGAAGAGAGCGAATGTGGAGAACTCTTATCTATTCAGGGTGATCGTGGTGGTGCCATGGTGGGTATCATCTCATTCTTGAAAGCCCAAAAGTGCATTAGAAAGGGCTATCCAGCCATTCTGGCTAACATCTCTGACACTCGAGCTGAAGTTGAAATGAGGATTGAGGACACCACTTTAGTTCGTGATTTCCCAGATATCTTTCCAGAGGAATTACCAAGACTTCCACCTGTTCGTCAAGTGGACTTCAAAATCGATCTAGCACCTGGAGCAGCCCCAGTTGCACGCGCACCATATCGCTTAGCACCAGGAGAACTTCAAGAACTTTTTACCCAACTCCAAGAGCTATTGGTTAGGGGTTTTATTAGACCTAGTTCTTCACCTTGGGGAGCCCCAATCATGTTTGTTAAGAAGAAGGATGGGAGTTTTCGCATGTGTATTGACTATCGGGAGCTGAACAAGGTGATTGTCAAGAACCGTTACCCATTACCCCGTATTGATGACTTGTTTGATCAGCCCTAAGGGTCGAGTTTCTATTCTAAGATTGACTTGAGGTCAGGATACCATCAACTGAGAGTCTAAGAGGAGGATGTAGCCAAGACAACCTTTCAAACCCGCTATGGACATTATGAGTTTCTGGTGATGCCATTTGGGCTAACCAATGCACCAGCAGTGTTCATGGATCTTATGAACCGCGTATGTAAGCCCTATTTAGACAAATTCGTCGTAGTATTTATTGACGACATGTTGATCTATTCGAAGAGCAGGGAGGAGCACGAGCAACACCTAAAGCTAATCTTGGAACTTCTGAGAAAGGAGCAATTGTATGCTAATTTTCTATGTGTGACTTCTGGATTCGAGAAATCGAATTCTTAGGACATGTGGTTAACGAGTCAGTAATACATGTCGATCACGCTAAGATAGATGCTATCAAACGGTGGGAGGCTCCTAAGATTCCTACTGAGGTGCGGCAATTTCTTGGTCTGGCGGGATATTATCGTAGATTCATTGAGGGATTCTCAAAGATCTATCAAACCCTCACTGCTCTGACGCAGATTCATTGAGGGATTCTCAAAGATCTCTCAAATGAACTCAAGGGAATATTCTGTAAAGGTTTGGTTATCTAATCCTTTGTGTAATTATTTGTAGGAAAATTGTTTTGTCAGTGTATAATCTGTACTAAAAACACAGATTATAAGATAGACACATATGTGCTTATTTGGAGTCTTATATAACTTGATTATGACTTGAACTTGCGTGTACACTTGTATGGGATGTATTTGAAGTGTATAACTGATATAAATCATAACGTTCGGCAACGGGTTCGTAGGGTTTACTTGTGCATGCAGTTACACTAGTTGTCACTTAAATGTTTCCACAACATTAAACAATTTGGACAAACGAGTTATGTGGTGTATGGTATGTACACACGTACTCACATGATGGCACGTATAATAGGGAGTCGGTAGTATATTCTTGTTACTTTTGGATTGGATTTTAGCTTTGCAGCCTAAGGTGAGTTTCACTACTCTTTTCTCAAAAGCATGCGTCTTGGGAAGACAACTTACTTAACTTTTCTAGGCCAGGTTTGGGACTACTGTTTTATCCCTGGTTTGGGATGGATTGATTCCTGGGAGGAATCGTGTTTTGCTAGTTTCACACTTTTGTCCTTGATGAACTAAACTGCATTCTATCATGGAAGTCCTTCACTATTTACCGAATGAGTTGCCGGGTTATGGAAACCGGGTTACTAGTTGATAGCGCTATTAGGTTTGATAGACCTCACACTGTGCTGGGAGCCGGCATGAACTACGACCTTAGATTTTATCACTGTTGATGGGCAATGATGGGAGGCAAAAACCAGCTCGCGGGGCGAGTGCATTGTTTAAATAGATGTTCGGTACTTTCATTGTTTAGTTATCATGAATGGGTTAGCTACCCTTGGCATACGCTGAACTAGTGGTTATTGATTTCTGTTTTTGGGTTTGGGAAACCTAACTGTTGTTCTTGGTTTGGGAAACCTACACTTTTACTTACCTTACTTTGTGAACTCACCAACTTTATGTTGACACACGATAGCATGCTTTTGCAGGTCTCTAGGCTCGGAGCACGATAGGAGGAGCATCATGGTGTCATGTGTTATGAACATTATTGAACTTATACTTTGCTTTATATTCAATGGTTTTATTTGGGCCCGTTGTCTTGCGCATGAACTTAAATGATTATGTTTAATTTACGCTTCCGCAACTTATCTAAACTTTTTGGTTAAACGCTAAACTTGATTTTTTTAAAACGAACTAAATGGTTTGGGCACT
This sequence comes from Ambrosia artemisiifolia, assembly GCA_032199755.1. Taxonomy (NCBI): domain Eukaryota; kingdom Viridiplantae; phylum Streptophyta; class Magnoliopsida; order Asterales; family Asteraceae; genus Ambrosia; species Ambrosia artemisiifolia. The sequence continues at coordinate 11,458,944 of CM063524.1, read as the reverse complement.
TTGAGTTGTTCATGTGACTTATGTCTATGGGATCCTCGTATGTCACGCGCCTCGCGGTATAAACCCCACAATGGAAATTTGAGGGTGTGATAGAAAATCATTTCAAAGTTGGCATGGAGATATAAACATTAGCGACTTAAAGTTGAGTGGTTACCCTCCTCATTGGCATATTGTCTTGGTACCGAAATCTGGATTGATGGGTTGCCATAATCTGAGGTTCTGTGTCTTAAACCTGCGATACATCTGGGAACAAATGGTCAAATCTTGGATCTACCGCAGATCCGATTGAGTTGATCCGGCGTTTATAATCGTTCTAAAAAGATACATCAATAGCCAAACCCTAATTCTCATACAAACAAATAAGAGAATTCCAGCCGCAAAGACCGAGCATCTTTCGCCTTCAGCTACTCATACCAGTAAGCCATTGTGCGTTGTGGAGTATACTATATATAATTCTGAAGTTTATGGTGACTGTTCACTAGGATGGTGACCCAGATTGAGCATACCAGCTAAGCCAAGTTTGTTAATTCAACCACAATGTTCTATAGATATTAAATACGGACCTTATGGCGACTGCCATTGGGATAGTGACTTGGATTGTACACGCCCTCTAAGGAAAATATCACCGTAAAGAAAGGGGGACAAAATAAAATAGCTTCCGGTATCTGCCCCCACCCTGACCGAGACTCAACTAGTCTCGTGTCTTGAAGACGGATGGTCATGGTTTACTCACCCGTTACGATGAAGCTTTGCGCAATGCCTGATACGGGAATGTGTCATGTGCATGGGGAGCATTGACTCCAAGTATAAATCTTACCTTAACGTATCTAAAGTGCCGACGAGTAATCCTGATTTTTTAGGTTTACGTGGACAAGTATATTGGTAATCGCTTGTTTATTGATTATCTTAATTTGAATTAATTTAAAAAAAGGTTATCATGATAGGTCCATATACTAATATGATTCTCTTATCAGCTAGCTCGCAAAAATATTGTCTTTGAATATTAGTTATATGCTTTAAAGTTCTTACTTTTCGAAAAACCAAAAATCCAAAAAGATTTTATTTTCGATTAACCGATGTTGGAATACTAAATTGAATCTCAAATCCGAAGCCGAAACACAATTAAATAAAGTCTTTCAAAATTCAAGGTTCAAAATGCAACTTTTATAAATTAAAGGGTTTAAATTTACAAGTTTGAAAGTTCAGGGTGAAATTTGGAAAAGGTTCAAATGTTCAGGGGGAGAACACTTTGTTTCTCCTAATGGTAATCAAAATGGACAAATCTTAAAAGTTTATCAAATGCTAAACTTCAAGAATTTGATTGATTCCGGATTATTTGTCGTATCTAATACAAATTCTAGTTTTGTGTGCAGTTTTTATTAATTTTTTCTGCAAGATCAAACACAATCATTGTGGTCATCTTGAATCAAACGACAAAGCTTGAAGTTGAACAAGACAAGAACCTGAACAACAAGAACCCGGTTTTTCATCTTTAGAGACACCAGACCATAGTAGAGCTCCAGCAAGCGAAGCTGAAGAAGATGATAATCAAGAAATGAAAGTGCAGATGTTCTTGATCTCCATGTTCGTCAAAGAATCGTCAACCAAAATAGTGGAGATTTCTTGATTTCTCCCAAGTTATCGAAGCTGGTGGATGACCAAGACGAGATCTCATGAAGCCACGACCAAAACTCAAAACAGCAAGTATTCAAGTCTTCAGGGGAGATTGTTAGTATACGGCGGTGTGTCTTCCCATGTTGAAGATTGCCAGATATGAATACTTGGGTCTTGAAGACCGAAGATCATTAGCTCGATCTTAAGGGGAGTCTGTGAACGTCTTTCAAGACATCCCCAGCTTAGTGACTGGTCAAATCTGCAAATCACTAGCTAGGTCCAAGGGAGAGACTGTTAGTACACTTCGTGTATGTCCCTAGCTAGTGATAGGTCGACATTATTCGTAGGCATGATTGTATAGTCGTTTGGGTTGCATTATAGTGATTAGGGGTATTTTAGTAATTTGATAGGTGCCATACGCCTGCCTTTAGTCCATATGTGTGCCTGTGTTAGGCGTATGGCACATCCTCCTATAAATACACCATGCCTTAGTTTATTTTGTAACGTTGAAAAACTTTCGCCATTCAATATAAGTTGCAACCCTTTGTGTGTGTTTTTGTGTGTATGCTCTCACGTTATTATTTTATCCAAAAACACTCACATATAACAACTAATCGGGTTATTGATTCCGCCTTTAATCAGAAACGCGCGTGATACATCGTTTCTTGTACTGGAATATGATCCTACATGTCACATTCATACTCACCATTAAACATGTTATCAATAAGCCACTTACAACCTCACAACCTACTTATAACTCGCCAACATGTATGACTTGTTTATGGGTTAAGCGGGTCATGTTTGTGCTGCCTGAATTTAAGTGAGTCGGGTTAGGGTTGAAATCTTTGACACGAATAATACTACCACATGGGGTTTGGGTTACACATTTCAACCTACCAACCCGCAACCCGTGAACTCGCCAACCCATCAACCTGGCATGATTGACACCCTTACTACAAACTCATTACATTACTAATCAACAAAATTAATAAACACAATATGTCATATGGTAAAAGTAGTAAAGAGGAGGGACAACTATGGCCTTTTTGAGTGTTATATTGTATAAGGTAGATATGTAAAATGCGGCTATGGTAAAACTAGTATGGACTATGGACATTCAGTTTTGGTCCTAATTTAGAAGATTTTTTTTTTTCAATGTGTATGTGTGTATGTATATAATTGGAATTCGATTTTCTAATCGAATTTATAATCATAAATTCTTATTCGATTTGTTGGAGTCAAATTCAAACTCATGACAATCGAATCGAACTAAGTCTAATTTCTAATTTTCCAAATCCGAATCGAATTATGAACACCCCTATGTCTAATGACCCATTAAAGAGCCTGTCATGATCAACCTACACAACATACTCACCTTGATCCGGGAATGTAGATTGATTGTATAGCCTCTATAACCAACTCTTCTTGTTCTCGTTGTAGTTCAAATATTCTTTTTCCGTCCTCAAAACTACTACCAAATGCAGTACGTGAAATTACATCACTTGAGAATGTTTGAAGATATGGCCACATATCAATTTCACAAGAGCTTTCCCTTTTCAACATATCTTCCCATTTGTTGATCATCTCAGCACAACATTTATAAAATGCAGGCACCATATGCTACAAAGAAAATATTATTATTATTATTATTATTATTATTATGATGATGATGTCATTATTTATACACTTGTTGTGAATAAAAAATTGAAGACAAGAAGAACTAACCTTAAGTTTCTCAACATGGAAAGCAGGATTGATGATTTTCCTATGTTTGCTCCATTGGTCACATTCAACGGCAGCAAGACCTCTTGTTAGCAAGTTTCTTAATGGATTTCCTCCCCTTGCCGTTTGAAATTGATAATTGTTTGCTAACACTTCTTTTATCATTGCCGGTTGAGTTATATGCACCACAGGTATAGGCCCCATCCATGTGAAGCATGTTTTGCCTACAAATTAAGAAAATGGTATGTTTTATGTCATATGAACCAAACTCAAAAGTCAAAATGATTTAAATAGCTTTTCTAGTGAATAACACTCTTTTATGTGTTTGTTGGATGCATGATATATTTGCTACAAGTATAAAAAGCATTAAAAGATTTAGGTTTAACGGACCAAGCTACCATATATTTTTTCTATATGGCTCTTCCTTAACAGTCAAAATATACTATTTTATTAGAAATATTTTGTTCAATGATGTTAATACTAGTGGCACCATGATTATTTTAGTATAACCAGGTTTTAAGACAAACGAGAAATAATAATAAAGATTTATATGAGTTAATTAGGAGGTGTAGAGTAAACGCTAGTTCTTGATTGTTTTATTTAATGCAAAAAAGAACATGGGAAACAACAGGGCAGTTCCCCAATGCTGACGGTTCGAGGGAAACATCCAAGGCGGGGACTAAAGGGCGGAGCCCCATGGTGGAAAATTTTCATTTTACCCTAATGAAGTACGATTTGAAATTGCTTTGGATTTGCATAATTAATTGAAAATTGCATTAAATGAATGTTAGTGATAGTCATTAGTCGTAAGTTACTACTGATAAGTGGCAAATTGATATCAATGATAACAGAGTGTCAACAACAATTGATTGTCAACGGTAAGTGAGTTATCACTGATGGAGTTATCTACCGAAGATTTTTCACTGATAAAACGTTTTAGTTGTCTATAGTTATGACCACCAACTGAGACATTGCATGATTCGCCCGCTAGATAATAAAGGACTTTGGTCTACTTGTTGAGCATTGTCACAACCTATGCACCTATCCGATCATGTCACTCTTTGTAAACTATCCGATTTAATTTTCTATATGTACCATCTGAATATAACAATCTAATTATAATTCATTCATGATTCAAAGGAAATGTCGAATCCTATGCGTATTTTCTAAGAAAAACTAATATATTTAATAGGTCTCTTGGTTTGTGCAAACATGAAGAGAATGGTAATTCGAGGTCAGTAGTCGACAAATTTTACTCAATTCTAAGCTCTCTTCTTGGAAGTATAAGACTATATCCTTCGACGATAGATTGACACTTGTCAAGTATGGTGTGGATGTGGTATCCATGGGATTAGGAGCACTAGAGTTGTTTCAGCTATAAGAGGTGGGGGCGTCTTTGGGCATGGACAGTAGAGATGTACAAACCGGGTTTTTTTTAAAAACCGAACCGGTTTTAAAACCGGTTTTTCCTAAATCGGTTTTTCCTCAAACTGGTTTTTCCTCAAACCGATCCGGTTTCCAAACCGGTTTTTAGCACCGAAGAGAACCATCTATCGGAACCGATTTGGGTCGGTTTTTAAGCCGGGTTTTTTGCCAAACCGGTCATCCTAGAATCAAAATACATTGCCTAAATCGGTTTTTTCCTCCAAAACCGGTTTTTTTTGCCAAACCGGTTTGTTCCTTAAACCGGTTTTCAACCCGGTCTAATCTCCAAAACCTAAAACCTATACGGAACCGGTAACTCGGGTCGGTTTGGGACCGGTTTGAACAAAAACCGGTTTTTGTCTAACCGGTTTTCCGGTTTTTTTTCCGGTTCGGTTTTCAAAACCGGTTTTTTTGTACACCTCTAATGGACAGGAGGGTGATGGCCCAATGCCTGAACACCCGAATGTCCCTAAACTTTTAATTTTTAAAAATATATTCTATGTATATATTATATTTAAATTATTTTCGTGTGGAAAAGAATAAAAGAACCAAAATATATGACTTGGCTATTGGTTTAAATTTCAAAATGGAGACTCCGGTTTCAAGTCCCACTTCTACAATTTAATTTTTTTTTTATAATAGTTGTCATGTGCTAAGTAAAAAAAACAAACTTTTCTTTGGTTTCTAATATTCTGTACATTTAAAATTGTTTGTTTTGTCTTTTAATATTTTTGTTTACTTTTAGTATATGATTTAATTTTGTCATGTACCTTGTTTAAATTCATCAATAACTAATATATATTTTCTTTCGTAAATTCTAACCATGAATGATTTATTTTATTTCCTTTTAATATATATATATATATATATATATATGTGTGTGTGTGTGTGTGTGTTATTTTAGGTATTATTGATTCACAATTGAAAGTTGAAACTTGAATTTTTACAGGGCCTGCTTCTTTTTACTTGTTACAGGCCCAAAACATTTAGAGGATTATTGGGGAGGACCTTGATAAGAGGAGTCATCTGGTATTTGGAATTCCAGTGTTGATTTGGACAAGGAGTTTCTGAAGTATGGTGTGGATACTTTTAGTAGATTCATCTGCAAACTTGGCAAAAGGGACAAAGTCTATTTCTAGGATGATAATTGAAGTGAGCTAAAGTTGTTTTGTGAATTTTTTTTATTTTTAAATTAGCTGGTCATAAGAAGGTTGTGCCTTGAGGTAGTAGGAACTAGGAAATATTATTTTGTGGGGAGTTTGCAATGGAACGGGATCCGCCATCGAACTAGGAATGCTTAGAAATCCAACAATTAATAGCTATCCTTTTTTCAAAAGTATATTTCATTTAATGAGGATGTGTGGGGTTTGAATGATGGTTCGGTTGACGTGTTTGTAGTGAAGCTGGTCAGAGAGAGGAACTAGAACAGTCTAATGGTATTATGTATCGTAAATATTCTTTTGTTGATTAGAATGCTTGGGTACCTTCTATTCTTCTAAGGTTTAGATTTTTATATGGAGAGCTATTTTTTTTTTTTTTTTGAACGATCAACAAAATCTTATTCACCAAATGCTAGCGGGAAACTAGCTTTACACCTTACAAATCACCACATAACAGAATGACCACATATACACTAACACCTTAAACTAGAAAATACTAAAAGAATTCCATGACTCCCAATCGAGAGAATGATGCCTAGCTCTCGCTTTCACCCAAAATAAGCTAAGAGATTTGACATCCCCAAGCACCCGTTGAAGTGATACCTGTGAATGGTTGAACACCGCATCATTCCTATGTTTCCAGATACACCAAATGGTTGTCAAGACGATCGCGTAGAATGCCTTTTTCTTCTTTTTTGAACCACCTATGTAGCCATGGAGCTCCAATAAATCTTCAAAATGAAATATGATAGGAGTACTCACTTTACACCACTGCGCCACCACTTGCCATATGATTTGTGAGAACCTGCAAGAGACAAATAAATGCTCCACAGATTCAGCAGCATCACCACATAGCACACAAGTATCGTCTCCAATCGGTATGTTTCTGCGCGCAAGAGCTGTTTTGGTCGGCAGCCTCCCGAGCTCGGCCCTCCACGCAAGTATAATCGCCTTCCTAGGGACCCAAGAGTTGTTCTTTATAATAAATTCAGCTTGCTCGAATCTGGACACTTGCAGCCTTCTTTTCAGCGATTGCACAGAAAATATGCCGCTGCTGTCAAGTCTCCACACCCACCTGTCGTGAAATCCGCTTATATGGAGAGCTATTGATGGTAGAATTCCAACAAAAGTCGCCTTATTTCATAGGGGAATGTTCTTAATTTGCTGATATGTTATGCCTTGTCTCTCTTGGTCGAAATGAAGAATCAAATCATATTCTGGTCAATTATGCTTTCGCGTCTTTGGATAGTTTTGTGGACGTTAAATCTCTCCTTCAGCTTGGTAATGATTGGAGCTCAAACTAGAAGACAATTTACCCAATGTTATGGAGATTATGGCTAAACCGCAATGAAAAGGTGATTCTGTCTATTTTTTACGCAATGTTATGGATAGTTTGGTTAAACCGTAATGAAAAGGTGTTCATTGTCAAGGCTATTCATTTTAGTAAGGTGCTGGTAGATATTAAAAAGTTGGCTTTTTGTGGCTTATGAATCGATCATTAGGAATTGGAGAGTATGGTCTATTTTACTCTTGGAGCTGAGGTATGTCTGTTGTAATTCTTTGGTTTTTTTTTGGTTTTTTTGTTTTTATTTTCTAGCTTTTTTATGGCTGTATCTCTACGTGTTTGCTTGCAAGATCAGATAGGCTTCTTTTTTTTTTTTTTTTTTTGTGATATGAATCAAAATAAATAAATACATAAATAAAATAAAATAAAACATTAACTCAACGTGTACCATCTTAAAAACAAAACCACACACATGTCTATCATTTATACTTCCACCCATCCACAACCTAACCACTTGTCACATCTTCACTAGACCACCAACCTTGATGGTTAGCCCTTATTAAAGTCACGGTTTTATCCTTCTTTAATGTATTGTTTTTTTTATTCTTTTATCTAATTGCAACATAATCTAATTTATTTTATTTGAACGACCAATGAATAAACCGGGGTAATCCAATAACAAAATGCGACCAAGTCCACCATCTATAGTTTCAGGGAACACTCGCCGCTCTAAGACTCAATATAGTAAAACCCGATTGGAATCCGATTCAACCCTAAGACATATTTCTTTTAGCGTAAATCTTTACTTACTCAACGATGAGATAAAGCTTGCCTATACATCCTATTTTCTTATGTTAATTACATGGACTCTCAAGTCTAATAAAATTTGATGTTTTCTCATAGAATTATACTATGTATTAAGTAAGAATGAAGATGAACAGTTATTAGGGAAAATACTGTCATTCTCACAGCACACAGTTCCACTTTTCTACCGTGTGCAATTCTGTCATTTCCAGCTGTACCTCAATGTGTGAGTAACAACTAACGTGGTGCAAAGGTGATGCATGCTTCTTACCTGTCCATATTTCCTCAGTCTCTTTACTTTTTTAAGGCTCTTTTTGTGTATTTGAAAGCCATACCACACACAGAGAGAAAGGGCACAACTGTAGAGAGAGAGAGAACATAACCACTACCGCCCACTTTACTCCGCCTCCAACGCCTCAAATTCCAGTCGCAACCACCACTTCTCATTATTTTTGAAGGTCCATTCCTCCTTTGATTATTACTGTACATTAAATCTATATGTACCGATTCCAGAGGGATGCGAGAGAGAGAGAGAGAGAGAGAGAGAGAGAGATGCAAAGAGAAAAAGAGAGATGTTGAGAGAAGAAGACGACCGTCGTCCTTTCTGGTCGGCATCGCAATGACGTCTTTTTTTTCCTTATCTTTTATGTCGGTTTTGAATATGATTTAAATCTCTTTAAACCCTAATATCTTTTGGTGTGAATCATGAGTTTTCTATGGTGATGATGGCTCAATGATGGTGAGCGATAGTTCATCGGAGAGAGTCTTGAACCTGCAATTTGATATTGATGAGTATAAAGTCTAATTTCTTTTGGGTTTTTACCCAAGTGTGGTGTTGGTTCAGTAACGGGTTGCGTCTATTTATTTTAGACGGTTTTGATGCCCATACAAACCATTTATCCAGCGGCCACTTGAAATGCTCTCTCCGGCGTCCACCATAGTAGGTCTGAAAAACAATGACTTTTGGTCCTTTGGAATGGGATTTGTACGTGACAAAAACAATGTGGTGGATGGGTAGTGATGTGGTTATGGTTGGGTTGCAGTAGTGGCATGTGGGTGGGGTAGTTATGGTTGGGTTGCAGCGGTGGTGGCTTGGTGGTGATGGTGGGTTTGCAATGGTGGTGGGAGGATGGTGGCGATTGCTGTGATAGAGTTGCAGCGGTGGTTTACGAGATAATTGTTCATCAAAATTTTCCGGCCAACGGCCATTGCCGGAGGCATTATCTGTATGTTTGTGACCTAGCCGCTGAACCTAACGATTTGTTGTAGATCAGTTTGATGAATAGAAAAAAAAACAAGTTACATGTTGAATCGGTAGTTAGAGAAAAGGGAGTTGCCATGTTTTTTTTATAGAAAATGGAAGGTGAAGGTTGAACTCTCTGATGAAAGAGAGTGATGGGGATGCAGGGAAATAAATATAAACTTTGATATTAGTTGGTTGAATGGAAAGCTTCTTGAACCAAGAGATTTTAATTGAAATGAGTTTATATAATGGAAACTAGGTATTAGTTGCCCGCGCTTCGTCGCGGGTGCGGCTGTTGTGCGAAACGCGGCGAGAGCTCCTGTTGCGTTGAGTGTTTGGCGGACGTTAAAGATCGCGCGTCATTGTGGGAACTCCTGTTGCGTGAAGGGTTTCGTGGACATAAAAGATAATATTAAGTGACTGTTATTCTTGCGTGGGCTTCAAAAAAATACTCGCGGCTAAAAGCTAAAAGTTTGGTGGTCAAAGTTTGAAATCTTAAAACTAAAATTTTGGCCAAAGTGCAATGCAAGGTTAAAAAAGTTTGAGTGGTCAAAGTTTGTAATCCTAAAAGCTATTAGTTTGGTGGTTAAAGTTTGAAATCCCAAAAGCTAAAAGTTTGGTGGTTAAATTGGAAGAAAATAAAGTTAACCTAAAAGTTAGTGGCCAAAATTTTAAATCCTAAAAGCTAAACGTTTATTGGTCTAAGTTTGGTGATTAAATTATAAGTAAATAAAGTGAACCTAAAAGTTAGTGGCAGAAATAAAGTTAACGTAAAAATTAGTGGTCAATATATATATTAAAACAAAGACACTATTGAAGTGTCTTTGTATTAATATATATAGATAATAAAATAATAATAATAATAATTAATATACATACAATAATAGTTTGTGTGGTAGCGTATAATATAATATTACATAACGTATCTATACATATAATAAACCAAAGCCATTTTAATGACATGGCACTCATAGAGACATTCTCCTCATTGAGTGTGCCATGTGTCATCCCATGTGGCATTGAGATATTTTAGGAAAAAAATAATTTAAAAACAAAATTAGATTTTACTCTCTTATGTTTCCTCCCATAATTGTTAAACGTTAATATCTTTTATATACGAGATTTTTTAAAGAAAAAAATTACACTAAATTAACGAGCGTTTTATTATCTTTCCAACGAGTACCATAGTGCTATATAAAAAACGGAGACAAAAAAACAACTATTTTTTGTTGGGTTTTGTTAAAACAGGAAAAAAACACAAAGTGTTCAGGTAAATCATTAATCATGTATAGGCAAGTCACTAATTATGTTCAAATCAGTAAATATGAATTTTATTTTCAACATGCGTTAGCATTGGAGTTATACATTGTTTTAGGTTAGATATTAATATTAGAGTTATACATTATTTAAGGTTAGGCGTTAACATTGGAGATATATTCTTAATTGTTTTAGGTTAGCTGCTACCCGAAGCTTTCATGCATGTAACTATAAAGCGCATCATTCTATTTCATATGTAAAATTAATATGTTATATTAGATTTTTTAACCCCGGGACGTTCCCGGGGTATAATCTAGTAATATAATATTACAATTTTCTTCAATTTGAATGATTGCATCATTGCATGCATTTATTTTTTCAAAGGATGTGGCGCATCTTAAAACCAAATTCACAGTCGCGCGTATTTTAGTATCCAGACACTATTAAAGTGTCAATGTTTTAATATAGTATATAATATAATTGTAATGATATTTTTAATTTACAAAATGGATGTAAGTTTTTATTCACTATTAACTTAAAATTTTGAAAGCCATAAAACAATATAGATGGCTATCATAATATCACGTTTATTTATATTTGGATTTTTGTATGATGATGTTATCTTGCAAAAGTCACATGAAACAATGGACAAAAAACATTAAATACTTTCATAAGCTCGTCCTCAAGAGCATATTTATATGATAATATCGGACAAAAAAATAATTGATTTGTTTAAAGAATTCAAGTATTAGGTTGTTGCATACAGTGTGTTTCGAGTGAAACCATCGGTACAGTCAAAGTTAGGTTTTCATTTAGTTATCACATAGTAATTTTCATCTTCATAAGCTGGAAATGTGATACACATAAACGAAGACTTTGTTTTTAGATGCCATTTGATATGAGTTGACTGTTACAACTTTTTACTATCTCTTGGTTTATTACAAACTTAAATTCTCAACCTTAATACAAGTATCGCCATTTTGGTGTTCACACCTACAAATCTACATTTAAGTTTCTTATACTAGGATCTTCTTAGTTTTATTACATATGTACTAAACAGAAATATGAATTTATAAATAAATAAAACGATAAAACAACATAACGACTGGTGATGTAGTGGTTGGACGTGAACGTCGAGTGTTATGCAGAGAGCGCGCGAGACTTAATCTAGAATTCGGGATCGGTGAATATTAATTAAGAGTGGGTGAATAGTGCCACTCCCCTCTCATTGGTTGAGAGGGGCGGTGGCACTTAGTTTTATATTTTTTTTATTTTTTACAGCTTTATTAAATAATATATAAAATTTGTTTCAATTTAAAACCAAAGTTGCTTTGGTGGTGGAGTGGTTTGATGTGCATTCCTCTTGCATGAGGTCATGGGTTCAAGTCTAATGCAATACATTTATTTACAACATTTTTTAGAGCGTTATTTGATAATAAATATAATTGGTTTCATTTGAGACTGATTGAATTACTTTTGTTGTTTCTTTGATTTTTTCTTACATGTACCGCAACTCATGAAATATAGACCATGATATCGAAAGTATTGATAAAACATATTGCCTTTTGTTGTTAAAATTTTCAATTATAAACGTCGGATGTACACCATACATCTCTTAATAAGTTATGTGCAGCTTAACAGAGTAAAGAAAAAAGTTCAAGATGAAGCAGGAATCACCCGGCGCGCCGCAACGCGCGCGGGTAGAAATCCTAGTTAGTCATTAACTATACTTTACATTTACATTTATATTCTCTCTTTTTATTAAATTTAATACTACATCAATAGCCATTAGGGGTGGCATATCGTGTAAGACACGACCTGTTAAGATCATAGTTGTCAAAGCGTCTAGGCGCACTCAAGGCGCATAGGCTGAGCCCGGAGCCTAGGCACAAGGCGCATAAAAAACGAGGGCTTTTTATAATTAGGCGCATAGTATAAAATACATTTTTAGGGATTCTAGAGATGTTTTAGGCTTGTTTAGGGCTACTTTAGAATGTTTTAGGGTTGTTTAGGACTTGTTCATGACTCATTTAGGATGTTTTAGAGGTTTATGAAACTTTTAGCCTGAATTTGACCGGAAATCAGCCCTGATAGTGCGCCTCAGTGTCTGGGCGCGCGCCTCACAAAGCGCAGCGCACTTGGTGCGCCTCGAGCCTAGGCGCGCCTAGGAGCGCTTTTGACAACTATGGTTAAGATACGAACACGATATGACATGAACACAAAATAGGTAAACACGAACACTGCACGATAACTTATCGTGTCATTTTTTTCAAAAATGTACACCAAACTGTTTATAACATGTTAACACGATAAGACAAGAATTTGTTTATTAACATTAATCCTAAAAAGTAAAAACGTAACCACAAACCAATGACTGAAAGACTAAGCGACGCCATGGTTGAGAAGGAGGACGGGTGACGATGGATGGGTGACGATGGACGGGTGATGTGTGACAGCGGACGAGGACCAAATAAAAATTAAGAACTATAAGAACCAATATAGACCACACATCTTTGTTAATCAAAAATATTAATTAATAAATAAAATGAGCATGATTGTAACTTCTTATTTATTTCTTTCTCCCACTAAATATTTAATTAGATTCTCCTTCCTTTTTAGTCTCACCAATTAATTAGTTTGTTAACTGTTAATTAAAAAAAATATAACCATTATCAAATTTTATTCCATTTAGAATAAGTGTGAATAAAAATACTATAGAATTAAATCTATAGCAATTGACAATTTAGAAACGGTGTACACATGTATACATCAACGAATATTGTTCCATTCGATCATATTCTATAAAAATGCATGATTGATTTTGTAATGTACACTTGTATACATTGAAGTATGCATCTAATCATAAGACTATTGGATAGATGTTCAACACTATTGTTACGAGTATAATAAGTTTATGATATATTTCTTCATCATTGTACATATATGTATAATAAGTTTTATCATTATACATATGTGTAAAATAAGTTTCTTAAATAGTTTCTTTACCATTGTACACATGTGTATAATAAAGTTCTCTTGGTATTCATCTTCCCCGAGTGAAACCGCCCACATCATCTTCGTTCTTAAAAAAATATGTAGTCAAACTTTTTTGGAAAATCGGTTGTCGTGAACTCAGCGGCCTTGGTTGAGGAAGATGGAAGGTTGGAAGCTTGGAAGCTGGGGGGACGTGCATGGAAAACATGCATGACATGTCTTCCGAGGTGGGCAATAATATTATTGGGGTTTCCCAATCTCAGTGTGTCGATGGTGGGACCATGCTGCACGTTTCAGGAGATGATAATGTTTCGGTTGGCCGGACTAATGTTTCTAGCCCAATTGTGGATAGTCATGTGGACCAATCTCGTGAACCCAATCTTTCTTGTGACCCAAATCCTACTTCCTGTGAGGGTCAGAATATCGCCCCAATTATGGTGGATAATAACAAAACTTACTGTACCCCAGATCTTAACCTTTCTAACGATAGCGACCCTATCGATTTGGCCGACATTATTGAGCAAGACGCTGAAAACCGAAGACGAAGTCTGCTGATGAAATCTAAACAGTCGAATTATGCCGATGATGATGGTATTGCTTTGAATGTTGTTCAGACGGTCTCTTTTGGTGAATCAGACGAAGATGGTTATTCTGATTTTGAAGATGAGGTCCAGGGTACTTCGGATTATGCTGAGGGTCTGGGTATTAATTTGAATGGGTTTGATAACCAAGTTAGGAAGTTGGTTCAAGAGGAATTGGTGTCTAAGAGTTCCAAATGATTTTTGTCTCTTTAAATGCTAGAGGGGTTATTGGGTTGGATAAGATAGACTGGATTAGATGTTTGAAGCAATCTTCTAAAGCTGGTTTTTTAGGTATTCAAGAAACCACCAACATTCTGTGGATAAGCTTTTTTAGGGTAAGTGTTGGGGTAACTCTCCTTTCAAAGCGGCCGCTATTGATTCGGTAGACAGGTCAGGGGGTTTGGTGTCCTTGTGGGATCTGGGTTGGTTCAAGGTTGATAATATAATTAAAGACGGGGGTCTTGTTATCACCTCGGGGGTGGCAAATGGGTTTGCGGATAGACTCAATGTTTTGAACGTGTATGTGTCTAACTATGCGGGTAGAAGAAAGGTGTTGTGGGAGAAGATTGCAGAATTTAAGAGCCAAATGCCCGGATTTTGGATCATACTCGGGGATTTCAATGAAGTCCGTTTTAGTTCGGAACGCCTTAACTTCGAGTTTGATACTAACGCGCCGGTGATCTTTAATAATTTTATCAAGAATGGAAGCTTGTTCGAGTATCGTATGTCGCGTGGTAAGTTCACCTTTATATCCGACAATGTGGATGTCAATTTAGCAAATTAGACCGGTTCTTGGTTTGCGATAAGTTTTTAGATGCTTGGCCGAACACCTCTGTGGAGGTGCTTAAAAAGGGTTTGTCAGACTATTGTCCGATTGTTTTTTCGTGTACCAAGAGAGATTTTGGCCCAATTCCGTTTAAATTGTTTAATAGCTGGTTGGTATATCCAGAAGTGGGTTTTATAGTGGCTGAAAAGATTCACTCAGCTGAGGCCAACCTTATGGTTTTGGGTTTTTGGCCAAAGTGTTAAAGGAGATCTAGGTTGACATTAAAAGATGGAGGGCTTCTAAAGCTGTGGAGGAAAATAGGATTTTGGTCGAGTGTACAAAAGAGGTGGAAGATATTGAAAGACGGGTGTCATCTTATCCGTTAACTAGTGCTGAAAAAGAGACTCGGGCTCGTCTTCGGGTAAAAGTTTTGGACTTGCAGAAAAGTAAAGCTAAAGACCTTCATCAGAAGGCCCGAGTCAATTGGTTGAAGTAGGGCGACGAAAATACAAAATATTTCCTTGATATTGTCAAACTCAAGTTGGTGACCAATCGTATTAATGGGCTAGTGTTCGATGGGGTGTGGGTTTCAGAACTGGACATTTTAAAAGATTTGGTTAGATAGTGGTTTATGAAGAATTTCAAGGAACCCATGAGATGACGACCCTCCTTCACAAACTTTGGGTTTCCCGAGGTGCCTGCCGAATTGTCTGATGTTCTTGCTGGTTCGTTTGCGATTAATGAGGCATTGGTGGCGATTAAATCGTGTGATGGAGGCAAAGCCACGGGGCCGGATGGGTTTACTCTTAATTCTTTAAAAAAATTTGGGACCTTCTAAAAATGTTGATTATGAAGATGTTGAATGAGTTTTATCACACTACCTAAATTGGAGTAGGATACAATTTTAACTTCATTGCCCTTATTGCCAAGATTCCCGATCCACAAGCTTTGTCAGAATTTAGACCCATTTCCCTTGTCGGGTCTTTATATAAAATTCTTTCGAAAGTGCTCGCAAACCGTCTAAAAGGTGTGATAGGGTCTATTATCTCCCCGGTTCATTCCGCTTTTGTTGGGGGTCACAATATTATTGATTGCCCTATGATTCTTAGCGAACTAGTGTCGTGGGCTAAGAAGTCGAAATTCAAATTGTTGATGTTTAAAGTGGATTTTCAACGGGCGTACGATTCGGTGAACTGGAAATTTCTTCTTAAACTATAGGTGAAATGAACTTCCCGTCGAGATGGGTAAATTGGATACACGGGCGTCTCAAATCAGCTAGGGGGTTGGTTATCATTAATGGGTCGCCAACGGATGTATTCGCTTTCAAACGAGGCCTTCGTCAAGGGGATCTCCTATCCCCTTTCCTGTTTTTGATAGTTATGGAGGTGTTGCATATGCTTATGTCCAAGGCGGTGGATTCCCGTTTATTTAAAGGAGTGCAGCTCCCTAATAATGGACCACGTTTATCACACGTATGTTATGCCGACGATGTCATATTCGTTGGAGAATGGTCATCGGATAACACGGTTAGCCTCTCCCGGTTCCTAAGATGCTTCAATTTGATATCGGACCTTAATGTTAACCATGACATATGCAAATTATATGGAGTTAATGTGAACGCTGAGGTGGTCGAAGAGTTGGCTGAATTGCTCTCATGCGAAGCGGGGACTTTTCCTTTTCATATTTAGGGATCCTGATCGAAGAGAATATGAAAATTGCAAAAAATTGGGAGCCGATCTTGACTAAAATTAGAAGAAAGTTATCTTCTTGGAAGTCTAAATCTCTCTCCTTCGCGGGTCGTATCACTTTAGCCAAAGCCGTTCTTGGGAGCGTCCTGTCGTATTTTATGTCCACCTTCGTTGCCCCGAAGTGTGTTATTAAAAATATTGAAAATATCTGACGCGAATTTGTTTGGGGGAAATCCGGAAATGGGCAAAAAATTCGTTGGATCAAATGGGTCAAGATGGTTAGACATAAAGGTCTTGGTGGGTGGGATGGAAGACTTTAATGTGGCTATGATAACGAAGTGGTGGTGGCATTTCAAAGATGACCCGTAGCAATTATGGGTCGTGGTGGTTAAAGCTATCCATAGTTCTATGATAACCTTATCGTACCAGTCAAAAAATCCATTAGTGTCGCTTGGAAGGATATATCGGCTGCTGATAAAATGCTTGCACAAGTGGGTATTCGCTTCATAATAAATTAAAGGTTTTGGTGGGAGATGGGTCGAAAACTTTATTTTGGAAAGACGTGTGGGTTCTTAGCGTCCAGCTCAAAGATAGGTTTCCAGATTTATATAGATTGGCGCTTCTTAACGAAGGATCTGTCGCGGATCACACTATTTTCGCTAATGGGTTGCGGGAGTGGAGTTTACATTGGTATACTGATTCGACCCATCCCATGCCCTCTGCGGCGTCTGTTCTGCTGCTGTGTGTGTTACAAGGCTTCTACAGAAGACCGAGGGTTGACCGGTGGGTTTGGGACTCTAATTCGGACGTCGGGTTCTCAGCTAGATGGGTCATAATGACCTGGCATCAGCAGCATGGGGCTCTGGACCAGGACGTCTTCATCTACAAATGGAACTACTGGGCGCCAAATAAAGATAATTATCTGATGTGGAGGGTTCTTTTTCGTAAAGTCGCAACAAAGATTGACCTTGCTCATAGAGAAGGGATAATACGGAACTCGTTTTGTGATAGATGCGGCTACAACGAAGAAGATGTTGATCATCTTTTTCTCAAATTCCTTTGGGCGAGGAGTATTTGGTGGCAAGTTTTAGTGTGGATGCGTATCCCATTTCCTTTGGACACTGCTTCCTTTAGGGATATGTTCTTGAAGGTGACGAGCTCCCCGGGTTCAAAGAAATGGAAGAAAACAGTCGGTTTGGTATTGATTGCGATTGTATCCCGCATATGGCATGCGCATAATTTGAAAGTGTTTGACTTGGTCTTCATCCCCACTACTAAATCCGTGGATCTCATCAAAGAAGACGTGTACGCTTGGATTGCTAATCAGTCGAAGACTAATACTCCGAGTTGGGAGAAGGGGGTCGATTTTGACATTTTAGATATGTTGTAAGTCATGTCTGTTGTTTTTTGCCGTGTTAGGGTGTATGTTTTGTCATCACCATCTGGATGGGCCTTTATATTAATATATAAAGATGTTTGTTGTTAAAAAAAAGGTTCATCATTAACTACTACAATTTACACTTCAAAAACATGAACATCAGTATATATGTTGAAATTGCAGGCAATGAAAACTAATTCTTTTTAATGTTTTTTATGCGATCGAGAGTGTTTTTACAATTCGGGAGAGATAATAGGGGAGATAATTAAGGAATTCAAATAAATTGGTTTCAAAAAGACTTGTTTGCCCTTTTAATTAAATAAATGATAAAAGAAAGGTCAAACAAGATGAGTGGTTGAGATTGGTTCTCTTGGTTCTTAACTCCCTATTTGGTTCATATTTGATCGTAATCATATATATATATATATAGGATCAAATGAGAAGAAAAAGAAGAAATGACACATTAAATACTTTAACTCTTATTATATTAATTATTATATCTTTAGTTAATTAGTCATTAATATTTTATCCTACACATTATCAAATTTTGTCCCACACATATCAAAATTCGTCCTACAAATATCTAAATTATCACGCGTTTATCCTACACATATCGAGATTATCATACGTTAATCCTACACATATAGTAATTCAACCTACATTTGTCCTACACATATCGAAATCATCCTTCATTGTAAATTAGGATTGACATGAAAGAATATATTTTGAAATTGAATTATGAGTTTCATTAATTTAACTAGTTTAGGGGGCTTAAAAAAACTAATCATTTATTTAACATTAAGTACACTTATTATATAAAGGATTCTTGTTGGTTGAAATTTCTTCTTTTTCTTCTTATAATACTTTTTCTTCTCATTTGAACTCTCCACTATATATATATATATATATATATATAGGTACCAGTTCAAATACAAAGTCTCAAAAACGTGCGAAGTGCATGGTAATTACGTAATGATAATTGCGTAATGCATGATAATTACGTAATGCTTTCATGAACATACAATAACATTACGTAATTATCATGTACTAGTAGTGATTCTCTCTATGGTATGTAATTTTAGTTATGAACTAGTAGTGATTCCGTCTATAGTCCGTAATTTTGTATGTTACGTTTTTTAGGGGTATGGAAAATTGTTATGTATAGTTTTGAATGGTTATGTATATAATAGAACTATAATGATTTATGTATATGGTACGTAATTTTGGTAATGAAGAAGTACTGATTCTGTCTATGGTACATAATTTTGTATGTTATGTGACTTCGTACACTTCGCACGTTTTTGTCACTTTTCACGATAACCGCCCCCTATGTATGTGTAAAGCATACCCACACCCCTTATATAACTTTTTAAAAAAAAATTATTAACGTGTCTTAACATGTGCTTAACATGTTAATAGATCTTTAACCTGTTTAGACACTAACCCTGTTAACGCCTTACCTTGTCGACCTTTTTAAAATACGAAACCTGTTAACTTCAAACACGAAACCTGTTATGGTCGTGTAAGTTGTTGTTGTATTACCGTTTTTGTGTCTAAATTGCCAGCCCTAATAACCACAATTAGTAAGGATTTAAAATTTTGAATTTTCATATTGATTTTTTTTATGTTATAGTCGTTAAATTATACTCAACATTCTCTCTTTACATTAAAATTATCCTATATCGTAATTTTTAAACTTCCATGAATAGTTATTTCATCTGCCTTCTTTCCTCCTGCCACGTATAGCTAACTTTGCCCTTAACTGTGCTACATTTTGGGCTTTGGCTTAACTTAATGCTCCACCACATGTTTTTACCTTCTTTTCATACAAGACTGGGAAATAGAGAGCGGAGAAAAATGGGCGAGATAGAGAGAGATCCAGAGCCAGCGAACTGTTCCTAGCGCGTGCTCGCCTCCCACCCTTAAACTGTTGGTGAAAATTCGTCTGCCACCCAAACTGCCTAAGGCCGGACGGCCTTTTCAGACCTGGTAGCAGTGGAGGAAGAAGGAGCTTCGAAAACTAGCGACAAGTGGGATTTTATTTATGATTTAAAATATTGATTTTAAATATTTTATTTCTTTATTTTTGTATTACAGAAGTTTGATTATTTAGATTTAAACTTAATTAAACTTATTTCATAGAGTTTGCTACCATTATTCATGAACGTCATCTAGATCTTTTGCTGGTACAAAGCACTATTATAACTATATAAATTAAAAACTAAAACATCTATATGTGTTTATCATTTTTATACAGTTAGTATTTATTTTCTTCACAAACTGAGTGCAAGTGTTTTAAACAATTGCATTTATATACAGTTTACTTAATATAATAGTAGTTAAACATGAAGGAAAAAAGGAGCCAGAAAGTATACCGTAAGTAGTGACAGATTTGTAGATGAAGGGCAAGACTCGGGGAACCATATCATCGTTTAGATTTATGGGTTTTGATTTGGCCTCTTTTATCATCTTACCAAACTCTTTCATGTCTCCAAACAAGAATTTATATGAGCTTCCGTTGAGGCCTTGATTTCTTAAAAACTTCTCCATCCTCTTTGGTTTGAACCAAACCCAATTCAAAACACTCAAAACACACCATACTAGTATCATCACTAGTATTCCTACACAACACCATACTCCACTTACTTCCATCTTGGGGATACAAGTGTGTGAACCTTGTGATGACCTGAAGGAGAAATGTGATATATATATTGATGGATGATATTTGCTTTAACTCTCTAAAGTATTGAGTAATAAATGACATACCAAAAAAGACTAGTTTTTTTTTTCTCATGAAGGCAAGAACCAGTGGCGCAGCATTGTAGGGGCGGGGAGGGGCGGCCGACCCCCCCGGATTTTTGCGCAGAAGTTCCGATTATATAGTATTCGTATAGAAAATTTTGAAAATATAGGGTTTCGACCTCCCAAAACTGGTTTTCGACCCCCCGAAACTAGTGACTTCCGACCCCCCGGTGACTTCCGACCCCCCGAACCTTCGGGTCAAGCTTCGCCACTGGCAAGAACATTATGATAAGCTACATATCATAATTAGACCATACACACACACACATACTAGTAGATAACCTATCCGTTGCAGTTGAGTCGTGAATTTTGTAAGGGGTATATACTTTCGGTAATATTAAGTATAAGTTTGAATAACTCCACTACAAATGTATACCACAATACCGTTAACATGTCTTTGTATAAAACCACAAAAAGAATGAGGTCACTCGGCAAATCACAGTATATACTGGACCAACCCATGGTTTCGTCATTACTACCCCAACCCAATTTTTTGTGAAACCAATCAAAGGAGAACACCATATAAAAACACATAACCCCTTTTGTTAAGTATTTGGAGTCCACATACATGCACCTTACAACTACACGCACCTACGCAAACCCACAACTCACACACGCCAGAGTATCATTCCAGGCATAACATCCTTGTTCCACCAAAATAATGAAAAAATATATTTATATTACGACCTATACACTTATTTGATAATTTTATAGGGTCATTGGTGATTAATTTATATTTTTTTATAAATTTTCTATCATACTATACTATATTAATTTTTATTTTATCTTAGTTTACTCTTTTTTGGATTTACTATATTTCTATCTATACTTATATATTTATCATTTTTGTATTTTATAGGTCTTCGATCTTATGAACCCACCTTATGCAACTAGAACCGAACCGAAAATATTATTATATAGCAATAGACAAGGACTCCTAAAATTTTTTAGCACGTCATGTAAAAAAAATTTATACCCGCCACTACAAAACTTGTATATACAAAAATTATTTTGAATGGATTAGAGTTAAGCATGTGTGTATACGTAAAATCGCAAATTTTGTATTTGTACGAGCTCTATATAATGATAATGACAAAATCAAATTGGATTTTGTTTTACATCAAATAATTTAGTACCTTATATAAGAATATGAATTATATGATGACATTTATGTGTAGGCCCTTAAAAAAATTGACATTTATGTGTAGGGCTGTTTACGAGCCGAGCCTCTCCGAGCGGAGCTTTGCTCGTGCTTGGCTCGTTTACAATCGATCCAAAAACCGTACGAGCATTCTTCGAGCGTAAATTTTCCGAGTAAGCGACGAGCGAGAATCGAGCGGAGAGTAATATGGACGATCATAAAATTGGGATGTTTCCTTCGATGTTTTCATTGTCGGATGGCAACTATGGTCGAAATATCCGATGATAACACTAATATCGAGATCCTAGTGTCGAAGGATGAGGCTTAGATTGAGGCTGGTGAGGTGATGAGCATACGTTAGAAAATAGTTGTTGCATTGTGACGTATGTGTGATATCAAACGACAATTAACGATGGACGACTAATAACAAAAGAAGTTAGGACTATCACTTCATGACTTATTGTTTTACTATTATATCTAGTGTTAAATTTTTTATTGAGTCAAGTGGGTTAGTTATATTTTGCTTGCATATACTGAGTCAAATCCAATACAATGTTATATATAAAGTCATAAATTTATCTGTAAATTGTGTGTATATTTATTATTAAATAAATAAAAAATTATTCGAGCCGAACCGAGCCTAGCATACCTATGCTCATGCTTGGCTCGTTTAAAAACCGAACCGAGCCGATCAGATCATATACAACCGAGCGGAATATCGAGCGAGCATTTTTCGAGCATTTTCTGAATAAGCAACGAGCGAACTATGAGCGGCGAGCGATTTGAACAACCCGTGTAAGTGATACATAGAGTCAACTATGCGGTGCAATTGACGCTTGATTCGGAAGCTTAAGGGAGTATATTCACGAAAAAAAATATCTTAGGGAAATGAGTGAATGCATCGAGGATGAGCAAATAAGGTGGACACGTGGGTAGAACTTACATACATTATCATATACACCACTAGCTTTTATCTCGGAAGTGTTTCGGGGTTGAAATATCTAATATAACATAATAAAACTAGCTTTTATCCCGGGAGTGTCCCGGGGTTGAAAAATATAACCATTCTAATAATACTAATACTAATAGTAATAATTATTACTCTTATAATTAAATAAATAAAAAAAATAACATTGCTATAAGGTGACACCATGTGTTGCAGTGTTGCGCGATTCTTTCTCCTAGCTTTTCTTGATGAAGTATACATATCCATCTTTAGAAGAATAAAATTCCAATGATAGCATGACGATTGGGTTAAATTTCAACATTGTAGTTTAAAAGAAAAAACATGATTAATGAATAACCTGAACACTTTGTGTTTTTTTCTTGTATGAACGAAACCCCATAAAAATAGTCGTTTTTTTCTCCGTTTTTTATATAGCACTATGGTACTCGTTGAAAAGATAATAAAACGCTTGTTAATTAGGTGTAATTTTTTTTCTTTAAAAAATCTCGTATATAAAAGATATTAACGTTTAAAAATGATTGGAGGAAATATTAGAGATAAAAATTTAAATTTGTTTTTAAATTTTAAAGAGATTAGGGTTAGATAAGTGTAGGGGAATGGATGAAAACAAAATAAAAAAATAAATTAAAAACTCTCCCCTCAACGTGCCACGTGGCACATTCAAAGGAGGGTTGAGGCCTCCATTGAATGTCACCTCATCATTATTCAATTATTTTATTATAAGTTAAAAACTCTCCCCTCAACGTGCCACCTAAGATTTTATTCTCCGAATTTTGACCCGCCCGGGTCAGAATGAGACCAGCCCGGGCTGACCTTAGATTTATCATTTCCGAATTTTGACCCGCCCGGAATAGAATGTGACCCGCCCGGGCTGACCTGATATTTATCATCTCTGAATTTTGACCAGCCCGGGTCAAAATGTGACCCGCCCGGACTGACCTGCTGGAACTTTATTAAGGCATGAATACTTATGCCTTCACAAGCCCAACCCTTCACTATGGGCGTTCTTGGACATCTGGGACATACCCGAGATTATTTTAGACTTGCATAGATAAGTTATATCAAGATATATATTTCACTTCTCGGTTTTGACCTATTTGAATCCTCTTAGTTCGATTTTAACCGTTTGAACCGTTAAGGCCTTAGGTTTTACAAAACCTTATAACCATTCAAAAACCATAACAATCATATTGTCAACCCATTGAACACTTTTAAACTAAAACATCGTCTGGTTTGTTGAATTAATACTCGGTTTATAGATTTAGCCTTTAGTAAATCTATAAAATCCCCAAACTACCCTTAGAGGTCTATATTTTATTTTAGTCACCCGTGGGCAACACAACTTGGTTCCAACCCATTGTTCTCAACTCGTTAACATGTTTGAAAACCTCTAAGCCCTTACGGACTTAGTTTTCCACCATTTTCATAATTTCGCTATCTAGCTAAATCACTACCAAGCGTCTTAGCGCGCGTTAGACACAACTTTAGCAATGACTTACCGGTTCAGCACCCGCCCTTCATGCGGGTGACTTTTATACATATATATATTCGACCATGGCCCTATATTATAATACGGACTTACTCGTTAGTGATGACCCCATCTCATACCTTTCGAATCATCCACATAAATCCTGGGCATCATGTGCCCTTTTCATTCCAATTTAACAACCTGCGGATAACCTCCACGTACACATTAATATCCCGAGACCCGATTAGTGTCCCACCACCAATCGGCCCGTCAAATATATATGTTATCCCCAATACTCAAGATTAATTTATGAGGTCTAAAGTATCTAACATCTTGATTCATTTGACCCGTATTTCAATACTCAAATGTTTAAATTTCAAATCTTTTGCTCAAGTGATATTAACCTCACTTGTTCCATTTATGAAAATACTCCAATTATCTAATTAGGCGTCTCCACCTGAACTTAACAATTCTCTTCCCTTTAAGCGATTCTAACCCAATATAAGCTAGAATCCCATATCCCGTAATCCCTCTATATGAATAAGCATATATTCTCCATTAACAATATCAATACCATGACTTTCAAACATTTCACAATATTTTAGTTTCTAAGAGACTTATTTAAACTAAGTCAGTTACCTTGGCCTCATTTGTGCATTCATATCCACTTATACAATTGATTCTTTCCTCCTTAAGCTTCCACCTAGCTTGACAAGATCCAACTTCTCTATACTCAAGATAAATCAAGTTATCCATTGTTTCAAATAACTAACTCATATCATGAGTTTTCACACTTTAATTTATTCATATTCATAGTCGGGTCAGTTTGACTTTTAGAAGTCAAACTAACCTTTTACATGTTATGTGCATCATAAAGCGATAGTCCTAATCACGAACTATCCCTTCTATTTACCATTTCAAATTCATTAAGTTTAGTGTATATTCAGCCTCCTAATCACCATTAGGCAACTCATTGCATCATAAAGTGTGTTTTGAACATAACATTCATTTAATATTACTAACTACGCATTTTGACAAACACCTAGTATGTATAATCTTACCTTCTTTGGTTATTCCAATTACTAGTTACCTAGTAAGTAACCAATTCATGAATTCATCATCAAAACATCATTCTAGCCATTAGGTCTAGCTATTTCAATATCAACTTGCAATTTTACTAACACATAAGATCCATGCAACACATATAGAATACAATTCCTATACAATTCATGCCTAAAACATAGATTTCCTTCAATTTTAGTAACATTAAAGCTACTAATCAAAACCAAAATCATCATCTTTAAATACAAGAAAACTTCTAGCAATTTAACTCATTCTTAAACCATTAAGAATGATCAATATCACTAATAATCAACAATATCACGGATTTCACATTTTTGTTCAAAACCCACAAGTGGGTTTCGAAACTTATACTAATTAAGGGGTAGGGTTCTTACCAAAGCTCCAAAACATGTAGAAAACCCTTAATTTGCAACCCATTAAGTCTACCCTCAAAACCACTTGCATCTTTTCTTAAATTTGGTGTGATTAGGGCTTGTTTGAAGCAAGAACTCCCTCCTTGACTGCTGAATTCATTTTCCCCAAATGGGGTGTGTTTGGACCTTTTGTTTTGTGTTATATTTACACCACAAGTCCCTCAAGTTTACCCCAAAGCCTTTTATTATCAAAAACATAACTATGCAAGCTTGTTTTTAGTGTTATTTCCCCATTATAAAGATAATAACACTCACTAGGTTATTTTCATATTAGAACATAACCCGCATTCCCATCGTCTAAGCTCCGTTTTAATATTTTGTAGTCACACCTAATGGCGTAATTAAGCGAAACAAGTTTTTGGGGCGTTACATTTATCCCTTCAATGTAAATGGGCCATTTGATTTCTCTAACAGTGCTTTTTGTTTCTGTTTTGGTCAATAATTAACAAGTAAATTTTGTATTCCAAATTAGTTATGTGTGGTAGAGTGCTAAAATGGTTTTATTAACTTGTTATAATGGGATTAGTAATATCTTGAGAAAACTGATGTTTAGAATATAAAGACAAAAGTTTGACAACCAATAATTAATATGCTCAGGATATCACTATAATAACAGATCTTGAAATAATGATATCCTCGAGATGAAACAAATAAAAATAAGGGTAAGTTAGCAATAAAGGACATGAGATATACGGGGAAAGTCCTTATCAGTTTAGACTAAGTGTTACAATTGGTGAAGTGTAAGTAATTGAGAGTGTCTGGGTGTCAAGTGTCTAATTTGATCATTCATGGTCCCTTTAATAGAAAGATAAAATAACTGCCATTCCGAGGAACCCGCCCAAAATTTACTCCATCTTTAGTTACATTTTGACCCAGTCTTTACTTCTGACCGTTACAAATCATCCTTCACACATTTTCTTCCATGATTTTCGCTCTTATGACTAGACCAAGTCAATATAATTGTTGGGATTTACTTTACACGTTTTTTATGAGCTCAACAGGTATCAATTAACTTCCTAAATAGGTGCTTGACCGAGTCCTTCCTGTTTATATTGAATCAACCCTTGCAAAAGTACAATAATTCGACAAAAACAATTAGTAGCATTTAGGATACTTGTAATATATTATTCTATTGTATCCTGAACATGACAACATAATAGATATCATCAGGATGTATCTTTAGATATTTCAACAGAATACATCTTCAAAATATTCAGCACCAACAATTGTCCCCAAAATTATAACATTAACATTCTAGTGATAATGGTACAATTTTCAAAGACTCCACTCGAGTGCTGATGTTTCATCCATTGTATGTCACGGATTATAATGCCTTTAAAAGTTCAACTTAATCACGATCAAGATACATTTTCTTCTCTTCTTCTTCATTCTTCCATCTACAAATTTATTAGTCAATCATGACCAGCAAACGTACATTTTCACCCGCTGCTGTTGAAATCCCTAAGGTTTTTCAAGCGCGGCGCTTGCTGGACCGTATTGAGAATAAAGTATGTACATTCACAGATAGAGACATTGTAATCTTGCAAATATTAGTCAGAGATAGAGATATTCCAATACTAACTTAACTCCCCTTCATAGACAAGAAGGCCTCTTTCTTCAACCTGATGACAATGATAGTCTTGAAACTACAGGCCCGAGATGACGTTCTTTGTCACCAAATCTAAGAGATCAAGTCCTTCGCCGAAGTCGAAACTTGCCATCTATATGAAGAGGAATAATTCTATTCCACCTATTTTTGAGCCAACCTCTTTTAAGAATATGGGCTTTCAAGATACACATGCCAGGCTCAACAAAGTTTCCACTCATGTATGATGACATCCTGAGAATGTTAACACAGTAGTATCCTAAAGATATTTATTAAATACATACCTAATATTCCTTCAGGGTCAGAAACACCTCTAAAAGGCCTTTGAAGTCATTTCCATTCAGATTCAAAAATCCACAAGCACAATTTCTTTTTAAGTTGGTTGAAGGGACCTAAGTGGGCAATGGAGATGAGAACAAAAGGGTTGAGCCTACTTTTTTAAGGTTTCTAGGTGGTAGTCTGTGATAGGTTTGATAAATCATATGTAAGGCGTGAACAATTTTCTTTTTTTTTTTTGTATAAACAATTTAGGATGGTTAATGTGGAGAGATCTTGGTTTTTGCACTCTACCTCACATAACTAATTTGGAATACAAAATTTGCTTGTGTATTTTTGACCAAAAGACTTTGGCGCCCACCTTGGGGCAAGTGGTGTTACTTTTAACAAAAACTTTGTTAAAATTTTTACTCAATCAATTCATTTCGAATATCTTGACAACTATGGCTTCCAACCCAAAATCTGTGTCTTTGGCCATGCCATCATCCACCTCTGCTCCAAATATGTCTTTACCACCTCGTCCTACATTCCCAAGAAGGAATGAGGAATCCAACACTCACAGCATGCCTCAAAATCATCCTAGATCCGGAATGGGGACATCTAACATGGCCCATCCTATTCTAGTCAATGAAATCCTTTCCATGTTCACGGTGGTCAAAGTTCAAATAAAGAGGTAACATAGGATGAACCAGATGTTGATCAAAGAGATCCAATCACTTAAGGCATCTTTTAAGAAGGTTGCATTTCCTTGCCGAAGGAGATTAGTTATCTTATGAGCAAATGGCATTTGAAGGAACTCCTCAGCATAAAGAAGAACACACCTCGGGATGCTGATAACATCATAGAGAGAGCAGCATCTCCACCTCGGGATGCCGGTATAATAAATTTTATATTCGGATGATCCGACATATGTGAAACATCATATGCAGTCTTGAAAAGGCATGCTAGGGAAACAAAAGCCGAGATAGGGGAGAAACCTACAAGAACCTCAACACTAACTGATGCCAAAGTGATCAGGTTTGAAAAGGATGATCACGAAAATGTCCTTGATCCTCACAGTGATGGTTTAGTTAAAGTTTATACATTGTGAATCATTTTGTACGCAAGATTCAAATAGATGGTGGGAGCTCCGTCAACATTATTCAATTTGAGACTATCAAGAGGATTAACATCCTAGAGTCCGAAAATCATATCTAAATCCTCCATCTGGTAGGATTCAGTAGTGAATCAAAGAGCATTGTAGGAGAGGTCAAGTTACCCGTTTATATTGAAGGGGTAAACTCATTACAACATTTTTGAGTTATGGATTCTTTGTCTTGCTATAATGTTATTTTAGGGAGACCCTGAATAAATCGTTACCCTTAACATAACACCAATGCGTAAAATTCCCAACACCCTAGGGAAGGGAGTAGTAAAGGTAGACAATGACCATAAGTGGTCAAGAAGTGTTGTACATCCTCGTGAAAGAATCATTACACCCACGATAAGCATAGAAATTAAAGAAGGAAGCGTGTGATACCCTGCAGAATGAACAGAAGCATACAGACCAGGATGTGAAAATAGTATACTTGGATGAAAATAGTATCCTTGGTGACCAAAAGAGAGAATAGAAGCCGGCCGAGAACAAATAAAGGCAATTCTAGAACTAAAGTCACTTGCAAATATCAAGGATAAGGTTGACAGGAAGGGTAGCTACTCTAAAAAGATTTATCTAAAGGGTCCAAGAATTGCAAAGAATTCTATGACATCCTAAAGAAAAATAGAAAATTCGAATGGGGACAAAACAATGAAGAAGCTTTGCAACATTTGAAGAAATACTTGTTAATTGTCCCATTGCTGATGAAACCTGAGGATAGTGAACCGTTATCCTTATATCTGACAGTTTTTGAAGGTGCTATTTGATTTGTGCTGGTAAAAGATTTTGAAGGAAGTAGATACTTACATCTTTAAAAACTTATTTTAGCTTTAATTATGGTTTCAACTAAATTAAGTCACCATTTTGAAACTCATACTATACATGTTAAAACAAGTTATCCTATTAAAAATGTACTTAGAAACCAGAAATGTGTGGCAGGATGGCGAAATTGACAGTAAAACATTGTGCCTATGATTTAGTATATGAGCCTAGAACTGCAATAAAATCTCGAGCTTTGGCAAACATTGTGGTTGATTTCAGTAGTGATCTCCAAAAAGACGTAGACTTAGCAGTACAAAAATTGAATGAAAATTTAGAAAAATGGATTTTATATACTAATGGTGCTTCAAATGTAAGAGTAACATGCTTAGAGATACTACTAAAATTGCCATAATGGGACATAACACCCCAAACCATTAGATTTGAATTCTAAGCTACCAATAATGAGGCTGAATATGAACTCTTTATTGCTGGTTTGCTATTTGCTAGGGATATGCATGTGAAAATTTTACATGTCTATGTTGATTCTCTTCTATTAATTAACCATTTTAATGGATCTTATGCAGTAAAGGGTGCGAAATTAACTTTATATCTTGACATAGTAAAAAAAAATTAGCAAATTGTCTCTAAATAATCATGTTTGAAGAAGTACCAAGAGAAGAGAAGGCTGAAGCAGATGCTTTAGCAAACTTGGGATCTTCGGTTAGAATACCAGAAGGATCTATCATCCCAATCATCCATATTCTAAAGCCTGGAATTAATTAACAACATCTAGAAGATGTTGCAGTTCTCAATACGCAAATTGAGGATATCAGTAGAGATACTTCATCTTGGATGGCGTCTATTATCAAGTATCTTCGGGATGGTAGCATCCCAGATAGTGAAAATGCCAGAGCTTTCAGGATGAAGGTATATAGAATTACTATATTAGACAATATTTTGTATAGAAAATCTCTTGCAGGTTCATACCTTTGGTGTCTAGATAAAGAAGCAGCCCAAGAGGTGCTCAAAAAATTAAATGAAGGGGATCGTGGAAACTACCCTGGGAGGAGAGCATTATATTCAAACATTCTCAAGACATGATACTACTTACTATGTGGAAGGATTCTATGTCATATGTTCAAAAATGTGATCCATGTCAAAGACATAGTAACATCTTACATCAACCTGCAGAACCACATTATATCCTGTCGTGCCACGATGGCCATTTGTGAAATTGGGGATGGATATATTAGGAAAGCTACCAAAGGCTCCTAGGGAAAGGTATTCATGTTGGCAATGACAAACTATTTCTCAAAATGGATTAAGCTTGAAGCCTTTGTTCAAGTTTGGGATAAATAAGTAGTATCTTTCATCAAAAGGAACAACCTGACTAGATTTGGTGTCATGGCTGAGATAATATGTGATAATGCTTCTGAATTCATCAACAAATGAACATTAGATTTTTGTAGAAGTTAGGGAATCAAGATGATTACTTCAACACTAGTTTATCCTCAAGCTAATGGACATGATGAATCTTCCAACAATATTATTCCTAGCAACTTGAAGAAGAAATTGGGTCAAGAAATAGAAATTGGGCAGAAGAGCTTCGATTTCTTCTTTGGGATGATAGAACAACATTAAGAAAATGCAACTCGCTAAACACCTTTTTCTTGGTATTTTATGCAGAAACAATGATCCCAACTGAGATGGTCATCCCAATGGTAAGGATGTATCTTCATAATAACAATACCATTTCAGAGACTCTATTACAAGACCTTGAAGTGATAGATGAACTTAGCGATGCTACAAAATTCAGGATAGCTGCATATAAACAAAGAATTGACAAAGCCTAGAACAAAAATATAAGGATATAAAGGTTTCAAGTAGGAGATCTAGTTTTCAGAAAAGCCTTTCAGAATACAATGAAGCCGAGTGATGGAAAGTTAGCACCTAAATGAGAAGGGCATTATTTGATAGATTATGAGGATGGCAAGGGTGTATATTGGTTGTGTCCAGATTGGATTGGACAGAGATATCCTTCCTAGATCTTGGAATGTTATCAATTTGAAATATTATCATATGTAAGTTAAGAATTGGCAGGAGTTCCCTAAGGTACATAATTTGCATTATGTATATGGTATAATTTAGCATTATTCTAACTTGTTCTTTCAAAAAATATTAATTTTCAAAGTGTTTTCAGATATATCCTGAAAATATCCAGTTAAATATTAGAGGATTGGCTCCCTTGATGTGTCCCAAAACACATCTATTTTCTTATGTATTTTGAGTTATAATTGATTCTTTTGTAAATAGTTTTTAGTAGTTTTATGCATGTATTGGTTTATTTTATCATTTTATTGGTTTTTATAGGTTTTTAGCTATTTTAAGTGTTTATTTATTCATTTTTATATGTTGTAAGTGTTCATGGAATTTGAAACGTAAACGAGGAACTTTGGTCAAGCCACGAACACCCGATACAAGAGCATAGAGTTATAATACTATATAAAAATAGTATATAATAATAACAACAACAACGACGACGACGACGACGACGATGACGGCAACGACGACGACCACGACCACAACAACCCACACAACCACCACAACAGCCACAACCAGAACAACAACAACAACAACAACAACAATAACAACCACAACAACCATAGCAAAAACAATAACAATCACAACCACCACAACCACCTCAACAACAACAACCACAATAACCACAATAACCATAACAACCAAAACAACCATAACAATCACAACAACAATAACCACCACAACCACAACAACAACCACAACCACCACAAGAAAAACAACAACAATCACAACCACGTCAACAACAACCATAACAACAACAACAACAACAACAACAATAATAACAACAACCACAATAACAATAACAACAACCACCACCACTATAACAACCACCACAACAACATCAACCACCACCACAACAACCACTTCAACCACAACAACAACCACAACCACCACAACAACAACCACAACAACAGCCACAACAACCACAACAACCACAACAACAACCACTACCACTACCACTACCACTACCACCACAACAACAACCACAGCAACAACAACTAGGGCTGCAAACAACTGAATGAACATGAACAAGACCTTGTTTGTGTTCGTTTGTTACGGAATTTATGTGTTTACAAACAGTTCATGAACACTTATCGAATGAAATTTTATGTTCGTGTTCGTTTGTTAAGAAAACACTTGTGTTCGTCTTTGTTTGTTAATTTTGTTAACAAACACAATTTTGTTAACAAACAAACACAAAGAAGTGTTCATGAACAAAAACAAACTGAAACGACCATATATTAGCTTTCAAATAAGATCGAATTTACATGCATTAAGGCATTACCTAGATCCACTCAAAATATAACCTTACTGTCTAAACATATTTAGTACTTAACATAATATTAGGAAACATAATAAAGTAGTGTCTCAAAAAACTAAGTGGCGCATAAGAAGTGGATGGAGAAGGGCGTCGAAGGTGGAGGCTGTCGACGCCGGAACGTAGAAACATATAATGAGCTTGGATACCAAAAGTAGGTTTATTGATCTCATTTATTCATATATTTACCTCACATTTATTATTTATTTGGGTAAAATAAAAGAATATAAAGAAAACTATAAAAATGAAAAATCTTAATAAACTACGAACACAAAAGGACACGTTACCGAACGTTCACGAACATAAACGAACGAACGCGGCCCCTGTTCATGTTCGTTCGTTTAACTGAACGAAAAAATTTTGTATTCATATTCGTTCACTTATTAAACAAACGAAAAACAACAACAACAATAAAATAAAACCTCACGTGAGGTAGTTTATTAAAAAAGAAATAGAAAAAAATAATAATGTTTTGGTATCAATTATTTAGAGCAGGTCCACATGAAAACTAAATGCAAAACACATGCTTCATTCGAGACCAATACGTGATTATTATGGAGCAGCCCTGTGGGAGGTGCAATATTATTAAAGTTTTTGGGCCCAACTCAATTATGAAAATTAAAACCTATGTCAAGATAAGAGTACGGCGGCGATAACAATTGGAAAAACATATATCGTAGGGGGGAGCTGTTGTGCTTTGAAGTTAAGGTTCCTTCGTGTTAATTTGGGCAGCGATTTGAAGGACTCGGGGCATGCGTGACTAAAGATTTAAAGATTACTTGGTTATGTTTCATTGTTTTTATTCATTTTATAATTTTAGAGACATGACGAACATTATTCTTATTTATTTTGTGATATCTTTTGAATATTATAAGCTAAACCTATTGTTGGTGATTTGGGATGATGAACTAGACTTTTGTTTATAAATAAAGACTTATGTTTTCCGTTTTGGTTGTGTTGAGTTACATGAGTTAGTTTTTATGTTTCATTTTGAATACCTATGTACTAGTGCTTTGTGATTTGATTACTTGTTTGTTGGTTTTGATGTTTTAGGCATTTAGGAATATCCCCTAGATCTAGGAATTATTCTAGTTTGATTAACTTTTGTTGTCGAGCTAGTTTTTGAAGTTAGGAATAGCGCCAGTTTAACAGGTTTTTAAAATCAGTTAGCTAAGGTGTGCAATCCCTTCCCCAAGGTTAGGAATATAATTCAGGATTTTTAGGTTGACTAACTAGGCATTTTTTGGTAGTTTGGTTATTGCTGAGGCGAGACCGATTACTTCGTGTTTAGAGTTTTCCTAGGATTTCATTTGTATTAGTTAAGCCTGCTTCACAGTTTGGGAGTTTTCGCTCGAAGAGTGGTTGATTAAAAGATTACTATGGCATTTGGTTTTGCTAGGTCGACCCACTTTCATTTTAGCATCTTAATACTTTTCCCGCCTTAAGTCTAGTCGACTATTCTTGACAGGAGGTTTATTAGGTGAGAATAGGGTCTCCAATCGGATTACACATGTCACCTTTTATAACCAGAGTCTAGGGATTCTACCCAGGTTACCAGTGTTCTCCTCATTAGATTTTCAAACTAGTTTTTCAGCTTTAGTTAATTTTCAGTTTCTTAGTGTAATTAGTAATTTAGTTTTAATTAATTTATTTATTTTAATTTCAGTTTAAACCCCCCAATCAACAAATCAATTTCTTAATAATAAAAATAATATTCTAACCGGTAATTCATTAAAAGTGATCTCAAAAGTGTTAGATAAAGTCCTTAGGTTCAATACCTAGTCTTGCCTACTTGATACATGCGATCGGTACACTTGCCGATAATGTGTGGTTTTAGAAAAGTCTAGGATTCTAACTTGATCGATTTATTTATATACTTATTTGCACACATCACCCCTCTCTATGATTAAGGTACTTAATCCCTTCTAAGGTTTAAGGTATTCACCTTTATGGAAGAATTGAGTTTGAACACTCCGCATATAGCGCACGATGTTCAAGTATATTTCAGGGTCATGGGACCAGTTCACGCTTTAGTGGCTGACAATTTCATCATCATTAGGATATGTGTGAAATTCTAACATAAGAAGGAATTTAAGACAATCGTGTTAAACTAAGGTTTTGGCACGATCATATCCCGACTATCAGGTGTATCCCATGTATTGGCTTAGTCCCACTCTATCCTAAGAATTGGCTTTGTCCCAAGATATTATCAGAGATTGGTTTGATCCCAAGATTTCTTAAGTATTAGTTAGGTCCCAAGCTATGCCATCTATTTCTTCCAATTATTTTGAAGTATTGACTAAACCAATTTTTCCCAGTCCAAAATTATTGATATGGGACACAAGTGTTTTAAGCAGTTCTCAAGATACATTAGAAATTTTACACCGAGGAGGATGTTTAAAAATTCTGAAATAACTATCGTATCATCTTTGTTTTTGACAGATGTTATAGAAATTGAGTAAACTATTTATTTGAAGAAACATGTATGATCATTTTTTTTCAATTCATTTTTTGTGATTGCTTAACTTGTTTGTGGAACATTTATCCGTCAATAAAATAGAAATGAAAAATAACACTGCTCAAGATGTAAAAGACAAAATGTGATAGAATAAAACTAGGGGGATATTGTAAGGCCAAAAAATTGTATAGTTTTACGCTTATCTTTATTGTACACGTTTATATTTATTGGGCTTAGATTAGGACTTGGGCTTGGGTCAGGCCATGTGGGCCAATTGGCTAGAGGCTCCTATATATTGTCATGTATAGTTCATTGTTAGGTAGACCTCTCACATTTTGTAATCATGTAGCCCCTTTGGAGAACCTTGTACCAGACGAGTTCTCTCGTGTGCAAGGTTCCTAGAGATTGTACCAGACGTTCCTAGAGAACGTGTGCAATCTTCTTAGTGATCGTACCAGACGGTTCTTTGAAACCGTGTGCGATCGAAGCAGCGGCACAAAGTTATTAATAATGTATTTTCTTTTTTCTTCTTTTGTTCTTACACTCAATCTTGTTTTCCGCACTCGATTGGGTGTGTTTGATACCTCGGAGAGGATTCTGGACTTACAAATGGTATCAGAGCCAGGTTTCGATCCTGGGACCTGTGGGTTATGGGCCCACCACGCTTCCGCTGCGCTAGGATTCTGGACTTACAATTGGTATCAGAGCTAGGTTCCTATACAATCCTAGAGATTGTGTGCAAGGTTCCTAGAGATTGTAGCAGACATTCCTAGAGAGCGTGCGCAATCTTCTTTGTGATTGTACCGGACGGTTCTTTGAAACCGTGTGTGATCAAAGCAGCGGCATAATGTTTTTAATAATATATTTTCTTTTTGTTCTTGTGGTTTGATCTTACTTTCCGCATTCGATTAAACCATTGAGTGATATCTGATGTTGTTCGGGACTTACAAATGGTATCAGAGCCTATGTAATCTATCAAAGGCTCGGTTCGGCATCAACACGAAGATCAAAAGAAGGTTTAGCATATTTTTGGGGGATGTATGTTCGTCGAAAGAGAGGTACTCCGGTTCATATGGTTAGTTCATGGTTTATCAATCATCATATTAATCTATTATGTTTTTCGTGTATTGGAATGATTGAATGAGATGGTTTTTTTTTATCGAGATATGATTTTCATATGATGTTTAATATGGTCCTTTGTGCTCCAGAATGATCTGAAAGTTCATCATGTGTTCTTATGGATTTGATAAATTTTGGATCCTCTTAAGTTTGATGTTTGTTTTGGTTTTTAGATCCGAAATTTTGTGATTGATTATTATTTTTCGGATGGTATACAATCTGTGAATTGAATGTGAGGAGATTGGATTTCCAAAAATTATGCCTTTATTTTTGAGAATTAGTTTTGCAATAATGGGAATTGATGTGATTGATTTTGGACGATTAACTGGCGTTTGACTCAAGTTTGAATGGGTAGAAGTGATAAACTTGGTCACCATGACAAGCTATTCGAATATATTATGCAGCCGGTTTTAAGTCATGGATTGTGTTTGAATAATTCGTATTGGGCCGGATTTAAGTTTGTTACTGGGCCGAGATGAGTGATCAGATTTATTTGCGACTTTTTCTAGTTCTTTAATTTAGTTGTGTGCTTTAATGGTTGGACTCCTATTTTAGTGATTGGGCCGGATTTTGGGCTTTGCCGGTTTCAATTTTAGTGTGATTATGAAGCCATGGGATCAAGTTTTTCTATTGGGTTGCGACTAAATTTTTGGAGTTGGAGAAGGGGTGATTTAACCTTATTATGCACTGCTCTTTTTTTGGTTTGGTTTGTTATGGATTGAATGGTTGATATTGTAAGATGCGCATGATTGGATGTTGGGCCGCTGAAAGAGAAGGCCAAGACTGAAGATCATGAGATGAAGATACCTACTAAGCCGTAATAAAGATAGCATAAAACTAGGGGGATATTGTAAGGCCAAGAAATTGTATAGTTTTACGCTTATCTTTATTGTA
Source organism: Ambrosia artemisiifolia (assembly GCA_032199755.1). Taxonomy (NCBI): domain Eukaryota; kingdom Viridiplantae; phylum Streptophyta; class Magnoliopsida; order Asterales; family Asteraceae; genus Ambrosia; species Ambrosia artemisiifolia. Next base: position 11,421,485 of record CM063524.1, on the reverse strand, counting down.
CACGTTTATATTTATTGGGCTTAGATTAGGACTTGGGCTTGGGCTTGGGTCAGGCCATGTGGGCCAATGGGCTAGAGGCTCCTATATATTGTCATGTATAGTTCATTGTTAGGTAGACCTCTCACATTTTGTAATCATGTAGCCCCTTTGGAGAACCTTGTACCAGACGAGTTCTCTCGTGTGCAAGGTTCCTAGAGATTGTACCAGACGTTCCTAGAGAACGTGTGTAATCTTCTTAGCGATCGTACCAGACGGTTCTTTGAAACCGTGTGCGATCGAAGCAGCGGCATAAAGTTATTAATAATGTATTTTCTTTTTTCTTCTTTTGTTCTTACACTCAATCTTGTTTTCCGCACTCGATTGGGTGTGTTTGATACCTCGGAGAGGATTATGGACTTACATTTATTTATAAAAGGAAAGATAACCCTTGATTTCATCCTTAAACCAGGACCCATCCACAAGGGATCAAACTCTCATGGTCCATCAAAGTTAGGCATAACCAACGCTTCGTCCTGAAACTCATGGTCCCTTCACCATGGTTATTGGACAAAGTTCAAATAAGAAAATTGTTTGAAATACTTAAACAACAGAGTTCTAAACTAATAAAGAGTGGGCTCATGCCTTTTTATTTTCACCTTCATTGTTGAGTACAAGTTAGATTCTTCGACACTTTTGGGATGGCATGCTTCTAGTTATGCCAATCTCATTGTCCATCCTTTGATATCCCATTCTTTCTTGCAAAAAAAGGGTCTTGGTCCTGGAGAACTATTTTTGGCCGAGCTTGGAGCACGAAGGCTGTAGCGGATTTGATTATTTCCTCCCGGAATGTCATCATCTCTCCTTCTTGCTGAACCTTGATTCTTTTCAGCTCTTCCACCATGCGTTTCAATTGTTTGGCTTGCGTTTTCAAGCATGCATCTTTTTAGGCCGTAGACTTCTTAAGATTGGAGAGGTTGTCTTGAGACTTATATAGGTCCTGAAGAGCATAATTGCAGACTGAGGAAAGATGTTCCAGACCCTACATCAGAGAAAGTTATGAGGAATATTCGATATGTGTGGAGTTTTGCAGCAAAGTATGATTTAAGGATTCCATTACCATGGAAAGAAGCTTTTGGGCATCCTAAAAATTTAAGATCTTGAAAGGGATTACTGCTTGATGACAAAACCTTAGTGCTTTTCCTTTTTCTGGAACTTGAAGGCTTGGATTTTGGGGGATGGCTGGTCCTTTCTGAGGATAAAGCCATGGCATGCATCTCCTTTTTTATCCCCAATTTGTCGAGGTCATCGAGAAGAAATGTTGGGATGAACTTTGATGAAACAATTTTGCCTGTATCATGCAAGGTAGAAGTATTTTTTATGTTTTGAAAATTAACATTTTCAAGATATGTTACTCAACATAGTTGTATCTTAACTTGTGGATTGGGAAGCTAATATCTCGAAGGTTCTTCTTGACTTGGCAAATGTCTAGCTCTTATGATACTAGTAGAGGAGTCGTCGGAGGCAGGTACATTCTTCACGACCTTTGTTCCTGAAAATAAAAGGAATAATTGATTAGTATAATCCTCAGAATGTGCAGGTGTTTTTTTTTAGTTTTCCATTCTTGATCCAAAATTTTGGGATGTTTATTCCATCTGGAATTGAATCTCTTTTTGCAAAGAAAAAGGTGGATCACTAAAGATGATCTGAAGAACAAATTGGTAAGACCCATGGGTCTTTAATTTATAAACTATTGACAAGTCGCCCATACAGAGTGGAATTTTGTGGTTTTCAATGATTCTACTCAGTACATCTAAAATTTTCCAGATTTCTGTCATTGCTTGAGCATAGCTTATACCAGTAATCGGGAAAAAATGGTTCATAAAAGGTGGAAATGGAAATTTCCACCTTTTATTTGAAACAAAGTCAGATTTAACATTTCGATCTCAAGGACGAAACGCTGTCAAGTCAGGAAAATCTCCAAATCAACAAAGCATATCGATATCCCTATCAGTGAATATATAGATTTCATCTTCTGGATTGTCGAGAAGACCTTGCGCTATGAAATCTTTATCGATTTTGTTGGCAACGGTTAGACGAGTGCGCTAATTGGCCATAGTAAATTGATTGTTGATAAAAAGAATGGAACAAGATGAGAATACGTATCATATAAGGATTGATGTAAGACCCTAACCCGTAAACGCGCGATTAACATTAAAACTTACGGGCTTTGGTCTTAATGAATAACACTCCCGATTTAAAACCTTTAAAATTATGAAAAACTTAAACCGCTATGATCAATACATTTTTTTAATTCCATAGGTTTTACATTTTTAGCTATATCAAAAAAACATAAAATAAGGATTCAGAATTTAACAGGAGTCTCTTGAATTCTATTGCGGAAGCTTGATGAGTGTTCGGTGTGTTCGGCTCTTCTGGCGACCATGATTCTTGCTCCACCCCCTACTATGTTCGAACCTAGAATTAACCACATTAAACATGGTTAGTCGATTAGAAATTGAACTGACGAGTTCGTTAAACGGTTTAAGATTGGCTTACAACACAACAAATCTATATGTACCGGCAAATTCGCATGTACTAATGATTTACTATATCCAAAGGATCTTTCCCCATTTTTTTTACAAATCCAGAGGATATGACCAGAAGATTTTTCATCCGGTGGCCATAGGATCTTTCATCCGGTGACCAGAGGATCCTTTATCTGATATACCAAAGATTTTCATTTAACACAACAGATTTGCATATACGATGATTGGCATACATACAACTAATAACAAGACCGTTAGGATCTGAGAGTTTGATTTGTTAAGATTTGTTAAAGTAAGACGAATATGAATGAATACTAATAATGGAAAGTGCAGCGGAATAATAACTATGTAATCTTAACAAAGAGAACAATTGCTTTCAAACGAGCACATTTCATTCGTCATCACATATTGAAATTAAATACAAGTTATTACGAGTTCTCCCGCTCAGCCTGATCACTCAATTGTTTTGTTTGTGCAGAGAATGTGTAAGTGATGAATAGAACAGTACAGGCACTGTTCTATTTATAGACAAACTAGACAACTGATGACCTATGACTGACGTCACCTAAGACAGTGACAGCTAACTACCTTAACAACATAAAACATCTGCTATACAAAACTACTGTTACATTGAGTGAACCACTGATAGCTAAACAGCTGATAAGGAACATCTGATAATCTTCAATCATCTGCTAGAGCCTAAGTGCTGTTGGCTCCAGTAGACCTTTAGTCTTGATCAACACTTTGTCTTTATTCCTTCGTCAGCACTTTGTTCATCAGTAGTTGTCTTCACATAAGCAGCACTTTAGTCATCGGTCTTTTGTGTCATCAGTCTTTTGGGAGAAGAACTGTTTTATTAAGGATCAGCACTTAGAGTATTTTGGCTCCTAATCATCTGTTCTTTTCCAGGTCAGTAGACCCAACAATCTCCCCCTAGAACAGATGATGCCAAAACTTGTCTTTATTCTTGATCTTTATTCCTCATCAGACTCTCTCTAATCTGACCCTTCAATTGAAGTTAGAAGTAAAAGGAGTAGAGATCATCAGCTTCCCTTTCCAGTTCCAAACTCATAAGATCTAAGAGATCATGTGCACTCAGACCATATGCATCATCCATGGAAAGTTTTTGGATCTTTCCATTAGACCTGAGCAGTGTCAATTCATGGGTGGCTTTATTAACCTTCCATTTTAGAATTTTCGGGTCTGATGGATTTTTAGGTTGCAAATTTATTATTGAAGAAGAGTTAGGTGATGGAGGTCTCCCAATGATTCTTCTTAACTCTTCACTGATGGGATCAGAGAAGTATCTCACTTGATTGAATATTCCTTCTTTCACAAATGTGTCAGCAAACTTCTTTTGATCTTCTTCAGACATCTCTTTCTGCCTTTTAATTTGTCTTCTAGCAACAACATTGATGTCTGTTGAAGGAAGTAATGCTTCAAATGAAAGGGTCTGATTGGGATTTTGTTTGTTCATCTTCAGGGTAAGTTAATTTTGGTGGAAGTGTTGGATCAGTCTTTCTCCTTTCTTCAAGTTTCTTATAGGTTTCCACCAACCTTAGTTCAGACCATCTGGCTATGTTTTTCATCTCCCCATAGTCAGCATCTACAAGTTCAACCCTCATTCTTCTGAGCTTCAAAAGTCTGGTAGGGTCTTTGCCCTTCTTAAAGTCTGGTACAATAGCCTTTTGATTGTGCTTCTTCAGTTCTTCAATTCTTAGTAATTCATCTTTGAGGGCTTGAATGGTCCAGCCTGTGAAGTGTTTTCTCTGGGCTTTATAAGGCTTGGTGGCCATTATTTGATCAAGGAGTGACTCTCTAACAATCTTCACCATCTCACCACTAATAGGCTTGGAAGACATGGACTTGCTCAAGTCCTTGGCAAAATCCTCAATCCTTCTCAGTTTGCCAAGTTCTGCTGAATGGATGCCCTGAGCAGTCCTGTCATCCTTCCCTTTACACTTCTCTTTTATAATCAAGTCTGCCTGTTGAACTTTTTGTTTCAGGTATTCATCAAGGTTTTTGGGTTTTGGTAAGTTCAAACTTGATAGAGAAGGGAAGGATAATTGTGTAGCATCCTCAGTATTGTAGAAGGACTGAATTTCCCCCTTGATCATGTCAAGTTCAAGAGGATACTGAGCAACTAATGGAGTATCAGATGTTGGTGATTTTGTGGTGGTGGTTTTTGAGGTGTGTGGTGAAAATGATTGTAATGGAATGGCAGGAATGGGTTTAGTTGGTGGTGGTGTGGTGGTTATGTTTTCTTCTTCTATAACAAAAGTAGATTTTCTCTTCCTTTTGTATAGGATGGTAGGAGATGGTGGTGAATGTGGAATATTAACATCTGTTGGTACTGGTGAAACACCAGCAGATGTTTGAGGTGGTGACGGAATGGGTGGTAGAGTCAAGGCTAAGGCTGTTGTAGTGGTAGTGGATGTTGTGGTTGATGGTTTGACAGTTGTTTTGGGTGTAGCAGCAACAGAAGTTTTTGATCTAGATGATGGAGGCTACCTGACATGAGAAGCAGGCCTCTTTTTCCTCTTTGAGGTACCAACAATATCATTTTCTTGCTGTTCTTCTTCTTTCTTTTTAGAAAGATTCTCTGCTTTGGTTTGCAAAGTCTCAGCCCTGATCTTTTTAGCTTCAGCCATCTTTTCAGCCATTTCATTGGCTGATTCATCAACCTCTTTTGTCTTGGCTGCTTCAGCTTCAGCAGTGGTTTGAGCAGACTTTGGTATAGGTTCTGGAACAGACTTTTCAGAAGAAAGTGGAGCCCCAAAAGGATTCAGCTTCTTTAGTCTGTCTCTACCACTCTCCCCCTTTTTGGCATCAGCTGCCGTGAATTCATCATCATCTTCATCCCTGAGTATGGTTGTGGGGGCAGAGCCAGAAGTCTTCAGCAAATGGTCTTTTATGGCTTTGATGTCTGCTTTTGTATCATTGAATCTAGCATCCACCATGTTCCTGATCACTTGCATATATGTCTCTTGAGTCTGATCAGCTAATTTTCTGTGAGCTATGATGATAGGATTGACAGATTTCCATAACTCAATAGCTATCTCCTCCTTTGATGGTTGACTGTTGGTAAGTGTCACCAAGGTATTCATAATCGTCTTAACATCATTTTTTATTTCAGACACAGAAGATTTAATGGCATCCACTCTATCCGTCAATTCTTTGTATCTTAACCCATCACCCAAGTTAATGGGATCAGGTGAGTTCCTACCAGAGGTGGTAGTTGTATCTGGATCAGTCCTTGGAGGAGTATCCATAGGAAAGAAACCACATGCCCTTTTTTCTTGGTACTGGGGACTTCCAACTGGAATAGAGGTCAATCTTGTTGCCTCAATAGTTGTTGCCTTCAAGGAAGTCTGATTTATGTAACCACTGTCCTGAAGTGAGACAATGGTCTCTACAACAGTAGTGGCTGCTTCACTTGAACTACCACATTGAGTTACATGTAACTCAAAGGGTGTGGCCTCCTCTGTTTGTGGGATGACCAACTGAATTTTCTCTGGACCAGTCACATGTTGAGGTGCACTCTCAGTGATAGGTGGTTGAGAGGAACTGGTTGTGTCCAGAGTTTTGTCAATGGCCTCAAACAAAGGTTTCATAGTGGGAGGAATTGATGGTGAGGGTTGTGGAGTGACAAGAATGTTAGCCCTGGGAGATGGACTTGTGAACAGATGTTCAAGTGAATTATCTGCCCCTTGATGTATTTCCCCTTGGCTTACAACATGATCCTTTTGTGAGGATACATGAGGAGTTTGGCTAGGTTGAGATTCTACCACCTGTTGAGAGGAAGTATCAATAATGGTTGTTTGTTGCTTTTGTGTTGCAACATGCATCTTCTCTGGTATCTCATCCTCCAGAGTCACCTTTTCAGTGTGTTTCTTAGGGGGTTTAGTGGATGGAATGTTCTTTTTAGAGGTGGCTGGTGTGGGTTTCACAGCACTGGATGTAGTGCCATGATCACCAGGAGCAGTGGGCTCAGCAACAGAGGTTTGCACAACAGTTGTTGTCTTAACCTTCTTTGCTTGTGTTTTAGAAACTTTTGTTTTAACAGGTTTTTCTTGGTTAGGACCTATCATCCTGGTAAAAGTTTCTTGAGACAGGCTATTCATTTGAAGGCCTTGTCCCTGAATGTAATCCTTTTTAGGTAAAAGCTTTGCCAAGAGACCAAGGCATTGCCTAGGAATTGGCACCCTCCTGATGTAGACTTCCTTGTGGTTTGACAACCAGCAAAATCACTGTCTAAATAACCTGAAAGCTCAATGTTCCCATTAGCAGGGTACCAGATACCAAGTGTGGGAGCACCTTTTAGGTATCTGAATATCCTTTTCACATCAATAAGGTTGGACTTTCTAGGTGATGCCTGGTATCTTGCACAAACACAAGTGGCAAACATAATGTCTGGCCTAGATGCTGTTAAGTACAATACAGACCCAATCTTGCATCTATAGTGTGTTTGGTCAACCAGTTCATCTTTGTCATCAACTGTGACTAATTTTGTGGTACTCATGGGTGTGCTACATGGTTTACAGTCATTCATCTCAAATTTTGTAAGAAGGTTTTTAACATACTTATTTGGATGAATGAAGGTTCCATTTTGCAGTTGCTTCACTTGAAGACCAAGGAAGCACTGTAGTTCACCCATGGCACTCATTTCAAACTCAGTTGTCATGAGTTCCCTAAATTCTTCACACATTTTGTTACATGTAGACCCAAAAATGATGTCATCCACATATATTTGAACAATCATTAAATCTTTTCCTTTCCATTTTAAAAACAAGGTTTTATCAATTTTACCTCTTGTAAAGCCAATGGATAAGAGAAAAGTGGAAAGAGTTTCATACCAGGCCCTTGGTGCTTGTTTCAGGCCATACAAAGCTTTATTAAGCTTGTAGACATGATCAGGATGGAATGTGTCTTCAAAACCAGGTGGCTGACATACATAGACTTCCTCCTGAATTTTGCGATAAAGGAAAGCACATTTGATGTCCATCTGATACACCTTGATGTTGTGGTTGACAGCAAAGGCTAGGAAAAGTCTGATGGCTTCTAACCTAGCTACAGGAGCAAAGGTTTCATCATAATCTATTCCTTCTTCTTGTCTGAAACCTTGAACCACAAGCCTGGCTTTATTCTTGACAACAATACCCCTTTCATCTGTTTTGTTCTTAAAGACCCATTTTGTGCCAATTGGACATACATCCTTTGGCAATGGTACATGTTCCCATACTTGTTGTCTTTTAAACTGAAGGAGCTCTTCTTGCATAGCTTCTACCCAACTGTTGTCTTTCAGTGCCTCTTGGTACTTGACAGGTTGTGTGAGAGACAGAAAACCAGCAAAAAGACAATTTTTTGAGGATTGACTTCTTGTGAGCACCCCCTCACTGATGTTTCCAATGATTTGATCAGGTGGATGAGCTCTGAGGAAGATTAGATCTCCCCTGTATGGAACTATGGCATTTTGTGGTGAAGGACAGAGGTTTAAGGTATCAGCTGTTGAAACATCTGTTTGCACTTTTGTAGTGCCAACAACTGTTTGAAATGGTAGTGGGGGAATAGGCCCAAGTGGTGTAGAAGTGGATGAACTTTTGTCAATAGAGAGTGGACTTTTTTCAGGAAATAGTGGATCAGTGGTTGAGGGTAAGACTGGCCAACAGTGGTTGACTCAGTTGTGGCAGAGTTTTGAACATCTTCTTGCCCTGAATCAGGATAAATTTTGCAGAAAGACTGTGGCATAGCAATGTCATATTTGTAATCCTATTGTGAAGACTTTAGAGTACCTGCATTGTCAGTTTTCACAATGATATCTTCAAATTTGAATTTATCTAAGTCAAACAGTTCTGCAGGATTTGCTGGGATTTTAAATGATGAAAGCTCATTAAACTTCACATTAAGAGTTTCCTCTACTGTCCTAGCCCTTGTGTTGAACACTTTGTAGACCTTGGCAGTAGAAGAATATCCTAGAAAATATCCACAATCTACTTTGGCTGCAAATTTTGAAATGGAATCTTTTAGATTTAAAATGAAACATGGGCAGCCAAAGATTTTGAAAAATGATATTAATGTTTTGAGTTTGAACAGACTTCATAAGCAGTCTTTTGATGCCTGGGGTTGATTAAAACTCTGTTTTGAACATAACAAGCAGTGTTTACAGCTTCTGCCCAAAAGGACAGAGGTAAACCAGAATCTGCTAGCATTGTTCTTGCAGCCTCAATGAGTGTTCTATTTTTCTTTTCAACCAGCCCATTTTGTTCTGGTGTTCTTGGAATGCTGTACTGCCTTACAATTCCTTTTGACACACAGAAAATCATCCAAATCCTTATTCTTGAACTCTGTTCCATTGTCACTTCTAAAGACTTTTACTGGCAAGTCATATTGTTTCTCAACTTTGGTGACAAAGTCCTTCAAAATACCTGCAGTCTCATCCTTAGAGTGTAAAAAGTAAGTCCATGTAAACCTAGAAAAATCATCAACAATAACAAGACAAAATCTCTTTTTCCTAAGGCTCATGATTTTTACAGGGCCAAACAAGTCCATATGCAACAATTGAAGACATTGACTTGCTTTGGACTCATCAATGGATTTGTAAGAGCTTTTGTGTTGTTTTCCTTTTAGACAGGAAACACAATGCTCATCATACTTAAATTCTTTTGGTGGCAAACCTCTGACAAGGTTTTGTTTTGAGAGTGAGTTGATAGTTTGAAGGTTGGTATGACCCAATCTCCTATGCCACAATTCTGTCTCTTTGGTTGAGGCAGCAGAGAATAGACAGACATTTGCCATAGGATTATCCTTCAACATATCAACAACATACACATTGCCACTTCTGTGAGCAACAAGTTGTGCTTTGCTCTCAGCAATAATGGTGTTAATCTTTTCAACCACTTCTGGTCCAACAATCTTACATGTCTTCTTAGTGAAGAATGACCCATATCCTTTGTCACTCATTTGTGAAACACTAAGCAGATTAAACTTCAGATTGTCAATTAGATTAACATTTTCAAACTTAAGTCTCCCTGCTTGTACAGTCCCAGAACCCAACACTTTACCTTTTGAATCATTACCAAAGGATATATCACCCCCTTCATGAGCAAGAAAGTCCAGAAGAAGGGCTCTACATCTGTAACAACCGGCAAAAATAAGGTAATTCCGTACTAATTAATTAACGTAATTAACGTAATTAAATATAATTATGTGTTGATTATTTAATTGTGGCCTTAGAATAAATAGCAATTCCCAAATAATGCATAGGAATGCATATGTTTAATGGCAAAGCATGACGGAGTCATGTGCGAATAAATCTATCCGGTATGGACACTGGCGATTACCCGGTAAAAATTAAATAAGCGAAACGAATCCCGGACAGCCGGGGTATAAAATAAAACGTAATTTCACAAAATATAATGAGTTTTGGAACTCCAAATCCATACGTGAAAGCTTATTACACAAACCTCCCGGTGACGAATAAAGTGCGCGTACCGCACCCGATACGCGCCCAACTAATAATTTCACCCGACAAGAGCTTAAATAATTTCTCAACGCTTAACCCGGACCATACTTAAATGTTATTGGTGATATTTTTAATGTCCGGAGAACACGAGATAAAAACGCGAAAAATACCCGGACGAGACCCGAACGAGAAGAGATTAAAACATAACTAATAATGGGTATAAATTAGCAAAGTGGGTCCCACAAGACACCCTTGGGGGCCGGCCCATGGCCATACAAAATGGAGATAACTTGTGTTATTTAAAATAAAATCATTAGAAGCATCTTAATGATGAGGGTGCATGGATTATTATTGGGCATTAGAAATTAACCAATCACCCTTCCTCCTCTCTCTAATTTTCGGCCAATGCTCACCACCCCACAAGATTTTTATTTAATCACAATATTATCATCCAATCCTAGTAAAGCTAGAAGATAATAAAAGATTTGAAGGTTTTTATTTAAATATAACACATAACCCACTTGAAACAAAATCACAAAACTTCTTCTTCTTTTTCCCCTTGGCCGTGAGTTTACCCCCATCCCCACAAGCTTTTCTTTCAATTTTTACAATAACAAATTACTTCTAAATCTTCATCCATCCAATACCCCTTTGTGTGTTCAAGAGCTTGGAGCTTAACCACTTGGAAAAACACACTAAACCCCATCCGAATCTAAGGTTGTCATCTTCCCTAGCCTTGAGCTAGTTGTAAGTATTCACCTTATTTTGATTTAAATGTTCATATATTGTGTTATTTGAGCAAGTTGTACATTGATGGGTTAAGATATAAAAGTGTATTTTATAAACATACAAGAACAAAATGGATGAATGATGATATGGATGATCCTTAAAATTGTTATCGTTAATAAAATGGCTAATGAAATACGAAAATATTAACATGCATGTAAAGAGAATGACGATCAAGACATTATTTTTGAAAGAGATTGATGAGTGATAAAATATGGTTTTGATCATCATAAGATGACTAGCTAATGTCAAAAATGTAGGAAAATGTGTTGGATGAACTTGCATGTAGAAATTTCATGATTAAAGTCTACTCACTTAGATGAGTGAAAAGTTGGTATTTTGGATAAAAATATGAAACAAGCATGTTAATAGCATCTAGGATGGATTATAAGACTAATGGAAGTGGAAAAATGTAAAAAGAATCGAACATGTGAAATATGGATCCTTAAAGTCTACTAAGATTGGATGAAAAATACAACAAGCATAAGTTAAAAGACTAATGTTGTAACTTTGGAAATTGATGGACTAAAATAAAGTATTTTAGAAACTTTGGTCCAAGAATGTGTTTATGGAAGTTTAGTGTCAAAAACGTAAAGAATAGTTTTCCAAGTATAGTTTTGTAAACTTGAACAAACTACTTGAATGCATTGTAAAAATGTATTTTTATAAAGGTAAGTGTTTTATAAAAATAAGTGGTTAAGTTAAGGTTTTTGACATAAATAAAGGTTTCGTAAAATATTGGACAAGAGTAACAACTTAAAGAAAACTTGTACAAAAATGGATACTTTTATATAAATGGGAATATAAAAGTATCGGAAACATTTTTGGGATACAAGTAACTAGTTGTACTAAAAATATAAAAGTATATTTTCTTCAAGTAAAATACGTTCGGAATTGGTAGTATGAATAATGTGCCATAGAACGCATATAAGAAGAAAATGTGGAAAAAGTTAACCAATGGACTTAGTAACGTAAGCTAACGATGACGTATAAACGGACAAACTAGAGAAAAATGCCATAGCGGCAAAACGTGAAAATATATATATTTTAGGAAGTAAAATATATATAACATGGGTGAAACTTATGCAACACTTTCCTAAGTGTTGGAACAAATATTCGTGGGAGAAAAACTAATGAATTAAAAACGTTAGACAACGTATGGACTTAACAAAGAAAACGCACACATTGATATATAGATACATACTTGTCTCGACGAAATTTTAGTATATCTATTTAAATGGGAAAATAGATACGCGAGAAGGAAAACCGAGACAAGTAGGTGAAGTATATCTACGAACGTGTAAGACCCAACAAGATCCTAGTATATTTATTTAAATGGGAAAATAAATGTACGGCATGGTGAGTTGAGTCGGGCGTTTAAAATATAGAATCGAACGACAAGAACTTAGCATATTTATTTAAATGGGAAAATAAATATGTGGCAAAGTGAGTCGGGTCGGGAGATAAGAATACATTATATTGAACGATACGATCCTAAGTATAATTATTTAAATGGGAAAATAATTATACGTTAGGTAGAGTTGCGTCAAGAATAATAGTGTACACGTTACAAGTAATATTAACAAGATTAATATATAAAGAAAAGGGTAATCCATCGCCAATGGACCAAGGATGCGCGTCTAATTAAACGGGAATTGGGATAACACATGGTCGGGGAGTTGGGTGTACAACTTGCCAAGACACTCGCACTATAGGTGTAGTGACTTATACGCCTAGAAACGTTTGTAGGTACGAGACCACCACATTTGCTATTTACTTCTTTGAGCCGAGCACAGTTTCAGGTGAGTTTCACGGCCCCATCTTTAAACTATTTTAACGTTTTCGGGGGAAAGATATGTTAGGGAAATGTATGACGGGTTGGTACTTGAGTTATGATCGCCACTCGGGGTTGAGACCTCACTGCTATAATCATTAATTCAGGAAAGTGAAACCGAAGGAATATTTGAATAGTACTATTGGTGCCTGACAAGGCCCACCCCTAATCGATAGCGTCGATTATGCATCGGCGTATGCCTGGGGTGCACGTATTCTGAAAATAAGTCGTAAGAATACCGAGTAACGACTTGGAATGGGGCATTATTGTTGTCTTGGTTTGATTATAGGCTCAAGTAGAATTGTAGGAACTTGCAACTCCTATAAATTGTCATAACATGGAAAAATTCCCAAAAGTTTATGTTTTGATAACTAAAACCTGTGAACTCACCAATATTTATATATTGACGATTTTAAACATATCTTTCAGGTAATCAATGAATGATGGAAAGCATGGCGAGCTGGGTCGGGGGAAATCTCTTAATGGGACGTCGGGTGTTATGTAGAGGCTTCATCTCTTTATCCCAAGGAATCGGGATATATATATGAGAAGCCTCCTTATTTCAATTAAAAACAATTTTCGTTTATGTATGAATAATATGACATGATTTGACGTCTTAATAATCGACCCGTTTCTTTAATTACTTGTGATTTGCATTAATCTTGGCTTTATCCATTTGAACCGTCGCGCCACGTGTTTCCGCCGTAGTCGTGGTGTGACAGAAAGTGGTATCAGAGCCAAGGTTATAGCGAATTAGTTTTTCAAAATCTAAACTATAACCGGATTTGGTTCAAAAAGATAAGGCTTTCAAAATATAAATGCAAAATGCAATTAAGTATATTTTCAAAGAACATTGGGTATGAAGAGATTCCGACCAAGCTAGCCATGGGTATTGATGTATGTTACTTTAGTATTAGAAGTAGGAAGTTTACTGGAAACGTACTCCTTAACCTTCTAATAATGAATATATAAATAATAGTACGGTTCTTTTGCCAGGGATGTCGAACGCTGAGAATGGCGCACCGAGTTTCGATAGCAGCATCCAGATCTTGTCGCCCCCACCGATCGAGGTGGTAGTGCTTGACCTTGAGAGTGAGGACATGGAGGTAGACGCTGCCATTGGAGGCATGGAGGACGAGACTGACCCCAGTGAGGACCCGAACTGGGCCCCCGCTGGAGATGATGTGGTCGCAGCAGCTGACCTACCGATGGAGGAGGCACCGCAGGCCGACTTGCCACTAGTGCCGATACCGACGGCACCACTGCCGATACGCCCCATCAGAGCTGTCAGGGATTTCCCTGTAGGTTGCGCAGGTCCGTCGCAACCAGCCCCTACTGGATCAGAGACCGTGGAGTCTCCCTACAGATGGCGTACCCGCGCTGAGCGTGAGCCACTACCCGCCCCTCACATTCCCGTTCCCCCAGGCATGATGCTTGTGCCTATCTCCCGGGGACGGAACGGGTGGATATCGGACGACTCTGACGATGAGTCAGTGGCGTCTGTGGACCACATAGCCCTACCCATACCCCCAGCTGCTCAGGAGGAGCCCATTGCTCCAGTGATAGAGCACGCCCCCTCTGACCCTACAGCCTTGCTCGCCCTACCAGAGCCCGTACCAGAGGAGGGGCCAGCCTCCGCAGGGCACATACTTGAGGGTAGCTCAGCCCGTAGCTCTGAGCTGCACCGAGCCGGTATGACGGCATACGCTACTGCTAGCCCACCTACCCCCACCGTCGTGGCATCCACCCCGGAGTGGACCACTGTGACACAGCCTCTCATGGTCTCGATGGCCGATCTTATATCACCCACCTCAGCCACCATGACGTTACCCATCACCACCTTTCCCATGTTACCACCCCTCACTGAGCTACTGACAGTACCCCCACCTGCACCATTCACCATGGGTGCAGAGGCTCCTTTCATGATGACACCACCTGCACCATACCCTTTGGGTGCAGGAGACCCATACCAGTTACCACCCCACTTTACCACTGGACCACCGGGCTTTGCCCAACCCTTTCCATCACTACCGATACCAGACATAGTCGGCCCATCCCAGCCGACTTACCCTGATATACCGGGGCCGTCACAGCCTCATGTGATGACCCCACTGTCCGGACCAGCATGGTCCACTGTGATCTCCTTAGAGAGGGACTTCCAGACCCTCACAGACACAGTGCAGCGCACTGTGAATCAGATGGAGCAGCAGACACGACTGATGTGGGCCAGGATCATCGACTCCAGAGACGCACTAGCATACTACGCAGAGGAGTTACTACGCATGGACGCACATTGTGGGATTACGGGTGATGCGCATTTTGCTCATCGCCAGTTCTTGTACGATCGCATCATGGCGATCAGCATGTCCATCAGCATGTATGCCCCTCAGTACCAGTACCCACCACCACCACCACCACAATAGAGAGACAACCGAAGAATCTTTTGAAGACATGGTAGTAGTAGTAGTAATGATAGCACAGCACGGGTTATAGCACCCGTCTACATTTTTACCTAGCCGAGCGGGTTATGCCGGTATTTGACATTATGTTTCTATGGTATTTCAAGTAACGATGTATGAGGGATGTATCCCCAAATTTTGTTATTACAAACAATTATGTACTCGTGGTAATTGAAATTAATGAGAATTATGTTATGGTGAAATGTGTTGTTATGATTATCTACGATTATTATTACTTGTCTTGTATATATTGTGATTTGTGATGGTATGGTGATGTTGTGTTGATTATTGTGTTTATGTTTTGAGTTGTTGGTTGTGCTATGTATATATGACGATGTTGTATGCATGATCGTCAAATTAACCTTTAATAATTTATTATTGAAGAAAAATGGCACCATCCACTCGTAGCAACAGCGGAAACGGAGGATTACCCGCAACACCCGAGGAACTGGAGGCACTAGTCTCTGAGCGCATAGCTCAAGCACTCGCAGCACACAATGCCGCACGCACTGAGCGATCGCGGGATAGGTCCGGGAGTGACCGACGCGAAACCTCCCCCACTGGTAAGAGGGTTATAAATAAATGTAACAGGAGATTTTCACGAAACTCCTAAATTCATAATAACATGCTACCTTATTATTGCAGAAATGGCCTCACGAGAGCGTGGCTGCACCTTCAAAGCTTTCCTGGACTGCAAGCCATTCAACTTCGGTGGCACCGAGGGATCCGTCGGACTAATTAAATGGTTCGAGAAAACTGAGGCGGTGATCCGCATCAGTAGCTGTACTCCCCGTCAAGCGGTCATGTATGCCACTAATCTGTTCCTGGACCAGGCACTAACCTGGTGGAACGACCAGGTACAATCGTTAGGAGACGATGCTGCCTACTCCATGTCCTGGTTGGAGTTGAAAGAGCACATGATCGCTGAGTACTGTCCTGCAAGCGAAGTACAAAAGCTGGAGACTGAATTCTGGAACCACGCTATGATTGGATCAGACGTGACTGGGTACACGTCCAGGTTCCATGATCTATCCCGACTGGTACCTCGTCTGATTACTCCGGAGAGCAAAAAGGTAGAGCGATATCTATTCGGGTTGGCACCACAAATTCGCGGCATGGTCACTGCTTCCAAACCTACGACCATGCGTGAGGCTATCGATCTTGCTATGAGCCTCACTGAAGACGCCATTCGAGTAGGCACTCTAATCCGGAAGGTGTCAGGACTGAAGCTTACTGAGTCCAGCAGTGTAGAAGGCAAGAGTGTGGGTACAAGTTCAACGGTTGGGTTTAGTGATCAGGGAAACAAGCCAAGGTTCGGGAAACGCAAGCGTAATGACGGGAAAAAGGAAGGGTCATCGGGTGGACCGAACAAAAAGGGAAAAGGGTATGTAGCCACGGGACGTGGAAATGGCGGAAAGCCAGGTTATCAGGGAAAGAGTGGGATAATTTGTGGAAAGTGCCAGCGCACAGGACACAAAACAGAGGAGTGCAGGTCAGGTGCACAGAAGAATGGAGGAGCGAGGCCCTGTTTCTCATGTGGATCGCTCGACCATTGGAAGAGGGATTGCCCCAAGCTCAACAACCAAGCCCGTGGGCGGGCGTTTGTGATTGGTGCCGGTGATGCACGACAGGACCCTAATGTGGTCACTGGTACGTTCCCTCTTAATGGTCATTATGCTTCTGTATTATTTGATACTGGCGCTGATTTTAGCTTCGTATCCGTCGAGTTTAAAAGATTACTTGGGCTAAAAACTAGTAAACTAGACACACCGTATTCTATAGAATTGGCTAATGGTAAAACTATAGAAACCCGAGAAGTAGCGAAAGGTTGTAAATTGGATCTCTGTGGTCGTGAATTTGATATTGATCTCTTACCGGTAGTACTGGGTAGTTTCGACATAGTCGTTGGCATGGATTGGTTATCTGCACAACGTGCGATCGTTGTCTGCAACGATAAAATAATTCAGGTTCCCCTCCCAAGCGGTGAAACCCTGTCGATTCAAGGGGAAAGGCGTGGGACTCCGTTACGAATTATTACCAGCATGAAGGCTCGAAAGTGTTTGAGAAAAGGCCTTATTGCATTCTTGGCGCACGTGGTAGATAAGAAGGCCGACGAGCGAAAGTTAGAAGACATTCCGATAGCTAGAGATTTTCCAGACGTGTTCCCAGAAGATTTGCCGGGGTTGCCACCACCTCGACAAGTCGAGTTCCGCATCGATCTTGTTCCTGGAGCTGCACCCGTAGCGCGATCGCCATATCGCTTAGCTCCATCCGAGATGCAGGAACTATCCGGTCAACTGCAAGAGTTGTTAGACAAAGGCTTCATAAGACCAAGCTTCTCACCCTGGGGAGCTCCTGTCTTATTCGTAAAGAAGAAGGACGGCACTTTTCGAATGTGCATTGACTATCGGGAACTGAACAAGTTGACCATCAAAAATCGCTATCCTCTTCCCAGGATCGACGATTTATTCGATCAACTTCAAGGGTCCAGTTTCTACTCCAAGATTGATCTAAGGTCCGGCTATCACCAGTTGCGTATCCAGGAAGAAGATGTACCGAAAACGGCATTCAGAACTCGTTATGGACATTACGAATTCTTGGTGATGCCATTTGGATTGACCAACGCACCAGCAGTTTTCATGGACTTGATGAATCGTGTGTGTAAGCCATACTTGGACAAATTTGTCATTGTCTTTATTGATGACATTTTGATCTATTCGCGCACTAAAGAAGACCATGAGAATCACCTTCGGTTGATCCTAGAGGTACTGCGCAAGGAGAAACTTTATGCAAAGTTTTCAAAGTGTGACTTTTGGATTCGAGAAGTTCACTTCCTAGGCCACGTGGTAAATGAAAAGGGAATTCATGTCGATCCCGCCAAGATCGAGGCTATTAAGAATTGGGAAGCCCCTCGAACTCCTACTGAAGTACGACAATTTCTTGGCCTTGCGGGTTACTACAGAAGGTTCATCAAGAACTTTTCGAAGATAGCACAGTCTTTGACCATGCTAACCCAAAAGGACCGGAAGTTCGAATGGACGGAAAAGCAAGAAGAGGCATTTCAACTGCTAAAAGACAAGTTATGTGGTGCTCCGATACTATCACTCCCCGATGGTACGGAGGACTTCGTAGTTTACTGTGACGCCTCTCACCAAGGATTGGGTTGCGTACTGATGCAACGAGAGAAAGTGATAGCATATGCTTCCAGACAACTGAAAATCCATGAGAAGAACTACACTACGCACGATTTGGAATTGGGTGCAGTAGTGTTCGCACTCAAGATATGGAGGCATTATTTGTATGGAACCAAGTGCACAGTCTTCACAGATCATAAGAGTTTGCGACACATTTTCGATCAGAAGGAACTGAACATGCGACAACGGCGATGGGTCGAATTATTAAACGATTACGATTGCGAGATAAAGTACCATCCCGGTAAGGCGAACGTTGTGGCCGACGCCTTAAGTCGCAAGGAACGGATTAAGCCGTTGCGTGTCCGAGCTTTAGGTCTAACTATTCAGACGAATCTGACTGACCGAATTCGCGAAGCTCAAATTAACGCTCTTAAGCCCGAGAATGTCAAAGGTGAAAGACTACGGAAAATGGTTGATTCACTGGAACCGAAGGCGGACCAAACCTTGTACTTTATGAATCGGATTTGGATTCCAATGTATGGAGGTTTACGAGAACTAGTATTGGCTGAAGCTCACAGTTCTCGATATTCGGTTCACCCTGGTGCAGACAAGATGTTCCACGATTTGAAAGGATATTATTGGTGGCCAAACTTCAAGAGAGATATAGCAGCTTATGTTGCGCGGTGTTTGACTTGTGCAAAGGTCAAAGCCGAGCACCAGAGACCATCCGGTTTACTCCAGCAACCGGAAATACCGGAATGGAAGTGGGAACGGATTACCATGGATTTCATTTCCGAGTTACCCAGGACAGCGAGCGGCTATAATAAGATTTGGGTAATTGTTGATCGACTGACAAAGTCCGCACACTTCCTTCCGATCCGCGAAACGGATGGACTGGAAAAGTTGACCCGTTTGTACATCAAGGAGATAGTATCTAAGCATGGTGTGCCTACATCTATTATCTCCGATCGAGATGGTCGCTTCACCTCGAGATTTTGGGGAAGTCTGAACGATGCCCTTGGTACTCGCCTTGACATGAGTACCGCATATCATCCCCAAACCGACGGGCAAAGTGAACGAACCATCCAGACTTTAGAGGATATGTTACGAGCATGTGCAATCGATTTCAGCGGTAGTTGGGATACACACTTACCACTGGTGGAGTTCTCATATAACAACAGTTACCATACGAGCATTCAAGCTGCACCTTTTGAGGCTCTATATGGACGTAAGTGTAGATCTCCACTATGTTGGGCTGAAGTTGGAGAAAAGCAACTAACCGGGCCCGAGATTGTTCAAGAAACAACGGACAAGATCTTCTTGATAAAGGAACGCCTCAAGGCGGCCCGTGACCGACAGAAAAGCTATGCTGACATGAGGCGAAAGCCTTTAGAATTTCAAGTCGGAGATCGAGTCCTACTAAAGGTGTCACCTTGGAAAGGTGTCGCGCGCTTTGGGAAGCGCGGGAAGTTGAATCCACGATATGTTGGACCGTTCGAAATCTTGTCCAGAGTAGGCCCCGTAGCTTACAAGCTCAAGTTACCTCAAGAGATGAACGGTGTGCACGACACGTTCCACGTGTCAAATTTGAAGAAGTGCCTATCCGACGAAACCCTCATCATCCCTGCAGACGAAATCCACGTCGACGATAAGTTACATTTTGTCGAAGAACCAATCGAAGTAACCGATTGGAAGGTCCAAAAACTAAGGCGCAGTAAGATCAGGTTGGTCAAAGTGCGCTGGAACGCCAAGCGTGGACCGGAGTTCACGTGGGAAAGGCTGGACCAGATGAAGCAAAAATATCCCGCCCTATTCGAGAAGACCCCTATACCGGAGGAATCGAAGTGAATTCCGGGACGGAATTCTCTTAACGGGGGGAGAATGTAACAACCGGCAAAAATAAGGTAATTCCGTACTAATTAATTAACGTAATTAACGTAATTAAATATAATTATGTGTTGATTATTTAATTGTGGCCTTAGAATAAATAGCAATTCCCAAATAATGCATAGGAATGCATATGTTTAATGGCAAAGCATGACGGAGTCATGTGCGAATAAATCTATCCGGTATGGACACTGGCGATTACCCGGTAAAAATTAAATAAGCGAAACGAATCCCGGACAGCCGGAGTATAAAATAAAACGTAATTTCACAAAATATAATGAGTTTTGGAACTCCAAATCCATACGTGAAAGCTTATTACACAAACCTCCCGGTGACGAATAAAGTGCGCGTACCGCACCCGATACGCGCCCAACTAATAATTTCACCCGACAAGAGCTTAAATAATTTCTCAACGCTTAACCCGGACCATACTTAAATGTTATTGGTGATATTTTTAATGTCCGGAGAACACGAGATAAAAACGCGAAAAATACCCGGACGAGACCCGAACGAGAAGAGATTAAAACATAACTAATAATGGGTATAAATTAGCAAAGTGGGTCCCACAAGACACCCTTGGGGGCCGGCCCATGGCCATACAAAATGGAGATAACTTGTGTTATTTAAAATAAAATCATTAGAAGCATCTTAATGATGAGGGTGCATGGATTATTATTGGGCATTAGAAATTAACCAATCACCCTTCCTCCTCTCTCTAATTTTCGGCCAATGCTCACCACCCCACAAGATTTTTATTTAATCACAATATTATCATCCAATCCTAGTAAAGCTAGAAGATAATAAAAGATTTGAAGGTTTTTATTTAAATATAACACATAACCCACTTGAAACAAAATCACAAAACTTCTTCTTCTTTTTCCCCTTGGCCGTGAGTTTACCCCCATCCCCACAAGCTTTTCTTTCAATTTTTACAATAACAAATTACTTCTAAATCTTCATCCATCCAATACCCCTTTGTGTGTTCAAGAGCTTGGAGCTTAACCACTTGGAAAAACACACTAAACCCCATCCGAATCTAAGGTTGTCATCTTCCCTAGCCTTGAGCTAGTTGTAAGTATTCACCTTATTTTGATTTAAATGTTCATATATTGTGTTATTTGAGCAAGTTGTACATTGATGGGTTAAGATATAAAAGTGTATTTTATAAACATACAAGAACAAAATGGATGAATGATGATATGGATGATCCTTAAAATTGTTATCGTTAATAAAATGGCTAATGAAATACGAAAATATTAACATGCATGTAAAGAGAATGACGATCAAGACATTATTTTTGAAAGAGATTGATGAGTGATAAAATATGGTTTTGATCATCATAAGATGACTAGCTAATGTCAAAAATGTAGGAAAATGTGTTGGATGAACTTGCATGTAGAAATTTCATGATTAAAGTCTACTCACTTAGATGAGTGAAAAGTTGGTATTTTGGATAAAAATATGAAACAAGCATGTTAATAGCATCTAGGATGGATTATAAGACTAATGGAAGTGGAAAAATGTAAAAAGAATCGAACATGTGAAATATGGATCCTTAAAGTCTACTAAGATTGGATGAAAAATACAACAAGCATAAGTTAAAAGACTAATGTTGTAACTTTGGAAATTGATGGACTAAAATAAAGTATTTTAGAAACTTTGGTCCAAGAATGTGTTTATGGAAGTTTAGTGTCAAAAACGTAAAGAATAGTTTTCCAAGTATAGTTTTGTAAACTTGAACAAACTACTTGAATGCATTGTAAAAATGTATTTTTATAAAGGTAAGTGTTTTATAAAAATAAGTGGTTAAGTTAAGGTTTTTGACATAAATAAAGGTTTCGTAAAATATTGGACAAGAGTAACAACTTAAAGAAAACTTGTACAAAAATGGATACTTTTATATAAATGGGAATATAAAAGTATCGGAAACATTTTTGGGATACAAGTAACTAGTTGTACTAAAAATATAAAAGTATATTTTCTTCAAGTAAAATACGTTCGGAATTGGTAGTATGAATAATGTGCCATAGAACGCATATAAGAAGAAAATGTGGAAAAAGTTAACCAATGGACTTAGTAACGTAAGCTAACGATGACGTATAAACGGACAAACTAGAGAAAAATGCCATAGCGGCAAAACGTGAAAATATATATATTTTAGGAAGTAAAATATATATAACATGGGTGAAACTTATGCAACACTTTCCTAAGTGTTGGAACAAATATTCGTGGGAGAAAAACTAATGAATTAAAAACGTTAGACAACGTATGGACTTAACAAAGAAAACGCACACATTGATATATAGATACATACTTGTCTCGACGAAATTTTAGTATATCTATTTAAATGGGAAAATAGATACGCGAGAAGGAAAACCGAGACAAGTAGGTGAAGTATATCTACGAACGTGTAAGACCCAACAAGATCCTAGTATATTTATTTAAATGGGAAAATAAATGTACGGCATGGTGAGTTGAGTCGGGCGTTTAAAATATAGAATCGAACGACAAGAACTTAGCATATTTATTTAAATGGGAAAATAAATATGTGGCAAAGTGAGTCGGGTCGGGAGATAAGAATACATTATATTGAACGATACGATCCTAAGTATAATTATTTAAATGGGAAAATAATTATACGTTAGGTAGAGTTGCGTCAAGAATAATAGTGTACACGTTACAAGTAATATTAACAAGATTAATATATAAAGAAAAGGGTAATCCATCGCCAATGGACCAAGGATGCGCGTCTAATTAAACGGGAATTGGGATAACACATGGTCGGGGAGTTGGGTGTACAACTTGCCAAGACACTCGCACTATAGGTGTAGTGACTTATACGCCTAGAAACGTTTGTAGGTACGAGACCACCACATTTGCTATTTACTTCTTTGAGCCGAGCACAGTTTCAGGTGAGTTTCACGGCCCCATCTTTAAACTATTTTAACGTTTTCGGGGGAAAGATATGTTAGGGAAATGTATGACGGGTTGGTACTTGAGTTATGATCGCCACTCGGGGTTGAGACCTCACTGCTATAATCATTAATTCAGGAAAGTGAAACCGAAGGAATATTTGAATAGTACTATTGGTGCCTGACAAGGCCCACCCCTAATCGATAGCGTCGATTATGCATCGACGTATGCCTGGGGTGCACGTATTCTGAAAATAAGTCGTAAGAATACCGAGTAACGACTTGGAATGGGGCATTATTGTTGTCTTGGTTTGATTATAGGCTCAAGTAGAATTGTAGGAACTTGCAACTCCTATAAATTGTCATAACATGGAAAAATTCCCAAAAGTTTATGTTTTGATAACTAAAACCTGTGAACTCACCAATATTTATATATTGACGATTTTAAACATATCTTTCAGGTAATCAATGAATGATGGAAAGCATGGCGAGCTGGGTCGGGGGAAATCTCTTAATGGGACGTCGGGTGTTATGTAGAGGCTTCATCTCTTTATCCCAAGGAATCGGGATATATATATGAGAAGCCTCCTTATTTCAATTAAAAACAATTTTCGTTTATGTATGAATAATATGACATGATTTGACGTCTTAATAATCGACCCGTTTCTTTAATTACTTGTGATTTGCATTAATCTTGGCTTTATCCATTTGAACCGTCGCGCCACGTGTTTCCGCCGTAGTCGTGGTGTGACAACATCCAGTCATGTGCCTAGAGCCTCCACTATCTACATACCATAAACTATTTAAGCATGCAGAAGCTCCCTGCACATCAGTAAAGAATTAGTTTTGGTGAGTGTCCAAAGCCAAATTGGCTTTGGATGGGTTCTCAGACTTTTCAGCCTCAAGCTTAAGAGAATGATCAGTGGTTTGAACTAGCTTTTGGACTAAGTTCAACAACTGTTGTCGACCATTTGCCAGTGCTTGTATGTCAACACTTGGTCCAACAGATGTTTGATCATTTCCTATCAGATGTTGATAACCATGAGGATGTCTTTTCACTCTAGGTTTTGAAGGCCTTTTGGGCTCTTCATAAACATGTGGCAGACGATGACAAGGTGGTTGTTCATGTCCTCTTGGATACCTGTTAGCTGGTGGAACATCTGTTACCTGAACATCTCTGGGAGTAGAGTTTTTATTCAGATTTTTGGTAACAGTTTTTTGGACTGGTTCAAAAGTCTGTTTGGGTTTTCCTTTTGAAGTACTAACCATTTGACTTTCCAGAGTTTTAGCCTTGTACTCTTTTATTTTTTCATCAAATTTTTTTAGATACCAACACTCTTTTGTTTTGTGATTCATTCTCTTACAAATTAAACATTCTTTGATTTTAGAATCACGTAAACTTGTTCTTTTGTTGATATCATATGCTTTTAGAAGAAAACAGTTTTTAGTAACATGATTCTTCTTTTCACAAATATCACAAAACAAGTTGTCTTTTGATTTCCCTTTTTCTTTCTTCTTTTCAACAGATGTTTGATCATCTGTTGGAAGATCTTTCAAGGGAATGATCTTGGCCTGTGGTGCCTTTTTACCATCAGGGGGTTTGAAGGTCATTGGTTGGAAATTTTCAAGGACATCACACTCATCTGACCAGGTTGGTTCGAATTGGTATTTTTCAATCTTATCAAATGAGGGTCTACCTTCCAGTTTTTCAAGAATGATTTTCTTGCCATTAGGTTCAGTGACCTTGATTTCTTGACCTTTTGAATTTGTTGGGATGATTTCAACCAATTGTGATTCCTTTTTGTCAGTGGTTTGTGAACCTTGAGCAGTGGTTTCTTTAAAACCAAAGCCAAATTTCACATGACTTTTAGACTGTTGGTTAACAATCATCTCAAAACCCTTTGATGATTCCACCCATTTTTTACATTCAACCTGGGTGGACTCAAGCTCCTGTTTACAACTTTGATATTTGGTTATCATAGTTTGGAGCTGGTCTTTGGTTATGCTTGCTTCATGTTTTAAACTGCTGATTTCATATTCTTTTTCAGTTAATTTTGATTTTAACTCTTTAGTGAGTTTTTCAAACTGAATTTCATCTTCCAAAATTTTCTTTCTAAAGTTTTCATTCATCTCTTTTATCTTTGCAAATGCTATGATACATTTATCTGAGCACAAGTCATTTAAGATTTGAGGTGATACCTTAGCAGCAGCCATCAAGGCACAGTCACACTGGCAATCACAGTCATCAGTACACCATGGGTCTAAGAGATTCACAACCTCCACTTCAGATTCTTCAGCTGAAACAACTTCATCAACAACATCATTAGTCACATTTTCAGACTTAGACACCACTTCCTCAGATTCAGTCTCTTCAACAATTGTTTCTAGTGCCATGAAGCAGAAATTTCTTGGTTCATTTTCAGATTTGGCAACTAGAGCAATGTTATCATCTGTTAGCTCATCTGGTAGGCTGCTCCAATCAACAAAGCCTTGTGTGAAAAAGCTCTGTTGGCTTTGCTGAATGGTCTCTGCAGGAGCAGAGGATGGAGTAGCAGTCATTGGCATTTGTGCCTGAGCAACAGGTGTTTGGACATAATGATATCGGGGAACAGTGGTTTGGACATACTGCATAGGAACAGTGGTTGAGGTATGTGCAAAGTGAGCAGTGTTTTGCACATTTGGTCCAGGGGTATTTCGGGAGATAAGTGTTGGTCTGAGGCCTTTGGTTTTGATAGGTAATCATAGGTGTACCATTTTGACTCCTACATTCCCTAGCAAAGTGACCCATTCTATGACATTTATAACACTTAATATTTGATTTATCCAACCCCACCTTTAACCCACCATGTAAACCTGGATACCTTCTGCCATTTTTCTTATAGAAATTATTAGTTCTAATACTAAGCAGGGCCAATTGATGCAAAATGTCCATTTCCTCTAAGTTCACAGGGTCAATGTATTGAAGGTCATTATACACAAAGGATGTGTTGTCAGATGCCTGGATATCACCACTTGCTGCAAAAACATAGTTGGGTGATGAGTAAGAATCAGTGTTAAAACCAGTGGTTATATCAATGTAATGATCATAACCCTGATCCTTACTACTTCCAGGTACCTCATCTTGACCCAAAAGTGCAGTATTACCAAACACATAATCATCAGACACTTTTTCAGAATCCTGGAGCTTCTTTTTTTGGTTAAACTCTCTCTCATAGGTCAAGAGCTTACCATGAAGCTGGGTCAGAGTCAAGTCCTTAAACCCAATTGAGTTTCTCATAACGATTGCAATAGTGTCCCATTCGTCCTGAAGTGATCTAAGAAACCTATGATTCAAAGTAGAATTTGGGTAAGTTAGACCCACCAGTTTTAGTTTACTTATTAAACAATTGAACCTCTCAAACTGTAGTGTTAATGACTCTCCCTTCACATGACTGAATGTTTCATACTGTTGATTAAGTATTTCACGGTTGTTTTCAATTACATCCTCAGTCCCACCAAATTGTTCTTTCAAAGCATCCCACAACTCCTTTGCACTGTTACAGTGTAACAGCCCAGCATAGATATCATTTGGTAGAGCCATGGCTACAATACTGAAAGCCTTAGCATCTAACTCAATTTTTTGAAAATCCTGCTCAGAGTAGTTTTCGACACTTTTAGGTATTTGGACCTTGGGATCTTCGGTACTCGGCACCATTGGAACATGTGGTCCAAAGACAACCGACTTCCAACACCCAGTGTTTTGTTGAGCTAACACATGGCTCATCCGACGTTGCCAGAAATTGTATTCAGATCTGACAAGCATCGGTGGCTTGTTGCTCGTGCCAGTGTTATGTGGATCTTGATTCATAGAAGCCATTCTCTGATTGTTTATAAAACAAAGTGTGTTTAAAAACTTTGAACGTAATTAAACTTTTACTTTGTTTTCAATCAACAAACAAAGTGATATCAATAATATTGAGCTGATCTGATTATATTAAATTGATTGATTAGATCGAATTTAATTGACCAAGCTCTGATACCGATTGTTAGGGTCTGAGAGTTTGATTTGTTAAGATTTGTTAAAGTAAGATGAATATGAATAAATACTAATAATGGAAAGTGCAGCGGAATAATAACTATGTAATCTTAACAAAGAGAACAATTGCTTTCAAACGAGTACATTTCATTCGTCATCACAGATTGAAATTAAGTATAAGTTATTACAAGTTCTCCCCCTCAGCCTGATCACTCAATTGCTTTGTTTGTGCAGAGAATGTGTAAATGATGAATAGAACAGTACAGGAACTGTTCTATTTATAGACAAACTAAACAACTGATGACCTATGACTGACGTCACCTAAGACAGTGACAGCTAACTACCTTAACAACATAAAACATCTGCTATACAAAACTACTATTACATTGAATGAACCACTGATAGCTAAACAGCTGATAAGGAACATCTGATAATCTTCAATCATCTGCTGGAGCCTAAGTGTTGTTGGCTCCAGCAGACCTTTAGTCTTGATCAGCACTTTGTCTTTATTCCTTTGGCAGCACTTTGTTCATCAGTAGTTGTCTTCACATAAGCAGCACTTTGATCAGCAGCACTTTAGTCATCAGTCTTTTGTGTCATCAGTCTTTTGGGAGAAGAACTGTTTTATTAAGGATCAGCACTTAGAGTATTTTGCCTCTTAATCATCTGTTCTTTTCCAGGTCAACAAACCCAACAACCTTCCCACCTTATAATCAATCCGGTTTATGTCATTAAGGCTCGGTTCCCAGTTTCAAATGTTTATGTTGATTTTTACCCAAATCGACCCGTTAAGGCCTTGGACTCTACAAGACATTTTTTAAGCACACCAAAGGCATAGAACTCATATTGTCAACTCATTGGACACATGTTCAACTAAAAGCATTGTGCGTTTTGTGTCATTATGACTTGGTTATTAGATTTAACCTTTAGTAAATCTTTAAATTCCCAAAATGCCCCTTTATAGCCAAATCCATAAATTTAGCCATCAATGGTGACACTTTTGATTCAACCCATTGCTTTTGACTTATTGACTTGTTTAAAAACCTCTAAGTCCTTCCTGACATAGATTTTCACCTTTTCTCAAGTTTCCTCTTATTTAGTAAATTCTAAGCGCTAATGCACGCATTAGACATAGTTATGGAAATGACTTACTTGATTTGCACCCACACTTCATGTGGGTAGTTTTAGTACCCATGTTGCTTCACCCGGAGGCGTTTAATTAGCTACGGACTTACCGGGTGGCCTTGACCCATATTCATACCTTGTGCTTATCCTACATGATTCTTAGTATCAAGCGTGCATGCGCAAGTGCATTTACCCGCGTGCTTTCTAGATAGACACATTAATTTCTCGAAACTCAAATGATAATACTTTTCCATTTGATCCGTTTAACCTCAAGAATCTTAATTCTTGGAATACAAGCATCAAGTGTTGGACTCAAATGATGAGTACTTCACCATTTGACCCGTTTGGACCCATAGTTCACGATACTATGTTGTTTTGGTCAAAAATTACTTAGTACAAATAATCTTGTTTTCCAAATTAGAAAATGTGAGGTAGAGTGCTATAAGTGTCAAATACGTTTAAAATCTAGTTTTATTTTGAAAATGGTGTATCAAGATGTAAAAGAAGTAAATATGTGACAACTATGTTCAGGATGGCGAAGGTAAACTTAAGGATGGATAGTTATATCCTGAGGATGTAACTGTAAAGCAGAATGATGAAATTGGCTAAGATTGATAAATATGAATGTAATGCAATAAGAGAACGACACTCGATGTACGAGGAAAGCCCTTGATCAGTTGTTGATCGCCGGTATAAAACCTTGGGAGGAGTCTAGGCCCCTGCCTTGTTTGTTAATATTAATAATGGGTAAAAAAGGTTACAACTTTGGATGAATGAGTGACGAGTGTACGATGATTACAATGATTGTTCTTAAGTGTGTGAGTATTCTATGAACAGCAGAGTGTATGTGTAGTTCAAGTGAGTCTAATGTGTCCTATACTCGTCAATCATCCCCTTATATATAGTTACATGAAAGTAAATAAGAGATCCCACGTAATCCGCTGGTCTTCAAGACTTTTTCAGGTGAACGTTAAGTTGTTTCAACTGAATATAGTCGTTAAAAAACTGTTTCCCCATTCTTCGCCTATATTTAATGTTTGTCGGTTACGAGTTTGACTTCCTCTTTGAGCTTAGACTAGCAATACTTGAAATAGCAATCCATAAAAAAACACCAATACTGAGATCGGCTATCCTAATTTATTTAGAAACATCTACATGGTTCAAATACATATACAATCATATATACATTTAAAATAATAAATAGAGTTTAGTTTATAAATCAACACCCTCCCTTAAACTAAACTTGGCATTTTGTTCTTTGGTAGGGTCTTGTGTGCTTCATCGAGTGCTTCGGCCAATTTGCTAAAATCATACTTCCTTTTCTTGATAAGTCGCTTTGCCGCATTCCAATCTCCACCCATAAAGAGTGCATAATCATCTTCAAATGAGTGTGCATCCTTGAAGAGAACCGGTATGTCTTAAGCCTTGATATCTTCCATTGATCTTGCATTCATTTCCCAACCAACTTGGCTGCTACCTTCTTGAGTTTCCATTCCATTTTTGGCAGCCGCCTTTACCACTTCAGAAACTTTATATTGCCATTCAAGAACATCAAGGTACAAAGCATAAAGTATTCTTATGTGATCTTTATCTTCATACTCTAAGCCTAGTTCTTTGGCAACTAAAGTCCACAAATTATAATCCGTCACCCTCTTATGTCCACCCTCCTTAACAATCAAATAAAGATCAAATAATTCCACTTGAATCTCTTTTATCTTCTTAGGAGGAATTGGCCTATTTGGTAATTGTAGAAAGAAATTCACAAACCAAGGGACCATCCTAAAAAAGGATCCTTCATTTCATTTTATAGGCCCAAGGATAATCCATCTCATCAATCATTCTCATAAATTCAATACAATCTTCTAGATAGTGAAACTCTATGTTTTTCATTTTTTTCTTTGATTTCTTTTCCTTTCACATCACTATCAAGTGATAAACTTTTAAAGTAATCATTTAAATATTCTTCCTTCGTTTTTTCAAATAATATTTCACTACCCAATTCATTCAATAATTCTTCCTTTACATCACAACGTACCCTCAAATTCCTATTCATCATCCAATCCATCTTGAACATATTTTGTATTGTCCAATCATGCATAATTGTTAAAAGCCACCGCCTCTTGCGCCTAGGCCCATTTTTCAGGCGAGACAATGCATTTGCGCTTTGAGTCGAGGAAACTGCGCTTTAATTCTACAGGTGATGGTTTAGGCGCGGATTTCAGCTAGATTCCCAAATTCCAGAGAGTTTCCAGCCAAATTCGTTAAATTATGGCTAGATTTCAGCCAAATTTCTACTTTTATCTAAGGAACATTACTTCTATACACTAATAGATCAATATTTCAAAACTTTTGATACTAACTAGATGAAAAATAGTATTATTTTAATATATTTTTACTGTTATAAATCATATATACATGTGGCAGTTTTCTTCCCTATATAACCATATTACGGTTACTTCCATATGTATATATACACTTTGTTATGAACATTAAAGATAATCTGAATTCACATAACACTCTCAATTTCTCTCTAATTCAATACAATTTCTATTATTTACTTTATTTTCGTGTTCGCTTTTTGTATCTCAGGCCCTCGCTTTTTTTGCGCCTCTTGCCTAGGCCCCAGGCAAGGCCTATGCGCCTTGAGTACGCCTAGCGCCTTTGATAACTATGCAATCATGTCCATCTAATTTCACCACATATCCTTGTAACCTCAATTGATGTAAACTAAGTATGTTATCATCAATATCCAGAGAGTAAAAAACATTATGAATCAATAATTAATTGGTGACCATCAACATTACAACCGATTACTCCCACTCCCCTTATAAATAAAAATTCTTTCTTGTATCTTGATTCTACCCCAAATGATCTTTTAATTTTCAGAAAATAATATAAGTTACCACAGATATGATTTTGGATTTTAGTGCTTACATACCAAACATTGTTCCAAGAACCAAGTTCGGTTCCTTTAACAATGTAATTTTCGCCTTCTTCATGATTATTTTCCGGATAATATGAAATTCCTGTTTCAATTGCATCTTTGATAAGTTGTGAAGTCTCATCCCTCTCACGGATGCTACATACCCCAATGAGATGCCCCGGTTTTTTGCAATAGAAGAATCTTCGCCTATCCATCCTTCTTATGTTTCTTCTCCTTCTTAATTCTTGTAAAGTCTTCTTTCTTATTATGATGAATGAATCAGAAATAGGACACGAGGGTCCTGATTCAGATTGTTGTAGTGAATTTGATTCGGACAGAGACATAGTGATAGAACAACGGACTTTTAGTGAATTTGATTTGACAAATGTATGATCGATCGAGTGATTGGCTCTGATACCATATTTGTTGGAATAACAAAACTGATGTGTAGCGGATTTCAAACAGAAACAGAATGAATATGAAACAGAATTCGAATAACAGAACAAGATGTAATAATTCAGAATAATTGTCTTCGAATATTGACAGATTTACAGAAACAGAAGCATAAATTTTTCGAATAACAAGTGGATTTTATTAGGAATAACAATCTTGGTGATTATACAAATTTACATGTATGTCTATTATATTCAAAGTGAAACGACATGATTTCAAGACAGTTATTTTTCAAGCAGAGGTGTTGGTTGGATAACCAACTGCCACCCTTTCATAATTTGGCGCCAAACATAACTGTCAAGAGTAATATAGTCTTTTAGTACATCCAGTCTTGAGTCGTGCCTTATGTCTTTGTGTCTTGTGTCTGCAGTTCTTCTGATCCAAATGCTTCAGTCCATTTGCAGTCGATTTGTTTGATCATCTTCCTTATTTAACTATCATACTACGATCCTAATTTATTTACAAACATCTACATGGTTCAAACACATATACAATGATAAATACATCAATTAACTAACTTTGCTCACTGTATAACTAAACTGACTAGATTTCTTTTTTCTTTGTTATTTATAATCCAACTAGATTCATGTAGAAAATTATTGTTGTAGTAGACCCGTCATAAGTAACCAACAGGGTAATAATTATAAACATAAATGATTTTCAATGATTACACTACAAGCGGTGTTGTATACCAGATAGCTTGAGCCATGAAATTGCTGAACACTAGCCTCGAGGCATTTTCCTTCATCTCATTAGCCGTAAGCCTTGAGGCGAACCGAGGCACAAGCCCGAGGCAGAATCAAATAATAAATAAAAAAAATTATATCTCTTCTAAAACATAAAATAATTGACCCGGATAAGTCTAAAACGTAAAAAATAAAAAAAGTTGACACAAAAGTCTAAAACATAAAAAAATTGAATAAAAAAACACCCTAAACCCCTTAAGACGCACATTTTTAATGCCTCTGCCCTTAGAAGTGTATGTACAAACTGGACCCCATGAGGCGCGCCTCAGACTCGTTTTTTGGCACCTCACCTCAAGACGCGCCTTGAGGCACACGCCTCAACCGGTTATTTAAACCATGAGGTGAAGGAACAATGGTTAGTTAAGTACCGAATACAACTCTAAGTGTGCAGTAATGTAACAAATGGTTATACAAGGACCACATACCATGATGAACAAGTTCAAATCTTGGGTGAGCAATCCATTGTTTTAGATTGTCTTTTGATCCTATGAAGAAATTATCTACAACCACCACCTAAACAAAATAACAAGATGCCTTAGAACACAGATACAATGTGATACTGCATACCCTCTAGACCTTAAATGCATCTTTCAAATGACAAAGTAAAACTAATTCATATTTATTCAAACAAATGCTCACCTTGTTATTTCCATTTTCCATCGATATGTCTACTAGGTGAGAGCCAATGAAAGTTTCTCCTCCAGTAACTAATATCCTCATATTTGCATATAAACGTGATACATGATCTGTCTTAGAACCCAAAAGACACAAACATGACAAAAAGCATAACAAAAACACTTCTGAATTTCCAAACAATATACCGAAAAAAAACTCAGCAGTCCGTAACGGAGACTGATAAAAAGTGATTCAAACTTTACCATGCACGTGCATGGTTTGTTGCTGGCTCATAAAAGTTCATTGAAGACTTTATTGTTTTTGTGTCAAGTACTTTGAATTATTCCCGTTTGAGTTTGTTTGTTTGTTCCTAGTATTTTGGTTACTGTTTGAGTCTTTATCTATTTATAGGGTAGAAGTCTTTTCATTGATGTATGCACTTTCAATTATTCAGTTAATAAGAGCCAAGAATTGAGTCTATTGTTTTGTGTGTGTTGTGATTGATTCTGATCTAACAGTGGCATCAGAGCAGCCAGGTTGCTCTATAACTGAGTCTTGTTCAAGTGTGTCTGTGTTTTTTGTTCCTCTCTCACGTCCAATGGCTGAACAAGTTAGCCTACTGCCCATGGCTCCTAGTCCTATCCCTATCTTTAAGGGTGATGGCTATGAATTCTGGAGTATACGACTAAAAACAATTATGAGATCTCGTGATCTCTGGGAATTGATGGAGAGTGGAGTTAATGAGGCTGATACAGATCTAGCTAGATTAAAGTCTAATAGAAAGAAAGATGCCCATGCAATGGCAGTAATACAACAAGCTTTTCATGATTAGTTGTTTTCACGGATCTCTGCTGCTGCTTCTTCTGCAAAGGAGACGTAGGAGATCCTGAAGATGGAATACCAAGGAGATTCACAGGTGAAGGCCATTAAGTTGCTAGGGTTGAGAAGAGATTTTGAAAATCTCAGTATGAAGGAGAATGAGTCCATTGGAGATTACTTCTCAAGAGTGATGGGGATTGTGAGTCAGCAAATGTCATATGGAGAAGTCATTGCTGATAGAACTATGGTTGAAAAGATACTGAGGAGTCTCACTCCTAAGTTTGATTATGTTGTTCCTTCTATTGAGGTTTCACATGATCTAACAACTCTCACTCCTGTGAGGTTAATGGGATCATTGCAGTCACAAGAAGAAAGGATTAATAGTAGGGGACAAGAGAAATTTGAAAGATCTGATGAATAAGCTTTACAGGTATTTCAAGACACAAACAGAAGTCCACAATCCAATGCAAGAGGAAGAGGATGTGGATTCACAAGAGGAAGAGGTAGAGGAAGAACATCTGAAAGAGGGAGAGGGCATATTAAAAGAGAACGTTGGTATAATGATGAAAATCATGCTAATGTGGTTGATAATGAAGGCCAAGATGATGGAAATGGAGGTGAGGACAATCGCTTATTCATCGCCCTTGTTCCTAAGGAGGAACATGTTCTAATGGCAGTTGAAGTTGAACAACAAAATGGTTCTAATCATGGCAGCTGTTTATGGTTTTTGAATACTGGATGCTCAAATCATATGGCAGGTAACAAAAGCAGTTTCATTACTTTGGATGAATCATTTAAATTGAATGTTAAATTGGGGGATAGAAAGAATTTGGCAGTACAAGGGAAAGGGACAGTTAGAATTGATGTAATAATGGAGGGTACAGGTTACTAGATGATGTCTATTATGCTCCAAACTTGGAGTATAACCTGTTGAGTGTAGGTCAACTCATGAGAAAGGGGTACTCACTTTTATTTGATGATGGTAAGTGTGTGATCAAGAACAAGAAGACAGGTGCAACTCTCATGAGCATTATGGTTGCTAAGAACAATATGTTCTTGATGGATGCTACTCATGCAGAATCTTCTGTTCAAGACAATTCTTTTGATCATTCAAACCCTCCACAAGCTACTGATGATGTGTCCTGATTATGGCACTTGAGGTATGGACATTACAAATTTGCAAGCTATAAAGAGTTTGTCTGATAAGAAAATGGTACTTGGTTAGCCACAAATTCATGTTATGAATGACTGTACTGGATGTGTGTTTGGAAAGCAAACCAAGGCACCATTTAATTCCAAACTTTGGAAGGCCAAAAAGAAGTTGGAACTTGTATATGCTGATGTTTGTGGCCCCATGCAAGTTCCAAGTTCAGGTGGCAGCTATTATTATGTCTTGTTTGTTGATGACCTTACCAGGATGTGCTGGGTGTATTTTATCAAAGAAAAATCTGATGTGTTTAGCAAATTCAAAATCTTTAAGGCTTTAGTTGAGATGGAGGCTGAGTGTTTTATTAAAACCTTAAAGACTGATAGAGGAGGAGAGTTCTGTTCTAATGAGTTTAATGCTTTATGTGATTCACATGGCATTAAGCATGAGCTCACCTCTCCCTACACACCTCAACACAACGGTGTTGTAGATAGAAAGAACATAGCTATTATGGGTCTCACAAGAAGTATGATAAAAGAAAAACAGATGCCAAAATATTTTTGGGTTGAGGGTGTTGCTACTATAGTATATCTAATCAAAAGATTTGTCACAAAGTCACTAATGAACAAGACTCCATATCAAGCCAAGTACAATGAAAAACCCAAGGTTGATCACCTTAGGGTCTTTGGTAGTCTTGCTTATGCTATAACACCTACTGTGGGAAGGAAGAAGTTGGATGATAGGTCAGAAGCAGTAATATTCATTGGTTATGTTAATGAAAATGATGGATATAGACTGTAAAATCCAAGAGGGTATTCACAAGAAGAGATGTGAGGATACATGAGAATACAAGATGGGAATGGAAGAAGGATGAGAACAGAAGAAGTTATGTTGCATGTTATGTTGATCCATTTCCTGATTTAGCATACATTGGGGATTCAATTGGTGATGATTTAGTCCCTGGCATAGTGAATCTAGTAGTAGACAAACTGATTCTGATGTGTGGGGCTCTCCAAGTCAGTCCTCATCTCCATAACCAAGGCTAAAATCCTTGAGTGATGTTTATGAGACTGCCAGGAAGGTTAATGTTAACTATGAAACCAATACCTTGATTGATGACCTCTCTACTTGTCAGTTTGCTTTAAATGTAACAGATCCAATAAATTATCAAGAAGCTATCAAGAAAGATGAATAGAAGTTAGCCATGAAGGAAGAAATTGAAGCAATTGAAAAGAATCAAACATGGGAGTTGATAAACATGCCAGTTGGAAAGAATTTAGTAGGATTGAAGTGGATCTACAAGACTAAAGTGGGTTAGAAGGGTGAAATTCTCAGGCACAAGGCTAGACTGGTTGTAAAGGGTTACTCACAGCAATATGGCATAGATTATCAGGAGACTTTTGCTCCTGTTGCAGGATTTGAAACTATAAGAGTGGTCATTGCTATAGCTGCACAGTTGGGTTGGAAACTAAATCAGTTAGATGTAAAATCTGCTTTCTTAAATGGAGACTTGTCAGAGGATATTTAAGTGCAGCAGCCAGAAGGTTTTGAAGTTGCGGGATGGGAAGATAAAGTTTATAAGCTCAAAAAGGCATTGTATGGTCTCAAACAGGCTCCAAAAGCCTAGTATTCAAAGATTGACAGCCATTTTTTAAAGCATGAGTATAAAAGAAGTCATAATGAACCTACTCTTTATGTTAAAAGAGTGGATTCTGAACACATAATTTATGTGTGCATATATGTAGATGATATCATCTACACCTCCTCATTTTCAGAATTAATGGAAGAATTAAGAAAAGCATGATGAGTAAGTTTGAAATGAGTGATATGGGGCTTCTAAAGTACTTTCTAGGGTTAGAGATAAAGCAGACAAGGTATGGAATCTTTTTTCTCACAAGAGAAATATGCAAAAGGGTTGTTAGAAAAGTTTGGAATGTTGGGGTGTAACATTAGCACTGTTCCTATGCAAGCAAATGAAAAGCACATGGTGGAAGATCATGCTGATCTGGTTGGTGGCTTAATATACTTGACCCATTCAAGGCCTGATCTGGCATACTCAGTTGGTATTGTGTCTAGGTATATGCAATCACCTTCCAAACTTCATTGGGGGGCAGCAAAAAGGATCCTGAATTATGTTGCTGGTACTCAGAACCTTGGAATATGGTATGAAAAGAAGCAAAGGTTGAATTGGTGGGATTCTCTGATAGTGACTGGGCAAGTAGTGTCGAAGCACATTGAATTGAAGCATCATTTTGTAAGGGAGATGGTTGCTAGTGGACAAGTTACTTTGGAATTTTGCAACACTTCTGAGCAATTGGCTGATCTCTTGACAAAAGAACTGAGTAGGGAAAAGCTGGTTTATTTCAGACATGAAGTAGGTGTGTAGGAGTTTGAATCATGGGAGGGTGATAAAAAGTGATTCAAACATTACCATGCACGTGCATGGTTTGTTGCTAGCTCATAAAAGTTCGTTGAAGACTTTCCTATTTTTGTGTCAAGTACTTTGAATTCTTCCCATTTGAGTTTGCTTATTTGTTCCTAGTATTTTGGTTACCGTTTGAGTCTTTATCTATTTATAGGGTAGAAGTCTTTTCATTGATGTATGCACTTTCAATTATTCAGTTAATAAGAGCCAAGCATTGAGTTTATTGTTTTGTGTGTGTTGTGAGTGATTCTGATCCAACAGCGACGGCGTCTGGTAGTACCTTGAGAAGCCATATTCTTCCAATCACTTCTTCACAATACCTAACAAATTCAAAAACCATTAAACACATTTCAAAGATTTAAAAAAAAAAACTAAACAATTTCAACAAAAATTATACTAACTTAAAACCCTAAGCCTCTGATCAACATAACAATGAATTCCAAAACACTACAACTAGCAATTAAATAGCCTATCAAACACATTAAAGAAATATTATACTTTTGCTACCAAACACATGATGAATCTTCAAACATACGCAAAATAATAATAATAATAATAATAATAATAATAATAATAATAATAATAATAATAATAATAATAATAATAATAAGCTAAACGGTAACCAACCGTTAAAGCATCGTTCACACCAAACATTTCACAGATCTGAATTTAAATCAATCATTATCATTAAGTCCAAGACAAAGGAACAAAGTCTGAAACGGTACCTTCCATTCACAAAGCAGAGACGCATTTAGCTCAATCGATTCGGTTTCTAGGGATGGTCTAAAACGATTGGTGGTGGTGTTGTAGTTGTGACAGAGGTTGTGGTGGTGGTGTTGTGTTTTGTTGCTTTTGTGAAGAATGAGAGCAGTGAAGATGATGAACATGGAGAAGAATCTGTTAGAGTTTGGTTTATGAATTTTGAGAAGAGCAAAGAGAGAAAGAGGGGTTGTATCCCAAGTTTCTTGTCACACACAATTTTTTTTTTGAGTTATATGCCAGAAATAGTGGAGGGAATTTGGATTTTGATAACACAAGAACATCACATGCAATTTTGGATCATGTCATGTTTTTAAATTTTTTGATAGAAAATTCTTCACACACAAAAATGTGCGTCATTAATTTTTCAGATTTCACCAAATATGACATATTTTTTATGACATACGATTTTACATGTCATTAAATTAGTGTATGTTATTGTTGGAATGTCATTAAAAGCTTTAACGGTTGTTGGAATGATCCCGGTTATGTGTCATTAAAGGCAGTTATTGCATGCTTGCAAAGCCCCCATGCCCAAGATTTCCTAAATGTTATCCCGATTGAAGGTTTGGGCCAAACCATGTCTGGGGTTGAATATAGGGCAATTCTCAAATATCGATTGATGATCCCCATGTACCATGAAGATGAATTCTGCCCGATCTGCCGTAAGGCATGCTTGGACAAATACGGGGAACACGCGGTTCACTGTAAGGAGTTGCCTGGTTTCAAATATAGGCATGACTGGGTCCGGGACGTTCTTTGGGATATTTTAAGAAGGGCTGGGATCTCAGCCAAAAAGGAGGCGCCTGTGAAT
Source organism: Ambrosia artemisiifolia (assembly GCA_032199755.1). Classification (NCBI taxonomy): domain Eukaryota; kingdom Viridiplantae; phylum Streptophyta; class Magnoliopsida; order Asterales; family Asteraceae; genus Ambrosia; species Ambrosia artemisiifolia. The sequence continues at coordinate 11,382,645 of CM063524.1, read as the reverse complement.
TTCCTATCGGACCCCGCAGAAGGGAGATCCACCCTACGTCCAGCAGACTTGCTTGTCTTTGGGTGGGCCGGGGGGAAGCACGCTTGTGTCGACCTAACAGGTGTATCTCCCCTGGTTGGTTTGAGGGATAATGGTTTTGTAGTTGGGCAAGCGGTGCGGAAAGCAGAGGTGAAGAAAGTTGAGAAACATGCTAAAGCTTGTGAGGAGAACCAACACGTTTTCGTACCCCTGGCATTTGATACCTTTGGCTCCATGGCACCGGAAGCCATCCGTTTCCTGACCAGAGTCCAACGGGTTATTCATAGCAATGTTTCGGCGCCACGAGGGAATGGGTTCGTTTTTAGCAGGTTAGGGTTTGCCATTCAGAAGGGGTTGGCGGCGCAGCTTGTTGCCCGCCTGCCCGCTATCTTAATGTAATTTTTTCACGGTTATGTGTTTAATGAAAAAAGTATTTACAATTAAAAAAAAATTAAAAGCTATCTATCTATACTATATTATAAAGCATGAGAGAAGGATACCCACTAAATTTAAGTAAATACAACATTTGATGCTTATAGTACAATGCTTAATGAAGTAACTTGAGGGGTGAAATTGTCTTTGTACACATATATTAAACGTGAAATTGTCTTTGTACACATATATTAAACATATATTAAATTGATGAGAAAATTAATTAATAGATTAACCATGAATAAGGAATAAAGTTGTAATTTAAATTATTTAATCACACTTTATTATATAAGACACCATTTTACGTTACCAGCCCTTTTCATCTTCCCACTTCACTTGGGGTTCACTTCATGACAATTCAATTCCATAGTTTGAATCGACTTCCATTTAAATGCCTTTCCTTTACATAGTCTTTTGAGTCCCACCACCCTTGTTACGATCGGTGTGCATATTAGGTTCTCTTCTTCCTCTATCCTCCAATTCCTCCCTCTGATCGGGTTTTCATCTTGTGTGTTGTTTATTGATGTTTTTTTATGTTCATTGACCTGGATAATTTTTTTACTGAATATCAGTTAACTTGCTTCAGATAGGTGCAATGATTTGACAATAGTTAGTCAATTCGAGAAGGGATTGCGGGTGCTCCAATGGTTGTCAGTAAGGTTTTAATTTGTTTTTTAGTTCGCATTTCGATTTACTTTTCATGAATGCTGATGAACAATCTATAGATTTTTTATATATCAATTTACGGCTAAACTGGATTGAGAATGCCAACAATGATTTTATCACATCTGATGTATTTGATCTATTCACAAATCACAATCATGTATGCTTGATGGTGTTTTAGGTATATATCAAGGCAAATGAGTGTAAAGAACAAGTATGTTTGTATAACCTGTTGAAAAAAAGTTGATCTGGAACTACAATATATGTATGCTCAGTTTGTATTGTGAACATTTATGTGGTTATGATTATATATGATGTTGTGATGATTTAAACAGAAACCCAAGATGATAGGACTTGGACTTCAAGTTGGTTTCAAATGGGGAAAACTTTGTAGCACATCTTGGAAGGGCTGGAGGAGATGAATATTGACTATATAAGAATAGGTATGGTTGTGACACTTTTTCAAGTGATTTTTGTGTGTTTTGCGGTTCAAATTTGTCTATTGACAAACACCAGAAATGATATTAACATGAGTGTTTTCAAGGGATGCATCGTAATCTAAGTACCATGGTAAAAATACAGAGGAACTTTTTGAAATCATGAACAAATTTTAATAAACGAACACCAAAAATGGTCTACTATTTATTTGAAGTTTATTTATTTATGTTTGTTTGCATACACATATCAAGATTGTTTTAAAAAAATCAATAGAGAATATAAATTAACAACTTTTTAATTATTTATTATATTGATTTTTTCTCATGTTAGGACTGAACAAAAAATTAACCATTAGTTAGATTAACAAATTCAAAGAAAAAATAACTCTTATGATTTGGATTTTGTTGTATTTAGAGCATCTACAATGCTCTTGAATGGACGGTTTGAAGATATCGGACAGACCGAGGGAATCCAATTTGCCATTGTAGGGGTTTGGTTTGTTGGGAAAGGTCCTCTCAAGCGGATGGTCCATTGGGGTGGGATGAGGTCCTTATTGTACTTTATGTTATTAAATAAACAAAAGTTTGTGCATTGTGGATGCTCTTAACGAGTTTGATTAGTCGTAATATATGAGATTGTAAATTGTCACTCCCGCCGCATCGCGCGGGTTTCCCACTAGTTTTTCTAATAGTGGAAGCAACGAAGGCGATATTTTTTCCCATAAAAGTGATTCTATTTTATTGAGTTCGTTGTTCTTAACTTCTTTTTGATTCATACAAATTAAAAAAAAAAACACCAAGACAAAATTGGCAATATCATTAAAAAGGCAAAACTGTCAAACCCAGATTAACCTTCGTGACAATACAAATAATATTTTTTTTTCACCAGGTGACAACTTATTGACAATTCAAATAGCGTGAACAGTTGAAAATCGTGATACGTTCGTTTTGGCGGTTTTGCCACGTCTTGCTTTATAATTGGCTCTTTTTCTCTCCATCTCTCTTTCCCTTACTCATCTTATATCGTTCTGAATCAATTGGTGGTAACTGGTAACGGATGCAAGGTGGATTCAATATAAAACATAATATTCCGCCGCTATCTCCGCCGTCGACAGAGTGCAACAAGCCAGTAGCAATAGATTTATGAAGAAGGAAAGTCATGGTGGCTGGAGCTGGTGCTTCCCTTTCCAGATCTGAATATTAAGAACATGAAAGAGAGAGTGATGGGTGGTTGTTTAACCCGCCGCGGTGGTGATTTAAGGCGGGCCATTGGTCCCACAACCAACATGCAACTGTCGCCACCACCTGCTCCTTACCTGCAACAACTGCTGCTCCACCACCATCCACATCCCCCACCACCATCCGCACCTGCAACCACCACCACTACCATCTCAATCTGCGAGTGACGCCACCACATATTCATCAACCGAAAACCATCACCTGCGTCTTTAGAAATGAGGAGTAAATGGGTGGAGATGAGAACTACAAAGTGAACCAGGAAGAAAATGGGTGGAGTAGATATGAAGTTTGCCATTTCAAAAATAAAGAGATGAGGAGATGGAGATGTACAGCTTTTTGTTCTTTCCAAAAGTTCCTTTTTCACTCATTCTGGTTGTCAGCTGTATCCAATCTACATGAGATCTATTATCCTAAAATATAAACAATTTCATAATTAATAACGTACTAAAATTCGAATTATTTTAATGTATGTGTACAAAATGCTATGCCAGTGTATGAATTTTCTGTTAGACATAACATATAATTCTTATTTCCACATATTATATCAAGTATATCCTAAGTATATCTATATATATATATATATATTATCCTAAGTTTAGTCAAGGGTTGTGTCACATAAAACCCAACCGGTATGTCGGTTATATAACAAGGGGACACACCCCTCCATATGTATAAATACCCTAACATTGTGTCATTTGAACATATAGTATTGATTTCTAAATTCCTTATTCTCTCTCAATCTTTTCCCTCATTTGCGATCCTGCGAACCTTCATTTGGCATCAGAGCACACGTTCTCAAAATTGTTCCATCATTCAATCGTTTACAGGAGAACACAAAGTAGAAAAACATCACAAGTCCGATACTCTGTTTTTTGTCTCGAAACAGAGATTTGACACAGAAGCGATCATACGTTGGAACAATCACTTATAGGCCACATCAGGATCAAGAGAAGATCAATACACAGAGTTATAACCGTTCGAAGATAAAGAAAACAGAACCGGACAATTTTCCGGCGAATCTTCATCTTCTCCGGCGAGACACCGGACCAAAGAATTTATTGTTTAAACGCAATACAACGGTTATATCTATCCCTGCCTATTAGTTTATCATAATCGAATACATAAAACTTTAATCCAAATCAGAAAAATCAAATTTTTTTCAGACTCTGTTTTTTTCGTTCGAAGAGTTTTTTTGTTTCCCGCCAAAATTTTTTTTCATAATCAAAAACCAAGTTTTACTTCAAAACTCATCATCGAACAATTGTTGATAAGAAACAGAAACGTTTTTGCAAATCGTTTATCAAAAACATTGAAGTTTGTCAAGGATTAAAGATTTTCCTTTTCGGGTTTTTAAGAAACAAATTTTTTTTGAAATTCTTTTCGTATTCGATTACTAGAACGAGTCAGTGGGACTTGTTTAGAAGGATCCGATATCATCAGAAGTCTAATCGGATCATACAAACAGAATAGAAGTTTTGTTTGTTTCGGCAGTGGGTATTCACGAAGAAGAAGTGAATTTTGGTTGACTTTCTGAAAGTCAAACATAGAAAAGAAAATAATATTATAATTAGAGGGATTGTTATATAGTAAGTTGTAATCAGTGAAAGTTCGGGTTTCTGTTCACTGATCCGTAGACAACTTTTGAAGTCAGAAAATTAGTAAAACAAAGTGAGTTTGTTTATTTAGAAGGGTGTTTTTATAGATTAAGTGTTATTAGAAGAACACTAATCAAATTATTGGAGGATTATTAAGTCAAAAGGATTGACTTTAGAAATTAGTTGAAGGAACATCATTGATACACAAGAATATTATAACGAAGTTCTAGATACTTTGTTAAGGCGCCTACGAAATATCAAAGACCTTTGTTACCAAATAATATTTTAGTATATCGATTTAAGTTTGACGATTTGTTGAACAAAGTTCCTAAAGAAGCGTGGGTAGTCCATAATTAGATTTGGACAATAGGGAAGAAAAAGAATAAAAGTCCGCAGAAAACTCCCATTAAACCCAAAATGACGAAAGAAACGTCACCGAAAGAGACAGTCACGAAGGAGACTCTCACTTTCAGCCTCCAAACACCGATGTTGACATCTACGAATTACACGATTTGGGCTGTTCGTGTAAAGGCAATATTGAGTGCCAACGGCCTTTGGGAAGTAGTGGAACCCACAGAAGGCACGTCGACAGTAGATGCAAAGAAGGATAGGACAGCGATTGCCTATCTCTTCCAGGCAATTCCAGAAGATATGGTGATGCAAGTGGCGTCACATAACACAGCGAAAGAAATTTGGGATGCATTAAAGACAAGATTTATTGGAATTGACCGAGTCCAGAAAGCAAGACTTCAATCATTACGCACAGAATTTGAAATGATAACGATGAGAGAGACAGAGACCATAGACCAGTTTGCTGGTAGATTAAGTGCGATTAATACAAAGTCAAAAACCCTAGGAACGAAAATTGAAGAGTCAGTCTTGGTACGAAAATTGCTGGACTCCGTACCAGAAAGGTTCCTACAGATTATTGCGTCCATAGAGCAGTACTCAGATATAGATTCCATGACGTTAGATGAAGCGCTTGGAAGACTTAAAGCTTACGAAGAACGTCTCAAGTCAAGAGATGAAAAGAAATATGGACCCGCTAGTCAAGAAAAGCTGTTATTTACAAGGCAAGATAGAAGGCCTTTCAGCAACAACAACAAGAACTATAATCAGAATCGAGGTAGACAGAACTTTAGGAAGTTCAATAAGAGTCAAAGATATGAGAAGAAGAACTTTGACAGAAATGGCCATCAAGATCACAAAGGTGATAGAAATCCCACTAAGAATCGTCATGACGACAGTAGTTACAAGCCCAGAAGAGATGGCAGCAGTATAAGATGTTACAACTGCAATGAATTAGGACATATAGCTCCCAAATGTCCTAAACCTCGAAATAAGCAAGAAGAATCTCACCTAGTAATGGAAGAAGAGGATCCCACATTACTTATGACAGTTGGTGAAGAAAAACGTATAGTTCTTGAAGAAAAGAAGATAATACCAGAACGCTATCGCAATGAAGAAGATGTAAACGAAGTATGGTATTTAGACAATGGTGCAAGTAATCATATGACAGGAAAACGCTCCTATTTCACAGAGTTAGACGAAAAGATAGCAGGAAGCGTAAAATTTGGAGATGGATCGTGCGTTAACATCAAAGGTAAAGGCTCAATAGTATTGGAATGCAACAATGGAGAACAAAGATTAGTCACAGAAGTATACTACATTCCAACACTCAAAAGCAACATCTTAAGCCTCGGGCAAGTCACAGAATCTGGTTGCAAAGTAATTATGGAGAATGAACATTTATGGATTTATGACGCCCACAATAACCTATTGATGAAAGTCCCAAAAGCAAAGAATAGACTCTACAAGGTAAAGCTCAGAATAACTAGTCCAATTTGCTTACAAGCTAAAATAGATACACCTGCATGGCTATGGCATGCACGTATGGGACACGTGAACTTTGATTCACTTAGACAATTAAGCACAAAAGGAATGGCACATGGACTGCCAAAGATCCAACACCCATCTCAAGTATGTGATGCATGTATTACGGGAAAGCAAAGCAGACTTCCATTTCCCTCTCAAGCAAGTTTTAGAGCTACAAGACCTCTAGAACTCGTACATGCAGACTTATGTGGACCAATCACACCCACATCATTAGCAGGCAACAACTATTTCTTCCTGATAGTTGACGATTATTCAAGATTTATGTGGATCTACATGCTCAAGTCAAAAGATCAAGTTTATGAAAATTTCAAGAAGTTTCTAAGCGAAGCTCAGACAGAGACAAGCCACAAGCTCAAAAGACTAAGAACGGATCGTGGAGGAGAATTTACTTCTAAAGCTCTTACCACATATTGTGAGGATAAAGGAATCCTTAGACAGCTTACAGCACCTTACACACCTCAGCAGAATGGTGTAGTAGAAAGAAAGAACCGTTCAATAATGAGTATGACCAGAAGCATGTTAAAGGCTATGAACGTACCACAGAACTTATGGGCAGAAGCAACAAGACAAGCTATTTATATTCAGAATCGGTTACCTACCAAAGCACTCAAGGGTATGACACCCTACGAAGCAGTAAAAGGCAAAGCACCCAATATCAAGCACATTAGAGTATTTGGATGCATAGCATACGCTAAGGTAACAACGCCCTACTTAAAGAAGTTAGAAGATAGAAGTAAGAAAATGGTACATCTAGGAAACGAAAATGGTTCCAAAGCCTATAGATTATATGATCCCATAGAAGAAAAGATACACATTAGCAGAGATGTCCAATTCATAGAAAACGAACCATGGGATTGGAACAACAATTATTTGAAAGAAGGAAGCAACGACGAACCATCTTGGACAAGATTCGAAGTTAATGGAGATCACGAGAGTGAAGCTGTACAAGAACAAAGTAATGAGGACAATGAAGACAGTGAAAGTGACAACGAATTCTTTAGTAGTCCTATCACAGCTACACGAACTCCAATAACAATTCAAGAAACGCCGACAAGTGATCCAATAGCTGAATCAAGCACTCAAGAGTTAGAAGACTCACCAGGCTCTCAACATAGACCAGTTCGAGCCCTTAGATCACTTAATGACATCTACGCAGCCACACAGCCTCTTAGACCGGAAGAATATGAACATCTGTACTTAGCTTACGATGAAGAACCTGCAAATTATAAAGAAGCAGCAGATTACCCACAATGGATAGAAGCAATGCAAAGCGAAATAGACTCAATAGAGAAAAACAACACTTGGACACTGACTACACTCCCCTCAAGTCAGAAACCAATAGGTCTAAAATGGGTATTTAAGGTCAAGAGAGATGTAAGTGGACAGATCACCAAACATAAGGCCAGATTAGTAGCAAAAGGATACGTACAACAAGAAGGAATAGACTATAATGAAGTATTCGCACCCGTTGCAAGAATGGAAACAATCAGGCTACTATTAGCATTGGCAGCACAGAAAGGATGGCAAGTACATCACTTAGATGTAAAATCAGCATTCTTACATGGTGAATTAAAGGAAGATGTCTACGTTTCACAACCAGATGGATTTGTAAAGAAATGAAAAGAAAATCTAGTCTACAAGCTAAAGAAAGCTCTATATGGTTTGAAGCAAGCACCAAGAGCATGGAACATAAGGCTGAACAGCATCCTAAAGGAAATTGGATTTAAAAGATGTCCACAAGAGCAAGCAGTATACAAGAGAACTTCAAAGGAGTCAATAATAATTATCGGAGTTTATGTCGATGACATAATAGTGACAGGAAGTTCAATCAAGGACATATCAAGCTTCAAGAAAGAAATGCAAGGCAAGTTTGAAATGAGTGACTTAGGACCACTCACTTACTATCTAGGGATAGAAGTACGTCAAACACAAGGAAAGATACAATTGAAGCAATCAGCCTACGCGAAGAAAGTTATCAAAGAAGCCAGACTAGAAGACTGCAATCCAACAAAATATGCAATGGAATCAGGTCTAAAGCTCACTAAAGAAGATGAAAGTGAACCAGTCAATGAAACAGAATATAGAAAGCTAATTGGAAGCTTAAGGTATCTTACACATACCAGACCAGATATCACCTACGCAGTTGGATACATTAGTAGATTCATGGAGAAACCAAAGACAACTCACATGAAAGCAGTCAAACACCTAATAAGATACATCAAAGGCACGTTGAATTATGGAATTCAATACAGCAGAAGCAAAGAAGCAGAAATCACTGGATACAGCGACAGCAGTTATGGAGATCAAGACGACGGAAAAGGAACAACAGGAACAATATTTTGCTATAAAGATTCACCTATCACATGGACAAGTCAGAAACAAAGTACAGTAGCACTATCATCATGCGAAGCAGAATTTATGGCAGCTACATCAGCAGCATGTCAAGCTATATGGCTACAAGGAGTACTCAGCGAACTCACAGGTGAACAACCGAAGAAGATCACACTACTAGTAGACAACAAGTCAGCAATACAACTTATGAAGAACCCAGTATTTCATGGAAGATCAAAGCACATCAACATAAGGTATCACTTTATCAGAGAATGCATAGAGAACGAGCAGATACAAGTTGATCACATCAGTGGAGAGATGCAGAAAGCGGATATACTCACCAAGGCACTACCAAGAATAAAATTTCTCGAGATGCGACGTCTCATAGGAGTTGAAGACCTTGGGGAAATCAAGAATTAAGGGGGAGAATGTTAGACATAACATATAATTCTTATTTCCACATATTATATCAAGTATATCCTAAGTATATCTATATATATATATATATATTATCCTAAGTTTAGTCAAGGGTTGTGTCACATAAAACCCAACCGGTATGTCGGTTATATAACAAGGGGACACACCCCTCCATATGTATAAATACCCTAACATTGTGTCATTTGAACATATAGTATTGATTTCTAAATTCCTTATTCTCTCTCAATCTTTTCCCTCATTTGCGATCCTGCGAACCTTCATTTTCTGCCAAAGTGTTATATAGGTCTCTATTTGTTAAATATGCTTATAATCGGATGGTGTTCATGGGTTGGCAAGTTCGATCAAATACAAACTCGAAAACTTTACACAAACCTGGAAATCATGTTACATACATGAGCCCTGGTGCATACCCTTCTACCCAAAAATGACTTTTTACTTTTTAGATTTTAACACTTAAAGGTTCTAAATTTACATAATTTTTATTTTTTAGGCAACTATGTTTAAACTACAACAACTATTTTTAAACGCTTCAACTTGGGCATAAAAATACTAAAATAGTTTCCATCGATGTAAAACACGTGTAAGTAGTGTGTAACTATCTTCATATCTGTTTTCTTCATTTTTACATGAAATTCTTAGATCCTCTTCAGTCGTGTGCCCTTTCGGTTGTATAAAGCAAACTTTAAGTATGTATAATTTTGTATGATTTCCTTATATATATAATAAATTATAATACTTTTAGAGCATATTAAACAAATACAAATTTATAAGATTTTCTAAGAATGTTCAATAAAATAAACTATAACATAGCTTTATTTAAAGATTTTTCCCATAATTTTACGCACCACAACAATACCTACAAACATGAAACTACATCTCTACTTCCCCATCGCGAAGCGCAGGGTCAACCCCTAGTTGTAAATATATGCATAAACCAAGCACAAGTAGAAATATATGCATTTAGTAAATATCTTCTTTAAAGTTTATGTAATATCAAATGAGCTCCAAACTGAGGTTGAAGAGTGATGACAGTGTGTGGGGCATGTGAATAGGATGGTGATAGATCAAAGCGAAAATGTTGCAATATCATTGTGAGTGCCGTTTTTGCTTCCAACAAAGCAAAATTTAGACCAATACATATACGGGGACCCCCACCGAAAGGAAAGTATGATGCTTGACCCTTGGTAACCTTTGACACACCTTCGTAAAATCTATCAGGCATGAACTCCTTAACATCTTCACCCCATATATCACAGTCATGGTGCACAAGCATATTATGCAACTGTAGCATAGACCCAGGAGGTAATGTTATGCCACCTACTTTTATTTCTTCATGTATCATGCGTGGTAACACTACTACTGGAGGGTAAAGTCTAAGAACTTCGTTAAAAATCATATGAACCTGCAAAACATAATAATTAAAATATTCTTAATAAAAATTGACAAGCCCTAAGATGGTAGACAATTGTTAGTGCTACGCTACGGAAAAAAAAAACTACGAATCCATATTTGGGTTTCTAGCTAACTAATAATTATTGTGCCACAACGAATCACAATATATCTAAGAACTTTTTCCATGAGATTGAGAAATTACTTACAATTTTTAAACGATTCAATCCATCAATATCTGGTTTTTTCTTGCCGAAGACTAGTGAAACTTCATCTCTAGCCTTGGCTTGCCAATCTGTGTGTTGAGCCAACAACACCATTGTCCAAACAAGCAAATTTCCGGTAGTCTCTTGTCCGGCAAAGTAGAAAAGCTTACACTCTTCGATGATTTCATCAATACTTAATCCAGAATTGTAATTCCCTTTCTGTTTTATTGCTTTGTAATTGGATTCTAGAAGTATGCCCAACAAGTCTTCAGTACTACTTTCTCCTCCTTTGATTGCGTTGATTCGTTTGTCAATGATACTCCTTATAGATGCCTTCACTTCACTATGAATTTCCTTCATCCTCTTATTTCTTTTTGTTGGTAAAAATCTGCAAAATTGTATTTGATTTCAAAATAAGCCCTCTTAATAATAAAAAATTTGCAAACAACAAACTATAATTAACACATTGATATCTTTTCAACAATGGAATATAAAGTTCTATAGTCAACAACTGAATATATATTGTCGTAATCCTTTGATATCCATAAGTTATTCGATGAAAAACATCTCACCTTGATCCAGGAATGTAGATTGATTGTATAGCCTCTATAACCAATTTTGCTTGTTCTCGTTGTAATTCAAATATTCTTTTTCCTTCCTCAAAACTACTACCAAATGCAGTACGTGAAATTACATCGCTAGAGAATGTTTGAAGATACGGCCACATATCAATTTCACACGAGCTTTCCTCTTTTAACATATCCTCCCATTTATTTATCATCTCAGCACAACACGTATAAAATGCAGGCACCATATGCTGTACAGAAAAAAAAATTATTATCTGATGAATTTTTTTTATTTCTTACTGTAACTGAAAGACAATAAGAACAAACCTTGAGCCTCTCAACATGGAAAGCAGGATTGATGATTTTCCTGTGTTTGCTCCATTGATCACATTCAGCGTCTGCTAATCCTGCTACTAGCAACTTTATTAATGGGTTTCCTTTCGGCTTTTGGAACTGATAATTATTTACGAACACTTCTTTTATCATTGCCGGATCAGTTATATGCACAAGAGGTATAGGCCCCATCCATGTGAAGCAAGTTTTTCCTATACATTAACAAGTAATAACTTTTCTGTCATTTGAATCAAATTCAAAATTCTTTAGTTGGCTTTTTCTAGCAAATGCTTCACTTTTATTTTCATGTTTGGATGCATGATACGTTATGCTGGTGGGTGTGGAGGACATTCACTTGGGGATGGGCCTCCATGTAAGTCGTCACATCACCGAAGGGCCGGCTCATCACCCAAGTGATGGGCCTAGGGTGTGAGTGATGGGACACCCCCCCCCCCCCCTCTTTAATAATTAAATAAACATGGAATATATACACATACATAGCCCCGTCCTTTCGTCCATGGACTGACGAATCCAACGCCCCGGCCCCCAAGGGGGCGGTGTTGCCAGGACTTGCCGGCCCTCGACTTCGGGAACGTTCCGAACACTGAGCAACCTTAGGTATGAGTCTTACTATATTGCAGTTTGGTGAAACTTTTCGGTCATTAAGCAACCTTTGGGATCATACTCACTCACGATGGCAGTTTGGTGAAAACTCCCCATGCAAGTCCAAGGGGCAGAGAAGTCCAATCAGAAGTTACTTCGAATTTGCATGATCGATTGAAAATTGCATTAAACTTATTTGTAACTAAATATTGGTTACAACCACGAGTAGGTAGTTGCTGCTAATAAGGGGCAATTGGTTATCAGTTATATAACAAAGTGTCAACAACAACTTCGATATTGTCGATCAGCAGTAACTAAGTTACCACTGATATGTTACTTATCTGTTGAAACTTTTCCACTGCCATAACCTTCTAATTGTCTACATCTACAATCGCCAACTAAGACGTTGGATGATTCATCCCTCTAGCTCAGCCATGCATCCCTCTAGCTATGAATTTCCTGATTAAACTTTCAATATGTACCGTCCAGATGTTAGAATCTAAATGTGATTTGTACACACGATTCATAAAAGATATTCAAACCTATAAGAATCTCAAAAAAAAAACTATTATACTAAATAGATACTACTTTATCAACTAATAAGATTAGGCCCACATAGGCGTTTTACATCATCTCAACTTGTACCATCCTTCAAACATAAACCACCCACATGTTTATCGTCTATATTTGCCACCCCCTCGACCACGTCACCATTTGCTCGATCTTCTCTCACCACCACCATGCACCCACATGTTTATCGTCTATATTTTTTTACATGTTCAAGTCATAAGATTTTACCATATATTACATTTGGTTGTAGAGAAAACACTAATCCTAACTATATATATATATATATTAAACTTTCTAATATCAGAATTTATTTTCTTTACAAACGGAGAGATAGTTTTAATAACATTTGCGTACATATTTCTATTTTAAACATTTGAAAAACATAAAAATAATATAATAATGGTAAAACATGAAGGAAAAAGGAGCCAGAAAGTGTACCATATGTAGTGACATATTTATGGTTGAAGTGCATGACTCTCGGAACAATATCATCTTTTAGATTTATGGGTTTTGATTTGGCCTCTTTTATCATCTTAGCAAACTCTTTCATGTCACCAAACAAGAATTTGTATGAGCTTCCCTTGAGGCCTTGATTTCTTAAAAATTTCTCCATCCTCTTTGGTTTGAACCACACCCAATTCAAAAATCTCAAAACACACCACGCTAGTATCATCACTAGTATCCCTACACAACACCATACTACACTTACTTCCATCTTGGGGGATAAGTGCGTGAACCTTGTGATAACATGAAAGAGAAAAATGATATTTATTTGATGGATATGATTATGTTTGCTTTAACTCCCCTATACTATTGAGTAATGTATGATGCACCCTATATGATGCACCCTATAAATATATAGTTTTTTTCTTGAGGGGCCTAATATTTACAAAAATATTTTGGTAACATATATACATATCATACCATATCGTAACATTCCATTTCAATTGACAAAAAAAAAGGTAAATTACATAAAGATAGTAGGTAGGCGGGCAACAAGCTGCGCTGCCACCCCCTTTTTGAATGGAAAATCTTAATATGCTAAAAACAAAACCCCGCCCTTGGGGTGTGGAAAAGTTTTTGTGCACTACTCGTTGAACCCGAGCCAAAAACCGCACCGCCTCCGGTGCCAAGGAACCGAACGTGTCGAAGACCAAGGGAACGAAAACTTGATGATTATCCTCACATGCTTTAGCATGCTTTTCCACTTTCTTGGATTCAGCTCTCATGACCGCTTGCCAGCCACAAACCCAATATCTCGAAGCTCAACAAGGGGGGACACCCCGTTAAGATCAACACATGCATGATTCCGACCTTCCCAACCAAAAACTAAGATGTCAGCTGGGCGCAAGGTGGACCTCCCCTCCGCGGGGTCTGTGAGAAAATTAACTGACGCCTCTTTTCTTGCAGAGATCCCCTCTCTTCTAAGGATGTCTGCCAAAGCACCCCAAACAAAATCGTGCTGGCAATTCCTTACAATGCAACGCATGTTCCCAATACTTATCAAGGCATGCTTTCCGGCAAACCGGGCGATTTTCATCATCGGGAAAAATGGGTATCATCAGCCGGTATTTAAGGATTGCCCTGTACTCTACTGCTGACATACGTTGCCCCAAGCCTTCGATAGGTAACACAGTAAGGAAGTCCTAGGCGTGAGGCTTTTGCAGGCATTCTAAGACGGCCTTCTGACGGACGGACAGACGGAAATCCTCCTCCAAACTTTGTGCGATTCGGTTATAAAGAGCATTCGCTAGAGTTTTCTGTGACTTTTTGGGGGCGGTGTCCTTATTAAAGAAACTGCCAATATCAAAGTCAGGAAGGGATCGTTGTAAAAGGTCAATAGCGCCAGTATAATCCGTGTCAACGTGAGCAGCCCCACTGTTACGTAATATGTGGTCTTGCAGCCCCCAGGACTGGGATCTGGAGGCCACAAAAGCATAGGCAGCCACGTCCCGGGCTGAGGAGAGGCCTAACCCACCAAGTCAAAGCGGTAAAGTCGCAACCCGCCACTGGAGGTCCCCCAAAAAAAGCCCCCCCCCCCCCCCCCCCCACAGACAACAATGTCTTCTATGGCCTCCCGAAGGCCTTTGTCAAAACAGGAAACAGCATTTTCCACAGAGGGAGGCTGATAGGTACGCAAACCGAAGAGCAACTTGGCCATATCATATAAATAATCATATCATATAAGAGTATACCATTTATACACATATTAATGTTTAAAGACATCTAAATACTTAATACTCCGAATAGTTCTCTAGATCAATCCAAAGGCCAGGGAAACCCAAAACTTGTCTGAACTCTGAGGATTAAATGTTAAATTATACTCCCTCCGTCCCAATTTAAATGTCATAGTTAAAAAAAAAACACATTTTAAGAAATATTTTGTTTGTATGTGGTAAAATGACAATAATATCCTTAAAAGTGGTGATTGTGTTTTGTCTTTTATAGGCAAAACTGGAAATTACATTCCTATTTTTGGAAAGAGACATTTAATTTGGGACAAACAAAAAAGGAAAGTAGGACATTTAAATTGGGACGGATGGAGTAATGAATAATTTTCTTTAAATGTTGATTTTTGCCGCGTTGTAGCAAACAGTGTGTGAACAAGAACTTAAATATTCGGCTACTGAGATCACATCCGATTTTAAGGAAAAAGACAAAAACACCTAGAGGAGTAGAAGACCCGTGACTGGACTCTGGTGTGAAAATTAAAAGTGAAAGGTTCTTTTAGGGTTAAGGCAAGTTTAATGTGAGAGTATTGTGCAATTTTTTTATTGTTACCTTATTAGTGCATAGCAAGGAGGTGCTCCTCATCACATGTGTACTTTGTGTCTAGCGGGTGTTGAGTCACCTTATGTTTCACCAGATTATACTATTATTGGGTACCCTTCTTTTCATACAAACACGCTATTTTTAATGTTGTGTGAAGAATAAGAGTTGTACTTAATATGATTCTGCTTCATAAACCTCTTGATATGTAGCAAATCATGTTGTCTTAGAGAATGTAGATGGAACATCACCAGGTAGATGATGGTCCCTCCCTTTGTTGGTATTGTTGGTCCGGGCATAAGTAGCTAGGAACACTATGAATTTTCATCACATCTTGACATAAATTACATATACAAAAATTCTTTGCATTGATTAGAGTTAAGAACATGTTGGAAATTATTTGTGTGAATGTGAGTTGGCCTTGTCCCACATTGGTTGGGAGATGAAAATTGGAAGGCTTTATAAGGAGAAGCTTGAGTGGAAGATTTAAATTGTTTAAGTTACACTATCCTCTAGCTCCTACCCGCGCGCAGGGGGGGTGCAAAAAATGGGTTCGGGCTGGAAAAATTCTTGAATCAACGCGACGCCCGCATCTGCGGACACGAATGCAGCTCGAAAAACCCGGGTCCGCGCGACACTGGTTTTTGCTACTCGTTTAATTTTTATGTAACTTAAAGAGAGCTTCCAGAAGCTGTTAAGTCGCCTGGTCTTCAGCTTCCAAAAGAGACGTTTCGGTTTTCTATCATTAAGCTGCAATTAAATGATTTAATGGTCATTACTCGGTTTAAATGACCATGATTATGCAGATGAAACTCATGGTTTTCGAATCCTTATATAATAACAGATGGTTAGTCTGTGATGTACACACAGCATCATACTCACACAATAATACAGACTCGCAAACACAGAAGCAGCAGCATTTCTATTTTCTTTCAGGCAAGTGGGATAGTCCGCAGTGCACCGTCACTGTTTGAACCGGTGTACCCTGGGAACAGACGACGAATCTGTTTAAGGGAATTGTGTTAAACACAAGCCCGGTTCTGTTAATCGTTTGTTTCTTTCTGTTTGTTTCCTTTTGCAGAATCTGATCGCTCTCCATTTTACTGTAAGTAATCTAACAAACTTAAACAGATTAGTTGTTCTAAATATTTCTATTTTCTTTCAGTAATGGAGAATTCATCCCAGCCTTTGTTCTCTTCTGCTCCTATCACGAGTGCCAGTTCTGTTGGACTCTCTGCAGTGTTCACTTCTGCAGTTGCTGTTACTGCTGCCCTGGTGGCACCTTTGCCTGCTGCTGTGGCCAGCCACGCAGAAAAACCCGAGAAGTTTGCTGGTGTAAACTTCAAACGCTGGCAGCAAAAGATGTTGTTTTATTTAACAACATTGAACCTTGCTAGGTTCTTGACTGAAACCGCTCCTCGTGTTGCTGAAGAGGATATGAATGCTCAAACTGTGAGCGCGGTTCAGGCTTGGAATCATTCGGATTTCTTGTGCAGAAACTATATCCTGAATGGAATGGTTGATTCGCTCTACAATGTGTATTGCAAAGCTGTTACTGCCAAAGAACTATGGGAATCTTTGGAACGCAAATACAAAACTGAAGATGCGGGCACTAAGAAATTTGTGGTGGCGAAATTCTTGGATTTTGCTATGATTGACTCAAAAACTGTTATGAGTCAAGTTCAAGAATTACAGGTGATTCTTCATGATATTCATGCCGAAGGAATGATGCTTAGCGAGACATTCCAAGTGGCGGCTATTATTGAAAAATTGCCACCAAGTTGGATTGATTTCAAGAATTATTTGAAGCATAAGCGAAAGGAAATGACAATTGAAGACTTGGTTGTGCGTCTTCGTATTGAAGAAGACAACAAAGTCGCTCAAAAGAAAACTGTTGGTCATGAAGTCGCTAAAGCTAATGTTGTTGAACATGGTCAATCATCAAAGGGTAACAAAAGTAACAAAGGCAACAAACGGGGTGGTTTTAAGAAAGCCAATGGGAAGAGCTCCTACCTTGGACCTAAAGGTGGGATTGGGAAGAAGAAGTTCAATGGAACGTGTTATAATTGTGACAAACAAGGGCATAAGGCAAGTGAATGCAAGCTTCCCAAGAAAGAAAATGCCCAACAAGCAAACATGATTGATAAGCTTGTTGCTATGATTTCTGATTTGTCAATGATGGTCACGGAAGCAAACTTGGTTGGAACGGATGCCAAGGATTGGTGGGTTGATACCGGGGCAACCCGGCATGTGTGCTTTGACAAGAGCTTTTTCAACACTTTCAAAGAAGTAACTGGTGAAAAGCTCTTCATGGGGAATTCTGCTACCGCGGATATCAAAGGCGAAGGAAATGTGATTTTGAAGATGACATCGGGAAAGGAACTTACTTTGTCAAATGTGTTGTATGTTCCTGAGATTCGTAAGAATCTTGTGTCTGGTTGGCAGTTGAACAAGTTTGGGTTCAAAATGGTGTTTGAGTCTGATAAGGTCGTGTTGACCAAAGGAGGTTTGTATGTTGGTAAGGGCTATGCCCTAAATGGTATGTTTAAGTTAAATGTAACTGTGATGAATGGAATGAATAACGATAATTCTGCTTACTTGCTTGAGTCTTCTAATGTTTGGCATGGTAGACTAGGTCATGTGAATTTTAATTCCATTCGACATTTAATTAAATTGAATAGCATACCAAAAATTGATATTGACTCAAACCATAAATGTGAAACTTGTGTCGAAGCAAAACAAACACGAACGTCATTCAAAAAGGTTGAACGAATCACTAGTCCTCTTGATTTGATCCACACCGATCTATGTGACTTGAAAGCGATTCCTACTAGAGGTGGGAACAAGTATTTCATCACTTTTATTGATGATAGCACACGATTTTGCTATGTGTACTTACTTAAGAGTAAGGATGAGGCTATTGACAAATTTGCTGTGTTCAAGGCCGAAGTTGAAAATCAACTTAACAAAAAGATCAAAAAAGTAAGAAGCGATCGAGGTGGTGAGTATGTTTCACCTTTTGCTGATCTTTGTGCAAAAAGTGGAATCATACATGAACTCACACCTCCTTACTCTCCTCAATCAAATGGCATAGCAGAACTGAAAAACCGAACATTGAAAGAAATGATGAATGCCATGTTGATAAGCTCTGGGATGAGCGAGGACATGTGGGGGGAAGCGCTGTTATCAGCAAACTTCATTCTAAATCTAGTTCCCCGTAAGAAGAAGGACGTAACACCGTATGAATCATGGACGGGAGTCAAACCATCATATAACCACTTGCGAGTGTGGGGGTGCCTAGCTAAGGTGGTAGTGACACCACCAAAGCGTCTTGTGATAGGACCCAAAACTGTAGATTGTGTGTTCATTGGATACACTCGTCTGGGTGGTCCACTTCGATTTCTAGTGCATGACTCGAAGAATCCTGGAGTATCAAATGACACTATATTAGAGTCTAAGGATGCTTCTTGGTTCGAACACATATTTCCATGCTTGGAAAGGCCTAAACTGGGTTCACCAAACCCATTTGATGAGAATGTTCTATATGATGAACCAGGCCCATCAAACCCAATTGGGGAAAAGTCCTCAAGAGAAGAGGTTGCAAATGATGAACCTCAAACTGATGAAGGTGAAATTCGAAGGAGTAAAAGACAAAGGACTGAAAAATCCTTTGGTCCAGATTTCCTCACCTATGTGGTCGAGGAGGAACCTCAAACTTACCAACAAGCGGTAAAATCCTCAGATGGACCTCAGTGGAAGGAGGCCATAAAATGTGAAATAGATTCTATTTTACAAAACCACACCTGGGAATTAGTGGATCTTCCCGCGGGATGCAAGCCACTAGGATATCGATGGATATTCAAGAAAAAGATGAAACCAGATGGCACCATTGATAAATACAAGGCAAGATTGGTGATCAAAGGATATAAACAGCGAGAAGGCTTGGATTATTTTGACACATATTCGCCTGTTACGCGAATAACATCCATCAGGATGGTTCTTGCGATTGCAGCCATTAGAAATTTGGAAGTTCACCAAATGGATGTGAAAACGGCTTTCTTGAATGGAAATCTAGAGGAAGAGATTTACATGGAACAACCCGAGGGCTTCATAGCCAAAGGACAAGAAAAGAAGGTATGCAAGCTTGTAAAATCCTTGTATGGTTTGAAACAAGCTCCAAAACAATGGCATCAAAAGTTTGATCATGTGATGCTTGATTCTGGGTTCAAGATCAATGAATGTGACAAGTGTGTGTATGTGAAAGACACACCAGATGGATATGTCATCTTGTGTTTGTATGTGGATGACATGCTCATTGCTGGTAGTAATGAGAAAATGATAAAATCTACAAAGGACATCCTGAGAGCAAGGTTTGACATGAAAGATATGGGATTGGCGGATGTGATTTTGGGAGTACAAATCACACGAACCCAGAATGGACTTGTGATAAGTCAGTCTCACTATGTGGACAAAATTCTTGAGAAGTTCAATGCAAATGACTCTAATGTAGCTAGAACTCCCATTGACACGAGTCAACATCTAGCTAAAAATCGAGGTGAGCCTGTTAATCAATTAGAGTACTCAAGAATTATTGGCAGCTTGATGTATCTGATGAGTTGTACCAGACCAGACTTAGCATATGCTGTAAGCAAGCTAAGTAGATACACGAGCAACCCAAGTTTAACTCATTGGGGTTGCATGACACGGGTGCTTCGGTACTTGAGATACACACGAGAGTACGGGCTGCATTATAATAGATATCCAGCAGTTATTGAAGGTTACTGCGATGCAAATTGGATATCTGATACGAATGATTCCAGAGCAACAAGTGGGTATGTATTCACACTTGGTGGTGCAGCGATATCGTGGAAATCATGCAAACAAACTGTAATTGCTAGATCCACGATGGAATCAGAATTCATCGCTTTAGATAAAGCAAGTGAAGAGGCAGAATGGCTACGTCAATTTGTTGAGGATATACCAAGGTGGCCGAAGCCGGCATCGGCCATATGTATACATTGTGATAGCCAATCGGCAATTGGCAGAGCTCGTAGCACAATGTATAACGGTAAGAACAGGCATATAAGACGTAGACATAATACGGTACGACAACTAATCTCTACAGGAGTTATCACTGTTGACTACGTGAAGTCAAAGGATAACATCGCGGATCCGCTAACAAAAGGCTTAAGCAGAGAGTTAGTTCAGAAGTCGTCAATGGGAATGGGGCTAAAGCCCATGAAAGGCTAGGTTTATGCGAAGGAAACCTAACTCAGCTGACTGGAGATCCCAAGATCTGAGTTCAATAGGACAACCTAATTGTATGAACTGGCGAAGGTCACTGTGGGGGAGAGTTGGTGGAAACCCCACATTTTTAAAAAGGGAGCTTACTACAAATATAATAAACTTCCTAGCCCATTCCTAAAAGTGACAAGGTTGAGGTTAAGCTTATGGCTTTTAATGATTTGACTGAGGTAACCAGTCCCAGTAAATCACCTATGTGAGAGAGAAGTGGGGTCGCTTCGAAGGGTATTGTTGGGGCACAATACTTAAGAGCTCTCGCAGAACCAGGCACGTGTCCATGACCATAACGGACACAACTATGAGGACTTGACGTTGTCAGGGAGAGTCTTGTGTGAAGCGTATTGTCGTCCACACAAACGGCAGACGAGTTCAAAGACATCGCGTTCTACTCAGAGCCAGTGGGCTAAGTGCGTTTCATAAGCGAAGGTTCAAAGGGTCACACCTACCTATCGTATGCAAAACTCAACTGTTGAAATTTAATCGGAATGAGGTTGTTTCTGTGAATAACTCCCATTCATGTGGGGGATTGTTGGAAATTATTTGTGTGAATGTGAGTTGGCCTTGTCCCACATTGGTTGGGAGATGAAAATTGGAAGGCTTTATAAGGAGAAGCTTGAGTGGAAGATTTAAATTGTTTAAGTTACACTATCCTCTAGCTCCTACCCGCGCGCAGGGGGGGTGCAAAAAATGGGTTCGGGCTGGAAAAATTCTTGAATCAACGCGACGCCCGCATCTGCGGACACGAATGCAGCTCGAAAAACCCGGGTCCGCGCGACACTGGTTTTTGCTACTCGTTTAATTTTTATGTAACTTAAAGAGAGCTTCCAGAAGCTGTTAAGTCGCCTGGTCTTCAGCTTCCAAAAGAGACGTTTCGGTTTTCTATCATTAAGCTGCAATTAAATGATTTAATGGTCATTACTCGGTTTAAATGACCATGATTATGCAGATGAAACTCATGGTTTTCGAATCCTTATATAATAACAGATGGTTAGTCTGTGATGTACACACAGCATCATACTCACACAATAATACAGACTCGCAAACACAGAAGCAGCAGCATTTCTATTTTCTTTCAGGCAAGTGGGATAGTCCGCAGTGCACCGTCACTGTTTGAACCGGTGTACCCTGGGAACAGACGACGAATCTGTTTAAGGGAATTGTGTTAAACACAAGCCCGGTTCTGTTAATCGTTTGTTTCTTTCTGTTTGTTTCCTTTTGCAGAATCTGATCGCTCTCCATTTTACTGTAAGTAATCTAACAGAACAGGTAGATACATGCGTAAGATCACAAATTTTGTATTTGTACAAGCTCTATATCATAAGAATGACAAAATCATAGTAGATTTTCTTTTACATCAAATAATTTACTAGCTTATCCGTATGTAAGAATCCCATGACATATAAGTGTCTAAGAGAAGATTGTGGTGTGCAATTGGCGTTTGATACTAAAGTCCAAGGGGTATATCTATAAAATAAAACCCTTTAGCGAAATGAGTGGAAATGAGTGGACGCATTGCATTGGTGATAAGCAATAAAGCATACAAAGTATACACGTGGGTAGAACTAGGACTCACATACGTACGCCAGGTGAGGAAAAAAAGTATGCAAATTTGTTCTTTTCTTTTTAATGAAATCTATTATATTATAATTAATTAATTGTTCAATTATTTCTTAACCTAATATTAATTATTCAAGTAATTTACAACAAGTGGATAAGAGCATTCCCAGTAACTTCTCCGTATTTTCTCCATAATTACTTTAAAAACACTACTTTTTCTCACTTCTTTCTATTATTCTATACTTTTATTATTACCTTTTCTCTCTACTCTACTCATAACCACTTTAAAAAAATAGTAAACAATTATGGAGGATGAACAGTTCTATATCATTTTGGATATTCATGGGGGTAGGGGTAGGTGGTCTTTCCTGCCTGTTAAACGGGCTTTTCCTGGATGTTGGAAGAGTTTAGTTAATCAAATTGAAGGTACAAAGGTGAATGATAAAAGTGTCCAACAAATGATGAAAGGGGTTCTTGGGAATGGTCATAAGATCCGCTTTTGGCATGATGTATGGGCAGGGGATGCAGTGCTTCGAGAGAGGTGGCCCAGCTTATTTTTGTTAGAAAGAAATAAGAATAGTTTGGTGTGTGATAAGTTGCATGATTATGGGGAGGGGTCTCAATTTATGCCGAGTTGGAGTAGATATCCTAGAACTGTGACAGAAATTTCGGAGTATCAGAATTTAGAGAGGTTGATTTCAAGTCAAAAATTGAAGAACCAAGATGATTCTTGGGCCTGGATTAAGGCTACGGATGGGTCTTTTTCTGTAAAGGAGTTTCGGAAGTGGATTAATGAGAGCAATAATGGGTCGGCCCAGAATGTGTTTAAATGGGAGAGTTCGATTCCTATTAAGGTCTCTCTAGTAGCATGGAGAGCAGAGAAGAACAGACTTCCTACTCGTGCAGCGTTAATTCAAAGGAGAATACCGATTCAGGTTGATACTTGCCCGCTTTGTGATGATGGCGTGGAGGATATAAAGCATCTGTTGATAAATTGCGGCTTCTCGTATGGGGTATGGAGCACTATTTGTAGATGGTGTAACTTGGATCCTTTTTTTGCATATGAGTACGAGGATTTACTTATGTTATACAAGAACGTCCATGGGGGGAAATGGAGGAAAAAGATCGTGAGAGGTATTGTCATGATAACTACTTGGGCGATATGGTTTGCTAGAAATGACAAGGTTTTCAACAACAAGGATAAGAAGGTGATCGAAGTGGTTGCGGAAATAAAGTCTAAAGCGTTTTTGTGGTTGAAGTATAGATCGAAATTTAAAGATGTAGTTTGGAAGAATTGGGTCAAGAACCCGTTGTATATGTGTACATAGTGTGTGGGCGGCTCTCGTTTTTTAGAGCTTGCCTTTTTTAATGAAAGTTAATGTTCAAAAAAAAAAATTTACTGATGAACAGTAACTTCTCTATATATTCTCTATCTCCTCTACTCACAACCACTTATACACATTATATATAATATGAAGGCCCCTCTCACAATAATATGAAGGCTCTACTATGAATGCTCTAACACTTTAAAAGAATACAACGAATGCTTACCTGCTAGAGCTTATAAAAGTATTTCCTACGTGTTGTACATATTAAATGATATATAGTTTTTGATGAATTCAAAAGTCATATGATAAGTCTTCTAACATGGTTGTGGTTAGGGATGAGCATATAGAGCCGAATATCGATACCGTCTCATTCTGATTCCGATCTCATACCGAACCAATACCATACCGAGGGTGTTCGGTATCGGTATCGGTACCCACAATTAGAGGTTTTCGGTTTCGGTATTATCGGTATCGGTACGGGATCGGTATGGTATCAATATTTTAAGGTAAAATACCAATACTATACCGGTACCATATATTGGATAAAATGCTTCTGTATATTTTTCGATTACTTTGTACAAGGAATTACAATGCAATATATAGACTATAATAGAAGATACAACATAAATGCAAAATAGCAATCAAGGGAGAATTATGTGCAACCATTAAATGGTGATTGATTTGCAATCATTTGTCAATCATGTTGATTGACTAATTAAATGTGCTAGCTTGATTAGTGGTGTTGATACACCCCCGCAAGATGGAGGATCCGTTGGAGACTCCAATCTTGGACCAAAAAGAAATGAAGGGCGCTCTTGCAAGTGGTTTGGTGAGGACATCCGCGAGCTGATCCTTGGTGCTGACATGAAAGACTTTGAGCTGCCCGGAATTAACTTGTTCTCGCACAAAGTGATAATCCAGAGCGATATGTTTCATACGCGAATGGTAAACAGGATTTGCACAAACGTAGGTTGCCCCGGTGTTGTCACAGTAAATTGATGGAGTGCTCATAATTGGAAGCCCGAGTTCACTTAGTAAATTCTTAACCCATTAGATTTCAGCTGCATCATTGGCGAGTGCTTTATATTCAGCTTCGGTAGATGATCTAGAAACAGTCTTTTGTCTAGCAGATTTCCAAGAGATGATGTTGGGCCCAAGGTAGATGAGGTAGGCAGTAGTGGACCGTCCCCCATCATTAATACCGCCCCAGTCCGAATCTGAAAAAGCCTGCAAGGTAAGATTAGTATTGTGTTTCAAGAACAACCCATGATAGATCGTTCCTTTCAAATAGCGGAGTACCCGTTTGAGAGCTTTCCAGTGTGATTGTTTAGGTGAGTGCATGAACTGAGATAACTTATTGACTGCAAAAGAGATGTCGGGACGAGTGAAGGCAAGGTACTGCAGAGTACCTACCAGTTTGCGGTAGGGGGTGGGATCACCTGGGGGACTGGAGACAAAGGAAGAGAGAGGATCGGAAGTGCTTAGAGGAGTTAGCACCTCTTTTGCACCATCCATTTTAAAGGTGGTGAGTATATCTTGGATGTGGCGGTGTTGGGAAAGAAATAGACCTTGAGGCATAGGAATGACCTCAATGCCTAGAAAATGATGGAGAGGGCCTAAGTCTTTGATAGAAAATTGGTTGCTTGGGGCTTCAACAAAGGAGTCCATGAACGGATTATTATTGCCAGTCAGGACAATGTCATCAACGTACACAAGAAGATAGCAAGTGATATCATTGAGATTGTAGACAAAGAGGGAGGGATCTGAGATACATTTTTTAAAACCAAAGCGAATGAGAAAATTGGTTAGTTCGATGTACCAAGCACGCGGTGCTTGCTTAAGTCCATAGAGGGATTTTTTTGAGTTTGCAAATGTGGCGTGGGAATTCCGTATTGGTGAACCCAGGGGGTTGCATCATGAAAACATCTTCGTGGAGAGTCCCATGAAGAAATGCATTATTAACGTCTAGTTGACGCAAGGGCCATCCTTTGGATAGAGCAATAGAGAGAACGGTACGAATGGTGAAGGGTTTAGTGACAGGACTAAACGTTTCATGATAGTCCTTTCCATGTTGTTGGTGAAACCCTTTGGCGACTAGAAGGGCTTTGTACTTGTCAATTGTGCGGTCGGGTTTGCGTTTGATTCGGAATACACATTTGCAACCAATAGGAGTTTGGGTTGTGTGAGGAACGAGTTCCCATGTGTTGTTATGAAGGAGAGCATTGAACTCAAGGTCCATGGCATGGCGCCAATCCGGATCCTTTAAGGCTTGAGTATAGGTAGATGGCTCAAGGCAAACAGGTAGAGGGTGAATGGTGGTAGAGTTGACAAAGCTTGGGTTGTAGTATTTTGGATTTGGTTTTGGTTGTCTACGTGGTGGTTGAGAAATATATGGAGGTTAGTTTGGGGAAGAGATGGATGAGTTGGCAGTGGAGTGAGATTCGGTTGGTTGGAAGTTAACAGGTTGATCATGTGGGCTGATGGGAGAGGAGGGTTCGATGGGCTGAAGAGTGGGGCCGGAAGAGGATATGGGCTCAGGGGTGGGTGATAGGCTGGTGTCAGATGGGCCTGAGGTAGACTCACTATTGCTGGAAGAAAGGGAGGAGGTATGTGGGCCATGAGAAGGAGAAAGGGTAGATGGGCCATGGACTTCTGGAGAGATGGGCTGGGTAATAGGGATCGACTGAGGGATGCTAGGTGGGTCAGAGGATGAGGAATGTTGGGCAGGAGAGGAATGTTGGTTGGACGAGTGATGTGGGAACATAAATGTTTCAAAGGACATGT
Organism: Ambrosia artemisiifolia; assembly: GCA_032199755.1. Classification (NCBI taxonomy): domain Eukaryota; kingdom Viridiplantae; phylum Streptophyta; class Magnoliopsida; order Asterales; family Asteraceae; genus Ambrosia; species Ambrosia artemisiifolia. The sequence continues at coordinate 11,356,187 of CM063524.1, read as the reverse complement.
GTTTAGGTTGAGAGTTGATAGTTTGGGATGGAAAGATGTGTGGGATAAATTCAACATGGCAAGAATGGTAGAGTTTATGACTAAGAGGGTCATAGCATTTGAATGCCGATTTGGAAGACGAGTACCTAAGGAAAATGCACGCCGTAGAGCGGGAGTGGAGTTTAGAAGCGGCGTATGGTCGTAACCATGGGTAGCAAAGACAACCAAAAGGTTTGAGTTTGGAATAAGTTGGAGTGGTTTTGAACAACATATCAAACGGGGATTTGTTGTTAAGGATGGGTGTAGGCAAGCGATTGATTAGGTGAGTGGCGGTTTGAAACGCATGGGACCAAAAATGTTGTGGTAAATGTGAGTAATGAAGGAGTGCAAGACCGGTTTCAACGACATGGCGATGATGGCGCTCGGCGACACCGTTTTGTTCCGGTGTGTGAGGAGGTGTTGTATAATGAGAAATGCCTTAAGAAGTAAGATATGCGGAAAGACCCACATATTCACCCCCATTATCGGTAAATAAGGCAATAATATTGGTTTTAAAGAATTTTTCAACTAAAGTTTTGAATTGTGGAAAAAGTGTTTTAACATCGGACTTGCGTTTAATTGGATATAGCCAAATGTATTTGGAGAAATTGTCAACAAAAATGACATAATATTTAAAGCCATCAATAGATGTTTTGACGGGACCCCAAACATCCGAATAGATGAGTTGGAGAGGTTGATTTGCAACAAAAGAATTTTTGCCAAAAGGTAGTTTGTGGCTTTTGTTTAAAGAACACGACATACAATGAAACGAGTCATGGGTCACCTTATTACAAAGTCCTAATCTAGAAATTAAAGACTTAAACACTTGAAACGATAGATGTCCAAGTATGTGGTGCCACATGAGAAGAGAGGTGGTTTGAGTGGTGTTGACTTGAGGAGATAAGGAGATTGGTCCATAGTAGACATCATTAACATTCACTCCCCGCATGAGACGCGCCCCGGTGCGTAGATCCTTGACAAAAAAATGATAAGGAAAAAATTCAACGGAAACACGGTTAGTACGACAAACTTTAGCAACGGAAATAAGATTATTTCGAATATTTGGAGAAACCAAAATATTGTTTAAAAGAAGTGGACGAGATTTTGTTGGAATAGTTGTTTGAGCAATGTGAGTTATAGGGAGAGTTTTACCATCACCTAGCACGATCTCATCGGGTCCTCCGTATTCAGAAAGAACGGGAAATGGATGCTTGTTGTTCGCGGTATTGTCGGAAGCACCGGTGTCCCACATCCAAGAAGGTGTTGTACCCGTGGGACGAGGAGTAGTGTGGTTGACCACCGGGGTGTTGTTGCTGTGAGGTGAGACATTATGTTCTTTGAGAAACCGACCAAGTTTTCTACAATCCTTGGTGTCATGTCAGGGAATATTACAATAATAGCAATACGCGGTGTTGTTTCGGGTCGGGCGATTTGTAGAGGAGGTGGGCCGAGAGCTCCATTGATTTCTATTAGTGGGTGGAGTGGTGTTGCGGGTGGATTGGCGGTTATAGTTTGAGCGAGTGGAGCTTCGGTAGGTGTTGTTGACGATGGTGAGGATGGGTTCGGTGAGAGTTTCTTTGAGAGTGCGTTCATGGTCTAAGAGTTTCTCAAAAAGATCGGCAAAGGATATTGTGGTGTCACGGGTTCGAAAAGAGGCTACCAAGTTGGAATAGTCATCGCCTAGTTGGTTCATAATATGAACAACAAGATCTTCCCCGGACATAGGGCTTTGAGCAATAGCAAGTTCATCAAATAGAGACTTCATTTCATGGAGATAGTCAGAAATAGAGCGATTTCCTTTTAGATTTTTGGCTAACCGGGACTTAAGGGAAATGATGCGAGAACGTGATCAACTCGCATAGCTTGAGTTTAAGAGATCCCAAGCTTGGCGGGCTGTTTTGGCGGACGAAACGATAGGTTGGATTTGGTCGGAACAACTACCAAGAAGGGCGCTTATGATCATTTGATCTTGACGAAACCAACGGACATAGTCCGGGTTTGGTTTGGAGAGTTGGCCATCAACAATGTTTTCCGATGGTATAGTGTCGGGTCCAATGATATGGTGATCGAGTTCAAGACCGATGAGGGTGGCGGTGACTTGGGTGCGCCATGAGGGGAAGTTTTGAGGGGTAAGTTTGATGGGAAAATGAGTGGCTGCAATTATGTGGACTATGGGTTTGGCCATTGTTATCGAAAAAAAAGAGGAGCAGGGATGGATAGGAACTGTTCGAAAGAAGAAAAGAAGGCAGCAGGGCTGTTGTGATGAAGGAAGGATGGATCGAACAGAGGGCTCAGAGGAGCATGCTAGCTCTTGATACCATATTGGATAAAATGCTTCTGTATATTTTTCGATTACTTTGTACAAGGAATTACAATGCAATATATAAACTATACTAGAAGATGCAACATAAATGCAAAATAGCAATCAAGTGAGAATTATGTGCAACCATTAAATGGTGATTGATTTGCAATCATTTGTCAATCAATGTTGATTGACTAATTAAATGAGAGGATAATATTCTTCAATCATTACTAGCTTGATTAGTGGTGTTGATACCGTACCGATACCGAACTGATACCGTACCGTATGTGTTCAGTATCGGTATCGGTATTGGGTTTAGGGTGTTTTTGGTATCGGTTTTTTCGGGATCGGTTGGTACCGATACCGTCCTGAGCTCATCCCTAGTTGTGGTAGTTAAACGTACTGGTATCTTTCAAATAGTTTAACACGGTGATGTCTATATTAATTTTCAAATAGTTATTCGTAGTTGTATTTTATATATAGTTTCATAGGATCATGTCTATGTAACTTTTCTAATCCTCAAGAATTTGAGTTGGTTCATTTGATTAATTGATCACACCCCAATTTCATGTAAGTGAAGCATATTGAGTAACCTAACTTTACCACTTTAAAAATTACGTGGACCAGGTCTTGTTAAACTATATGATTTTATAAATATTTATAAGGCAAATTGTGATCCTAAACTAATTAATGTCAAATTGAGGTTTTAGCTAATGAATTTTGAATATACGATATCTATCAGGTTCAGATTTACTAGGTTTAAATCAAATCCCATTTGATAATGATAAAGTAACAAATGACCAATGGAAAACCAAGTGAATGTTATATATTAAAACATTTAATAAAAAACAAATAAACATATGAATTCAATAAACCGAAAGAGTGTGTTAAATCCAAATCTAAAATAAGATAAAACTGAAGTTGAACATAATTACTAACACTAACCTTTCACCTATGATTGATCACGGGTGAATTAGCTAGCCTCGCATGCTGATGAATGATCTTGGTTCTTGATAATTCGGGGTTTACCTCACAAACCCGTGCCGAATGATTTTTGAAATCCTAGGTTAAGAGCTTAAATAAGCGGTGTAAACTGACCTAAACCCTAAACCACACGTAACCGGCACAATAACACTTTAAGCCGCAGAAAATAAGCTGGTTTCTACATTCTGTCTGTTTCCAGCACAAGCTATGCTGATGTGACATAGGGTACGTGCCACACACAACTACATAATTTTGCCATGCGTTTGCTTCGTTTTTGCTCTTTGTCATTTCTTCTCTCTTTGTCTTGGGCCACCCATCACTTAAATATAGTTTGGCCCATGTAACAATCCATTTTACTTAAATATAGTTTGGCCCATGTAATGTAACAATCCAATTAGAGTTCTGCCAATCAGGTTGGTATTTATTTGGCCCTTCATAGAGTTGGCCGTTGGGGGTGAAATCGGCTTGGGGTACAACCTAGTTTGGGTCTGCACCGATTTGGTCAATTTGAAACAACAATGTGAAAGATCAATTTCGATTCATTTTAGGTTGGTAAACTAACTCGTGTGTGCACATTTTAATACTTTTCTTTTTACCAAAAAAAAAAAAACACAAAATTCAATTTTATTTAATTTTTAGAGTTTTCTAAACAAGAAAATAGAAAATTCAAACACAAAAAAACATAATTCTAGAGATTGCAAATATTAATTTTACATTTCTTAATTTTTCTTTTAGAGTTTATCTTTCTCCCAAACTATTATCTATGTTGACCACATATTTTATAGGCAAGTTCTTCATCAAATAGGGATTCACTTAGTCATCCATCCACCTAGTCATCGTTTATCCATTCTTCAACTTGTGTTTGGCCTTCCAGAGTTGTTTGTTGTTGTACACAATCGACCGTATCCAAGTGACCAGTTAAACAAATGCATATCTCCAACACCGATGGAGTGAGTCTTCTTTTTCTTCGTATCGATAAAACTCTGCCCCTAAGAGAAAATGTATATTTCGGGTTAGCCCTACTCGAGCTAGCCTGACTTCATTGATCCTTTGTCGTTAAACCGCTTGATTTATCACATTATTAATAAATTATACTTCGGGTTTACCCTACTCAGCTAGCCTGACTCCATTGATCCTAACTTGTGTGTGTAATAGAACCATATCTTATTTTGTAAATATAATACATGGTTTAAAACTATAGTCAAAAGAACGTTTAGTGTCGTTTGGCAAATTTGGATTAATATCATACAAACATAAAATGGAAATTATTTCTTCAATTATAATATCTACCCTCATGGTATTTAAGCACGGTTTTAAAGCCACGGCACAAGTAAAAGAAACATGTGGTAGTTTGTCAAATATGTTTGAACTTTAGTTTCACGGGTGGTACTATTTGTTTAAACAAATTTTTTTTTTTTAAACAAATCACTTTTCTTTTCAACTTCGCTTACTCTGTGCGCAATTAAAGATAAATCATTCATTTTACTTCCGAACTCGTGGGATAATAAATCCCGATAATTTTCTAGTTGTGTTTTTTAAAACCTCATGAAATTCAGTGAGATGTTCAATACATGCCTAACCCACATCGTGAAACGGTGTCTCTCGAGCATGCGAGTCAAGACAATTATGAAAAGGTTTTAAGCCAATGATGCCATGGCAACATGGTTGAGGTGGGAGGGTTTAACACCATAGGTGGGTTCCCGCCCGGGTGAGGTCAAGGGTTCGACTCCCACTGAAGCAGGCCCGGTTAAGACAATGCATGAGGTGGGAAGTCACGGGTGAGTTCTTAGCCGGCCAAAAAAAAATGAAAAGGTTTTAAATTTGATTTTTGTTGTAAAACACAAACAAACATTTTCAAGTCGAATTCCACCTAGCAAGGAAACCCAAGTTCACACCTATATAAATGGACTTTGTATCTATAAAAAAATTATATGCTTCATAAATATTTCTCTAATTTATTTAAGAAAATCAATAATTAATAATCAATAAATATATATAAAGGAAAGTACTCATGATCACATGACATTCATTGGGGCCATCCTTCCCCTTTGAATGTGCAATGTGGCAAAATGTGAGAGTTTTAAAATTTTGTTATTTCTTCAAAGCATATATAATAAACCTTAAAAAACCATAAATCACGTACATTATTCTTCTCCTCTTCCAAAACCCTAAAAACTAACCCACCTCCTCCTCTCTTTCCCCTCCTCTCCCCCTACCACCATAGAACACATTAAAAAAAAGTATGCGTACAATGTGTCTCTTTATCTCTCATTTGTTGCATACCTGTATTCCCTCCTCTTTCTCTCCTTTGTTGCCGGTGCCATCGCTGATTGTTCCGTTCAACACCAATCGGTCCGTTGATAACTATAGTCGCTGTCATGGTGTCGACCCACTTCCTCCACAACGCCGCCTCTGTTGCCGAATGTTTCGTCCATCATGACTGAAGAAACAATAGGTATCACGGAGATTACGAGTAATCTACGTGGGGTTAATACCCAAAGTCGTCAGGGTTAATCCTTTACCCAAACCACAAGGTCAAACCCGTTTGATAATGATGTAAGTGTGTGTGTGGTGAAAGTAAGTGAGAACACGAGATGTAAGTGGTTCGGTCAAGTGTTGACCTACGTCCACTGTGAACTGCCGATAGTATTATTGATGATCGAATATAAAGAGTACAAGTAAGTAACACTAGGCTAGCAATGACTATTTTCGGATCCTTTGGCAAGGAGAGGTATCCTTGTATTTATAGGAGAACTCGTGGGCTTGATCGAGAGGCCCACGAGTAACCATTCTTTATTGGGCTTGACCTGGGCCCAAATCCAATGTTCTCTCTAGAATTGGCGGGAGAACAGGTGCACTGTTCATGACGTCATCGGGGCAGCATGGTTGTTGCTCGAGGCAGACACGTGGCGATCCGTGGTTGGCAGACGGCGCCCCCTGTCAGTCGTTGACCATGCTTCTGACAGCAGCAAGGTATGTCTGCTGTTTACTGTAGACGCTGGTATGGTGGAAGCATGGCTGCAGCCATGCTGCTGTCCTTGTCTTGTAGTTGTTGGACCACTTTGCCACCTGTAGCTTTCCTATTGGCGCGTACCCTGTCAGTAATCTTTGTGAATCTTCCTTTTGTTGTCTTGTGTACTCTGTACGATGATTGTTAAGGGAAGATTCCGCGTGTGATGGTACGCGCTTATCAGGTGATGTTATTGCTTATCAGTTGTTCTTGCGCGCCTCCTTGCATGTATTGCTGGTTGCGCTTTGTTGGTTCCTCGCGCCACTGATTGGCGCGCGGAAGCTGAGTTATGGGGATAGGGATGCCTCTTCCGCCTGGATTAGGCTCCCTATCCCTTCAAGTCCCCCTAGTCTAGGGCTTCTCCTATTCTTTGTGAAGAGTAGGTGGAGCGCTAGACTCAAAGTATGAGGTCGCGGATGAAAGCTCATCTGCTGGTGTGTCTTGAAATTTGTTCCTCTGCAAATTTTGGCGGAGAACGTCTTTTTTGATTTTACGTCAAATTTGCGCCAGGAAAGAAGTTTGCCGCCAAGACCTGTTAAGGCGCTGTGCGGAGAACGTCTTTTTTTGATTTTACGTCAAATTTGCGCCAGGAAAGAAGTTTGCCGCCATGACCTGTTAAGGCGCTGGGCGGAGAACGTCTTTTTTGGTTTTACGTCAAATTTGCGCCAGGAAAGAAGTTTGCCGCCATGACCTGTTAAGGCGCTGGGCGGAGAACGTCTTTTTTGGTTTTACGTCAAATTTGCGCCAGGAAAGAAGTTTGCCGCCATGACCTGTTAAGGCGCTGGGCGGAGAACGTCTTTTTTGGTTTTACGTCAAATTTGCGCCATGTTGCAGTTCTTCCGCAGTTGCAATAAATCTTGAATCATTGGCATTTAATTTGTCTCTCATAAATAGGAGTTAAGGCGCCTGGAATTCGAATGATCAGTTACTTGTGATGGAAGCTTGAGGGTTGCTGACGAGTCAGCCTCGTCTGCTGTGCTGACTGTTGGCTGTCCCCTCATTATGGTGCAGTTACCAACATTTCGTCTGTGTCAGGCGCGTGTGTTGTCACGCGCCCCACTTGTTGCTGGTGTGGTTGTGCTTTTGCCACGTGTCGAGTGGCACGTGAAGTTTGTCAGACGCGTGATGCTTCACGCGCCTGGTCAGTTTACGTTGGTGAGATCTGGTGACACGTGTCAGCCATCCGTCGCGTGACGGTTGGATTGTTTATCCTTGTTTGATCTTAGCCGTTCACTCGCGCATGAGGACACGTGTCGTCATCTGCTTCTCCAAATTTTGAAAAAGTGTGACGACGTTTTTTTTCTCCTTGGGCCCCACTGCCATTAATGCAGTGGGTATATATATGAGTTGGGATGCATGCTGGACGGTTACTCGTTCATTTGTTCATCCCTTCTTCTTGCACTCTCTCAATTTCAAAAAACACTTCCGATCATTTGAAGTTTTCTTTGAATCTTCAAAGATTGTTTAGTCAATCTTCAAAGATTTATTGTGAAACTTCTTGTTGATCTTCTTCGTTTTCTTTGATTGTTCTTAGTTTCTTTCTTTTTCTTTGTTTTTCTTTGAAGATTCCGACTGATCTTCAAAGTGTTCGTTGAATCTGTTGAGTTTTCCGGCGAACTTCTTGAGTTTTCCGGCGAGTCTTCAACCATTTCCAGTTAGTTACCTTGATTTCTTTTCTTTTCTTTCATTCCTTTTTGAAGATGTCAGAAGCTTCTAACATTGGGTCTCCTTCCGGCGATGTTACCGGCAAGGAGCCAGTGATTGAAGAGGTGGAGGAGGAGGTGCAGGTGGAGCACGGAAAAATCAAAGAGCGAAAGCTCATGACAAACACTTTCTGTGTTTGGTCTGAAGAGGCCTTTGATAACTTTTGCAGGGGCTATGGCATTTTGCCAGAGTGGGAGCCAACTCTGCCGTCTCCGACGGAGAATGTGCTCTCTGCTGGACCTGGGCAACTTGCCCTTTATGAGGCCCACTTCACCAAGTGTGGCTTCCGGCTACCCTGCACCCGCTTCCAGATTGATACTCTGGTTGCTTATGGTGTTGGGCCAACCCAGCTTACCGCCTTTGGGATGCTGAGGTTGGTACATTTTGAGGCGTCCTGTCGCGCCTTAGACATTGAGCCTACTGTGGAGATGCTCAATGTCTTTTACTTTCTTGCGCGTGACGAGATGTGGTTCTCGTTCAAGCCGCGCCCAAAGGTGCCTCCAATGGCCACCCATACCCCCAAGTCCCTTCATTGGGCTAAGGAAAAATTCTTCTTTGTGAAGAGGGGGGTTATCCCCATCAGTCTGCCTTGGAAAGTTATTGCAGACGGTCAGCGGGTGGCTGACATACCAGTGATGAAGGATTTCAAGAAACAGGCCTGGTTCACCACCCTCACCGCCAACGCCACCAAGCTTGAGTTCAAAAATCTCACAGATGGCATCTTTTGCCTTCTGGGGATGAGTTGTCTGACTCAGGGTCCAGGAAAGGAACCCTACATTGCTGCGGAGGGTAAGCACAGTTTTTCATTTAATTGTCTTTGAATTGTATGTCATATTGTGCTAACTGTTTCTTGCGCAGGTGTGAGCAAGTTTCAATTTTATGCCGCTCGTCAAGAGAAGGGCATAAAGTGGAGGCGCTTGGCGGAGGGAGAGGCGTCTTGCCTTGAGGCGTTTGTGGACAGGTTTTATTATCCTGACCTGACCATTGCGCCCAAGCCCTATTACACCACAGGTGAGTCACACCAACTTTTGTTTTCTAGCCTGTTTGGCGATGATGCCTCTGACTCCTCAGTGGAGATTGTGGAGGTTCAAAAGGCGCCCGCGGGGCGTGGCCGTTGGAAACACGCTCCGCGGAGACGTAAACGTCGCCAACGCCCTTTGACAAGTTCTGATTCGGGCTCTTCCGTTTCAGTAGGTGAAGTGGTGAAGGGGCGGCGCCGAAGGAAGGACGGGCCCGCGTCAGAGGATGAGGAGGAGGAAGAGCCCTCCAAGTTGGAGAAAAGGAAGAAGAGGCGCACCACTGGCGCCACTTCTAGCAGCGCGGCTGCCAACTTGGAGAAAGCTGCTGCTGCCACCGGCGGGGAGAGTGGTGGGGTTGAAACCCCTGTTGCAGAGACCACTGCTTCCCCCTTGTCGCCGGCGCAAGGGGTGGTGCTAGAGAAGAGCTCCAGCGCTGGAGGGGTGACTGCCCCCACTTTTAGTGTGGGTATAGGTGCGGCGCCTACACGTCAGCCTCTGTTCCAGAAGCTGTTGAAGAAGAAAGCCCCTGGTAAGTTAATTTCTTTTTGCTTTTTCTGATGTCTTTTTCTTTAATTGCTCTTAACACTTTGTTGCTTCTGCAGTTGCGCCGAAGATTGTGCCAACTCCTCCTCCCACATCTCCATCTGCGGAGGCGGGTAGGACAGAGGTGGATATGCTCTTTCAAGAGCAAGAGGCAGCGCAGCGGGAGGAAGCCCGCTTGAAGGCTGAGGCCGATGAAGCCCTTCGTAGGGCGGAGGCCAAAAAGAAAGCGGCGGCCGATGAAGCGTTGCGCAGAGCTGAGGCTGAGAAGAAGGCTGCCGCCGATGAAGCCAGGCGAAAGGCTGAGGCGGCTAAGAAAGCTGAGGCGGACCGCCTTCGTCTTCAAGAGCAACAGTTCTTGGAGGAGAAGGCTCGCCAGTTGAAGGAACAAGCGGAGCAGGGTGCTCGTACCAGCGCCGAGGGCTCTCATGAAATGGATGGGTTTGAGAGGGCCCTTTTGGCGTCAGGCGCTGGTGGCAGTGCGGAGGGCTCGCGTCAAGCTCGGCGCGAGTTCTCCAGGGTTGATGATAGGGAGCCATCAGGCGGGTATGATGGCTCCAGGTGGTCCGGGGGCGATGCAATTTGGCGCCCTCGGTGGGCGGTCAGGGAGAATACTTTATTCTCCAACTCCTTGGCCGCCGAGGAGTTTGTTAGGGAGGTGGTGCCTCCCTACGAGCGCGCGCATCAAGATATGCTGAGTCGCGCAGACCTTATGGCTGCTTTGTGCGTTAATCAGGCGACTCAGCTATCTATGGTTGACTCGCTGCGCCGCCGAGATGCGGCGGTGTGGCGAGATATCCAGCGCTTGGAGGCGGAGAAGGCAGACCTCGCTGAGAAAGAGGCTGCCTTCAAGGCTGAAATTACCAAGTACCGTCGCCGCGCCCATGATGCAGAGGCTAAGATCACCAAGTTGGAAGGGGACGCGGCGGCGGATAAGCGCCGATGGACAGAGTCTTGCAAAAAGACAAATGCTGAAACCATGAAGTTAAGGCAGGCTCTGTCCGAGGCGCAAGAGGAGAGCAGGGTGCTGACTCGGCAAGTGGAGGAGAAGAGCAAGGCCCTCTCTGAACGGACTGCGCAAGTCGTAGAGAAGCGCTTGGAGCTTGAGTCCAAGGATGCGGATCTCGTTAAAGCTACTGAGCGCGTCTCCTTCTTGGAGCAGGAGAGGGTCCAGATCCTTCATGCAAAGGAGGATTTGGAGCAAGACCTTGGCTCGGCCGAGGAAGCCCGCGCTGCGGCTGTCAAGGAGTGTGAGACAGCCCAGCGTCTTTTGGAAGAAGCGATGGGCGCCCAGACGCAGACACAGGATGCCATCAAGTGGATGATGACTGATGGGATCACTGGGGTAAGTGTATCTCTTTTAGCGCCTTTTGCATTACCTTTTGAAGTTTTCATGCTAACTTAACTCTTTTTGCAGGTCTTCAAGAGGTTTTGGCAAGAGCCTAATCTGGGCGACCAAGTCGCTGCCATAGCCGCCACCGCCCATGCTTATGGGTATGGTGAAGGCTATGAAGATGGTTTCTTGGCAGCTCAAAATGGTGGGCGGATCGAGGATGCGGAACACTATGGGAAGCCCCTGAAGGATGATTATGAGGCGGAGCTCCTCAAATTTGAGAAGGTGGATTTCCCAATACTTCAAGTGGTTGCAGACTGCAACAAAAATGCTGATCCTTTGTCCGCCCTCAAGTACTACATCGACAAATCTGATGAGCTGACCAAGGAGGAGGAGCGCAAGCGCCTTGAAGAAGAGCGCCAACGAGCCAGTGGCGAAGGCACTTCAAATGTTTAGTTTAATAGGCGCTTGTCTTCTCTTTTCTTTTTGTTTTTTGTAAATATCTTGTAATTACTAAGGGTTTTTAAGTCCCTCACGATGAATGAAAATTTTGTTTTTCCTTATATCTTGTGTTTCTCGTCCTAACTTAACTTATCTAACCAAGTCGTCACCTGATTTAACAAGTTAAAATTAGGCGCGCGTCCTGCTAGATAGTCCGGCGTGTTAAGTATTTGCCTTGAAGACTATAGCGGGGCGCGACTTGTGCCATAAGGTCCGAGTTAAGCGCGTGTGCGCCTTGCCTAGAAGACCCATGACTGCGCGCTGAACTAGTTTGCTCTTTGTCCAACTTGTTTTACAAGTTTAGAAGACAAGGCTTTAAGTTTGTTCTAGCGGCGCGCGTCTTTAAGTCCGGCAAGTAAACTTGTCTTGAAGACCATCTTATGTGGCGTTGGTGTATGATTTTATAAGTCCGACGTGCGCGAAGCATGTCTAGAAGACTTTATCATGTTAGCACCGCCTTGTTTGTGGTCCGACGATAGTTTTGCTCAAGTCTTGAAGACCTTGGCGCGGAAAAACAAGTAGAATGACAGATATAGGGAATAATTTTCATTGATAGACGCGGCATGTGTAGCCGTAATTACAAGTGTTTTACAAGTAGCAGCGGCGCAATTGTGCTGCATTCCAAGATCTGGGGATAGGTGTTCCATCAAGCCTTTCTAGCGCGTAAGCGCCTTTGCCGAGTATTTCTTTTATCTTGTATGGGCCTTCCCAGGTAGGGGCTAGTTTTCCGGGCTTTTCGGCGTTGGAAGCCTCGTTGTTTCGGAAAACGTAGTCGCCGATCTTGAATGTGCAGGCTTTGACGCGCTTGTTGTAATAGCGCTCTAGCTGCGTTTTGTACCTCGCCTCTTTGATTGCGGCGAGTTCACGTCGTTCATCTAGGAGATCAAGGTTTAGGCGGAGTTCTTTGTCGTTGTCTCTTTTGTTGGTCATGAGTACTCTTGCAGAGGGGCAGCCGATTTCGGCGGGTATGACCGCCTCCGTTCCGTATGTCAAGCTGAATGGCGTTTCGCCATTGCTTGTTTTGGTGAGGGTGCGGTATGCCCATAGGACATGGGGTATTTCGTCTACCCACCCTGTTCTCTTGGTACCCAGCCGTGCCTTGATACCTTCAACAATAGTACGATTGGCCCGTTCGACTTGGCCGTTGCCTTGAGGGTGCGCGACAGATGTGAAGATTTGTTGGACACCCATTTGAGATAGCCATTCTTGTAAGGATTGGTCTTCAAATTGTGTGCCATTGTCGCTTACCAATTGCAGCGGTAGACCAAATCGGCAAATGATGAATTCCCAGATGAATTTTTTGACGTGTGCGCCGTCAATTTTTGCTAGCGGTTTCGCCTCGACCCACTTTGTGAAGTAGTCGATGGCGACGATTAGGTACTTTACGTTTCCTGGAGCCGTCGGGAATGGGCCTACCAAATCAATAGCCCATTTTTGGAACGGCCATGCCGCTGTGACTGGCACCAGGTTGTTTTTGGGCCGCAAGGTGTTCGGGGCGTGGCGCTGGCAACTGTCGCATTTGCGCAACTCGTTGACCGCGTCCACGTGCATCCCCGGCCAGTAGTACCCCGCGTTCATTAATTTCGCCACCACCATTCTTGGGCCCGCGTGTAGTCCGCATGTCCCTTCATGTATGTCTCGTAAAAGAAAGGAAGCATCTGCGGAGTCTACGCAGCGCAATAGCGGTCCCAGGTAAGAGCGGCGATATAGGATGCCATCGATGAGTTGGTACTGTAGGGCCTTGTTCTTGATCTTCCGGGCCTCTGACTTTTCGTCAGGCAGGGTGCCGGATGATAAGTAGGCCTTGATCGGAGCCATCCAAGATGCGCTTCCTGTTTGGATTATGTTGACTTGTCGCAGCGGAACAGATGGTTTGTCCAGGATCTCGACGCGGACCTCTTTGGCCATATGCTCAAAGACCGTTGATGCCATTTTACTTAGCGCATCGGCGGGCTTATTTTCGCTGCGCCGGATGTGCTCGACTTTGCATGAGTCGAATCGGCGCATCAGCTGTTTGGCCTGTTCGAGGTATAACGCCATGGTCTCGTCCTTTGCGTCGTAAACCCCGTTGATCTGCCGCGCTACAAGTAGTGAGTCCACGTGTGCCTCCACGTGCCTGGCCCCCATTTTTTCCGCAATGCGGAGGCCTGCCAGCAGCGCTTCGTATTCCGCCTCGTTATTCGTGCTTTTGAAGTCGAGGCGGATGGCGTACGTGAACTCTTGTTTGTCTGGGCTGATAAGGCGCAATCCCGCGCCAGCGCCATCCTCGTTTGAGGCCCCATCCGTAAATAAGGACCATTTTTGTGATGGGTCTTGCGCTAACGCGGGAGTTTCTTCCGCTTGACATTCGGGCACTTTATCTGCGGGAATTTCCGTGGCGAAGTCCGCAAGGACTTGGCCCTTGATGGCGGGGCGGGGCTTGTAGTGGATCGTGTGTTCCCCAAGTTCAATGGCCCATTTGGCCAGCCGCCCCGACAGCTCGGGTTTGGCGAGTATGTCGTTTATCCGGTAGTCCGTGAGGACGTTTATCGGATGCCCTTGGAAGTATCTGCGGAGCCTTCGGGATGCGTGCACCAGAGCGAGAACCAGCTTTTCCATGATTGTGTACCTTGTTTCCGCATCTAGAAGCGTGCGGCTGATATAGTATATCGGCGTTTGCACGTTCTTGCGCTCCACCATGAGGACTGCACCTATTGCGCGGTCCGTGACCGAGAGGTACAGTGTCAATGGCTCTTTGGGGAGGGGCGCTGTTAGCGTCGGAAGGTTCATTAAGCATTGTTTCATTTCTTTGAATGCCGATTCCGCCTCTGGTGTCCAACGGAAATTGCTTTTCTTTAAACAGTTCTTCAAAGTGTCCACAAACGGAAATGACTTTGAAGCGTAGTTGGATAGAAACCGGTTGAGGGCCACGAGGCGGCCCATGAGTGTTTGCACCTCCTTGATGGAAGCGGGTGAAGGCATTCTTTCTATGGCTTGTACTTTTTCTGGATTAGCGCGGAACCCATCGCGCGTTACGATGACCCCTAGAAATTTGCCTTCTTCCATCCCGAAGGAGCACTTGCTGGGGTTGAGCTTCATGCGCACTTTGCGCAACTGTGTGAACGTTTGTTGGATATCCTTAAGCATGTCGCTCTCATCTTTGCTCTTAATTACGAGATCGTCGACGTACACTTCAAGCCGTACGCCGATTTCATTGATGAAGGCGGTGTCCATGAGGCGCTGGTAAGTGGCTCCCGCGTTTTTCAGACCGAACGGCATTTTAGTGTAACAGAAAATGCCCGCGTCTGTGCGGAATGCCGTCTTGTCTTCATCTTCCTTTGCCATTTGGATTTGGTGGTAGCCTTTATACGCGTCTAAGAAGCACTTAAAGCGGTATGGGGCTAAAGAGTCCACCTTTAGGTCGATCTCTGGCAAAGGATAGCAATCCTTTGGACACGCTTTGTTGATATCTTTATAATCGACACACATGCGCCAGCCGCCGTTTGCTTTAGCTACCATGACTGGGTTAGCTACCCATGTCTGGTACCTGATTGGTCGAAGTATACCCGCGTTGAGCAGCTCGGTGACTTGTTCGTTCATGGCCTTTGTTTTCTCCGGGCCCATGCTGCGCTTCTTTTGCACTATTGGTTCCACTGAGCGGTAGACATTGAGTCTATGTTCCGCTATGTCACGCGGGACCCCAACCATGTCGGCTGGTTGCCACGCGAACACATCAATATTACTGATTAGAAGCTGTTTTAAGTGGTTTCGAATGGCCTCGGAGATTTCATGGCCGATGATCACCGTTTGCTCCGGAAATTTAGGGTTAAGAACCCATTTTTCCGGCTCGGCGCGGGTGTCTGTTTTTACCATTTTTGGCGGCTTGGCGGTTTCTGTGGTATGGCAGTCTTTGTTGCCTCTGATGAAAGCGATGCCTGTTTTGGTTGGGAATCCCACCATCGCATGCGCCGTTGAAGCATTGGCATTGAAGCGTGCGATGCCTTCCCGTCCAAGAAGAATGTCGTGATTGGAGTTAGCCGGTAGAACCATAAAATCACATATCTCCGTGCGCTCGTGGGTGCCGTCCGACCATGTTACTGGCATGGACAGCATACCCCGCGGCATGATGGTTTCATGAATGAAACCGGAGATTGGTTCGTTGACTGGTACGAGCTTTGCTTTGTCTTCCGGGTCTAATTGTTGGAAGCATTGTTCGTACATGATATCAGTACTGCTGCCGCCATCTAGGAACATGTAGCGCGTGCGATAGTGCCCAAAAATGGCGGTGATGACAAGAGGGGCTGTGCATGAGGCGCCGCCTCTGATCTTTGGCATGAGGACGTCAGCCTCTTTCCATGAATCAGTTGGAGGTGGCGCTCGGGCGCGCTTTCCTTGGTAGGCGCTTTTGCCCTTCTTTGTCATGTTGCAGTGGTGACGAGGGATCAATGTGGCGGCATGAGTATTCAGGTCGCGGATCTTTTTTCGCGATCCTTCATCTTGATTCTCGTCACCTGTTTGATTCTTGCCCGTGCGGTGCACGTTCTTCACCAGATGGCCGAGTTGCCCTGACTTCAGCGCGGTTTCGATTTCCATCTTGAGGGTGTAGCAATTATCTGTGAGGTGACCGTAGTCGTTGTGGTACTCACAGTATTTGCTACGGTCTACATTCTTGCGCTTTGCCAGGGGAGGGGCGGCCTTCAACGTGACCTGTTCAGTCTTTAAGACCTGAGATGGTGTCTTTGTCAGCGGGGTCCAGTCATAGTTTTTCTTTGAATGACCGCGCTGGTCCCGCGTTTGTTTGGGACTGATTATCTGCCTGGCATCCCCGGCTGGGGAATATTTTCCCTCATCCGCGGCGCCAGAGATACGGCTCCAGACTGACTTGTTTTTATTTTTATTATTATTATGATGGTGTTGAAAATTGTGTGTCTGACTGAAGGACTTCTCAGACGAGGCATATATCTTTGCGGAGTGGATGAGTTCATCCCAGGACTCTGGTATGCCATCTTTACCTGTAAGGCATTTCATTAACTCTGGGCTGCGCACGTTATGCACGAACGCTGCCCTTGTGAGTTCTTCCCCGCACCCTATTAGCAGGGCCTCTTTGTTGAACCGAACAATAAAGTCCTCAATGGATTCATTGTCGTTTCGGCGGCACAACAGGATGTGCGCCTTGTCTTTCTTATGCTTGCGCAAATGCGAGAAATGGTTGTTGAATTTGTCGGTGAGGTCGTCAAAGTCTTTAACACTCCCCGCAGGGAGGTTATCGAACCAGACCCTTGCTGCGCCCGTCAGAGTTTGCGCAAATAAATGGCACCAAACCTGTACGGGCCAGTCAACCGACATTCCCGCGCACTCAAAATCGTGCACGTGGTCATCTGGGTCACGCAGGCCATCGTATCTGCCGATGCTGCTAGGGAGTTTTGCTTTTCTTGGTATTGTTGCTGTCGCTATACGAGCGACAAATTTTGACTTTTCGGCGAAAGCCTTTGGTCTGAATGGTTTGACCAAGTCATCATCCTCATTGTCGTGGCGCGAGCGATGATGACTTTTCTTTCCTTTGTAGCCTGAGTCGCTACTGGAGGATTCGTAGCCATCAGGCTCTGCTCGTTGCTTTGCGTAGCCCCGAACCCTGGCGTCTCCGCCGAGTTCCCCGCTACGACCAGCACCCGAGACAGCTGTGTCTTTCCCCTTTTTGGGCGGGATGTCATAAGTAAGGGCCTTGCCCTTTTTCTTTGCTTGTTGCAAGAGCTTACGCTGGTAGATTGCAGCGTTCTTCGTGTTCTGACGGAGGAGCCATTGGTCAAGGTCCTCCTCAGAGCTAGCACTGCTGTCGTCGTCAGTATTAGCGTCCCGAACCTCAACTTCTTGGCTTTGAAGCCTGGAAGTAGGTTTCTTGACGACTGTGGGTGGTGTTATTTGGTCTTCCGGGAGCTGGGTGTTTCCCTCCCCGGAACGATGTATGGCAGCAGTGTTAGGGTTGGGTTCAGCCATGGGTGGGTTGAAAAGATGAGTAAAAGAGCGGTTCTAACCGTTGGATGGCGCCAATGAAGAAACAATAGGTATCACGGAGATTACGAGTAATCTACGTGGGGTTAATACCCAAAGTCGTCAGGGTTAATCCTTTACCCAAACCACAAGGTCAAACCCGTTTGATAATGATGTAAGTGTGTGTGTGGTGAAAGTAAGTGAGAACACGAGATGTAAGTGGTTCGGTCAAGTGTTGACCTACGTCCACTGTGAACTGCCGATAGTATTATTGATGATCGAATATAAAGAGTACAAGTAAGTAACACTAGGCTAGCAATGACTATTTTCGGATCCTTTGGCAAGGAGAGGTATCCTTGTATTTATAGGAGAACTCGTGGGCTTGATCGAGAGGCCCACGAGTAACCATTCTTTATTGGGCTTGACCTGGGCCCAAATCCAATGTTCTCTCTAGAATTGGCGGGAGAACAGGTGCACTGTTCATGACGTCATCGGGGCAGCATGGTTGTTGCTCGAGGCAGACACGTGGCGATCCGTGGTTGGCAGACGGCGCCCCCTGTCAGTCGTTGACCATGCTTCTGACAGCAGCAAGGTATGTCTGCTGTTTACTGTAGACGCTGGTATGGTGGAAGCATGGCTGCAGCCATGCTGCTGTCCTTGTCTTGTAGTTGTTGGACCACTTTGCCACCTGTAGCTTTCCTATTGGCGCGTACCCTGTCAGTAATCTTTGTGAATCTTCCTTTTGTTGTCTTGTGTACTCTGTACGATGATTGTTAAGGGAAGATTCCGCGTGTGATGGTACGCGCTTATCAGGTGATGTTATTGCTTATCAGTTGTTCTTGCGCGCCTCCTTGCATGTATTGCTGGTTGCGCTTTGTTGGTTCCTCGCGCCACTGATTGGCGCGCGGAAGCTGAGTTATGGGGATAGGGATGCCTCTTCCGCCTGGATTAGGCTCCCTATCCCTTCAATGACCGCCATCATCGTCTCTCTTTTAATCCGTGACCCATCGGAACCCTCCTCAGGCGCCGTCAAAGGAAACGTCTTCCTCCTAAGACCTCTAGGTTTGAGAATTTTTGTTTCCGGTTACACGTTTTGTATTTGATTTTATTTGGGGATTACTTTAATGGGTTTGTTGGGTTTAGAACCTGTAATGTTGGTCACGAGCTTTTGAAGATAAAACACATAAATATGAATATAAAACACCACACTGTAAATACAAAACACCACACTGTAAAGGGGGATCTTCAAGAAGCTCTCAGTATGGTTGATAAAATGATAAGTAAAAGGGTTAATCCAAATATTGTTACTTACAACATGTTTTGATTGGTGGATTATGAAAGTCAGGTGGCATAAAAAAGGCACGTGAATTGACTGAGAGAGAGAAAGAGAAAGAGAAAGCTATCATGTGTGTGTGTGAGAGAGATGGAGATATAAAAGGAATTTTCTAGTATTAATGAGAAATAACGGGGAGACTTTTAAAACAATTAGTCATTTTACTCTTATACCCTTAAAACATATAATAAATTAATTTAATTATAAAACTAATTACAGATTTGCCATCCATTTAATCTCAACCATCCATCTATAGATCTAATGATACAAAACACTTCTTATCCTTCTCACAAAAAATACCTTTTGTGCAGGAACCCTACCCTATATATATATATATATATATATATATATATATGTATAAATTATACATTCCACACATGATATTGATGTAATTTAACTCTTACATTCTATGACTAGATTGTTGTCAATGTGTACACTATTATCGGCCCTGCTATTGTAGGCAAGGTTTGTTTCATGATTCATCAGCCTTTGCCTTCAATATCAATTTAAGCTTTATTATTATTTTTTTGTTAAATGCATAAGAATGATGTTTTGAGTCATATGATATACGTGATTTGAATGTATGTACCGTTTATAGGACCCAACTGATCAAACTGGTATTGACAATTTTATGATTCAACAACTCGATGGGACTAAAAATGAGTGGGGTTAGGGCAAGCAAAACGTATATTCATATTCTGGATCTAATTTGTTTTCTTGCACAAAAACTTGAGAGTAGTTTACTTATGAATTATTTACTTTGTTGTTTAGCTTGGAACGAATGCTATTTTCGCCGTATCTCTTGCAATTTGTAATGCAGGTGCTAGCGTAAAAAATATGCCCCTTTGTGAAGTTTATTTTTATGAGATATCAGTTAGATTTTTTTCATTTTGCTCTTATTAATGTGAAGTTAATTGATATGTTTTGATGGTTAAACTTTTTCCAGCATATAGAATATTACATCATCCCACACGTTTAGCAACACTAAGTACATTCAAGGAGTGTTAAGACTTAAGATATTAATATTTACTTAATCCAACATGTAAATCTAAGTCTAATATAAAATTCGAGTCTAACTGCACATGTAATCAAATTGACATGAGCATAATTACTTAAAAACTAAGCTTTTTTGTAGTGCTAACTTTTTTTCATGTTTAATGTGTTATTTTGATTTTGATGAATGAGATTGTTAATCTGAATGGAGTCTCTGTTAATGATTTAGGCCATGATGCTGGATATTATCATATTTAACACTTGCATGTTGCTCGGTATAAACTTTTAACCATTAGTTAGTTTCATTTGGCTTTTTTATGATTTTATGTGGTAGAAGTTGAAGTAGTTTGTATTTGGATTGTGTAGGATGTTTTTTTTTTTGAGTCGAGGAGACACAAAACTACAGATCCTGTTTGTGATCTGGATGACTGCAGGGCCTAGATGCAGTAGTGAGCTTGCGCTGTTTTATTAAAATGGTCCTTCTAAAATTGCAAAGAACTCTTCTCTTTGGTGGAATGAGTATGGATGGGACCAGTTAACAATTTTAAAGGCTTAAAGCATTAAGTTGTGTTTATTGTTGCATACGGGGAAATGAGATTTTAATATTCTGTTTTAGGTGTTGATGTTGTAAGGTGAAATGGATCTTTTGGTATTTTCTTTGTAAAAAAGTATCTAATGTAAGTTGATACATAGATGTCATTTTTATAGTTTAGATACTTCTAATTTTATTCACCTTATTTAGATTTGTCAACCCGGGACACTTTCGGGGTATAAGCTAGTAATGTAATATAGTTTTAAAACCATGTTGGAAATTATCAATAGTGCCAACAGAGGGACCACTTTACACTTCCAAATCAATAATATAATACGTGCGACATACCAATTATGGGAAAAATTATCAAATGCAATTCAATTTATATCCTATTGTTTGTGGCGTTATCAAACAACATTGACAATGTTTTGTTTTCTGATTTGGAAGTTCTTATTGCATACAATAAAAATTGAAATAAATTTTCTCAGGTATGCGGATACAAAAACAATTCAAATCTAATCATACATTTCATCTGTTACCCTGTATTAGGATCTACCAAATGAGCGATGACAAAAAGGTACAATTTCAGTAAACCATGTGAAGCGAACCAAACATCGGTAGTTCAGTTCACACAGGTTTGTAAATTTTCAAAATATAAAATTAAGTTGTGTTTTGCTAATTTCCACAATTTCATATAGTTGTGTCTTAGAGTAATACTACTGACATGCATGTAATGAGGTTAGAGAGTATCTAGAATCATGTTGTCAAGCTAGGTTTGTCGAAATGGTCGAATTACAAACCGTTTAATTCACGAACACCGCCATTTGATCTTGAACCTTGTTAATGTCATTAAATGCCACCTTGAGTATCAATCAGATTGACGGTTGACTTGACCAATTTTAATGTTTTCTTTTTAAATTCAACTTTTGCAACAAGCCTTTTGAGTGTCATTCATTCTGAACATTCAGCCTTCTAGACAATGATAACGAAATTGTCAACCATTAATACATGGACTGGTCCCGCCATCTTGAACTATAGTTGAGTATCATGCGATCCAGGCAGGGTGTTTCCCAACTCTTCAAGGAAGGTGAAAACCTTCAAACCTTTGAAGGTGCTCAAGTACCTTATTCATGAGAAAGATGGCCAGTCTCTAGCTTGTGTCCGGGATCCCTAGATGTTTTGAATTGCAAAACACTTCAAACATACCAAGATTTTACTTCAAGATCCTGAACTTGGACAAGACCTCTGAGTTAAGTTAACTAAGATCTAGAGCAAAAAAATGAAATGAAATGATTGAAATGAATGGTAAACAAACTGCGATTTTGTTATGAGGAAAAGCCCTTGATCTTCTTTAGAAGATGATCTCCGGCAAAATAACCCTGATAGTCGACAAATATTGATCCCCAATAAATTAATAAAAATGGAGAATTACAAATTTTGTCCTTTATGTTTACCTCAAATTGCACTGTGTACCCTTTATCTTTAAAAGTTACACCGTGTGTCCTTTATTTGAAACTTTTTCACACCCGAAGTCCTTTACGCTAACCCCATCCAATATCATGGTTATCTTTAATTATATATTATTCATTTAATGGTTCTATTAATTATTTAAAATACACTTACCACTCCAAAAATTCTATAAATTTTCCAGAAGTTTATTTACATTCCAGATTTCATTATGTGTATTTTTAATTCATAATTAATTCATTAAAAATCCGATTTGAGTGATTCAAAAGCACAAAATTTTTATAAAATTTTATCTGTCATATTTAGCCCCTGTAAAATTTATTATTCAGAAAATAGTATATTTTAATACTTTTTGGAATTTTAAATCAAGTTATTCATTATTAAGGAAACTAAATATGTTTATATTAAATGAAAACATAAAATACTTTAAAAAATCATTTTCCAACTTTATACACCGGTATATGGGTAAATGGTAATAATTTTGATTTAATTAGTCTTCAAGTCTTCATATTAATCGGACCTGCAAGCAATTCAAAATATAGAAACAATCGAATAGGTTAGTCACAATAGTTCAAGATATTGGAACTGGTCAGGATTCTTAATACGTTGGACATTCAGGATCTCGAGTATACATCAGGATCCCTAGTTATAAATTTTACCCCAAACAATGTTGTTTCCACCTCTTTTTACTTCTTAGCTCCATAAAACCGGTAATTATCAAATATAAAAGATTTAGCTATGATTTCTAAAGACTATAGAAAGATTTAGGTGGAAAACAGGGTGGATATATCTGTACTATATTATAATGTATAAGGCAAAGGTAGTTTAAGATACCTAAAGGACATCCTTACCGGATACGATAGATGTTGAAAGTTGGCTTACAGTCGTAGATGGTCAAATCTGCATGAAAACCAAGGGGAATCTTGAGTCTTTAGTAATTAGTATTATGCTCCCGCTGGAAAGCCTTAATGATAAAAGTTCTTTCAATCCCCGGAATACAAAGAATAGCATAAATTCGAGTGGCTGACTACGAGTTTAGATTGGGGAGATCAATAAACTTTGTTGCAAGAAAATAAACAAAATATTGGTCAGAATATGGTTGGGGATATTTTTAACCTACAATCTAAATCCTACCCTTTAGAAGCCAATCCCATGGAAGATTGGTTCCTTCTTATATGAAATACGTTTTTTACGAAGAAAAACTTCTTCTTCCAATCCTCTTCAGTTTTTGTGGCTTTAAGAAGGAAAGAGATTTCAACGAGTTTGTTCAGCACAAATAAAATCCTCCAAACAACTGGTATAACCTGAGTGTAGCTCAGGCCAGTGACTTCAAAAAGTCTAGACATCACGGGTAGAAAGGGATACATGAGGCCTAAAGAAAATGGAAAGGAAAGAAACATATCCATAGATCAGAAACAAAATATCTTATTTACATTCTCAGTAATAAGGTCGAAAAACGGTGGACTTAAGGAATGCACGAGAAGATTTAGGTTGAGAAGCCTCAAGATCCTAAAAAGAGTAGATTTCTAGCTTAGGATGCTCAAGGTGGTTCTGAGCAATAAAATCCTCGATAGGATTCCTAATGGAGGATGAAGAAGAGCGAGTTTTCTTGATCGCCACTTTACTAAAATAAAAAGAATGAGAGGAGAGAGAGATGCCTGTAAATTTCTGGGGAGAAGTTGATTATAAAAGGGATGAATTTGTGGGATAGTTGGAGACCATAAGTGGCTATATCTAAACGACCGCATCTTGGGTTTGGGAAGTTGCACCAAGTCCCATCATACAAACAACTTGATATATACTAACTGGCATTCCTAAATTCGGCTTAGGCTCAATATCCTGGGGTATTCCCTAAATGTTACTGACTATTTTTTTTTTTTTTTTTTTGCAAACTTGTTGTGATTGCAGGAAGTTAAGAGTATTGATACAGATCGTGGACCAAGTAGTGCGGAAGAATAGGAATTTCAGTTGAACTAAACGTTGTTCAAGAGTTGAAGAAGTCGCTAACGGACATAAAGGCTTAGTCTCCATATCCCGAAAATATCGGGATATTTAGTTATAGTGTTAATCAATAAAATGAGGCATATCTGCTCGATTAAGAGCACAACACAACACTATTTACTATTGTATTCATACTCACACTACTTCGCAATCACTTGGATACACACCATTACAGTATTGTAATACATAAATCGATCATTTCTTGTTCTCGGGGTGTAATATTTTTAAATTTAATATTGGAAACAAAGGCGTGTGACTTTTGTCACGTCCCGAACTTTTGTGACGGGGATCTCATATGATCAAGGGTTTTCCTCATACATCGTGTATTTTTATTTGTTCTTATTTTCATTTTTACTTATTATATCCTGGCCGATATCATATTTGTAGAAAGTATACGGTAGAAAGTATCTTAACGTAGAAGGGTAGGAAGACACTAGGGGATGACAATTATAAACCGTAGTTAAGTCTATTAAACTCAATCCCGGTTGATTAAAAGGGTAATTTAGACTTTTTTTTCTTTCGTTAATCTCTGATCCAAATTAAATTCAAATTCGATTAATATAATTTGACAATCCAGTTTATAAGAAATTCAGATTAAATTCAGGTTCGATTAATTATATTTGATATTCGATTGAATAAACTAACGAATCTCCAGTAATTAACAATAGTGGTCGATGATTTTGTGATGCTCTGTTTTTTCATCCAATTTTACAATTTGTTGTTCACGATTGATTACGAGTGTTGATCCTATGAGTGACTTTTAGGTTTACATATTGATTATATGTTGATGAAGGACAATCATGGAGATACTATAGAGAGAGAGAGAACCAAGTACCAGGAGGTTTGTTTAAGAACAGTAATATGATGAAAAAGACAAGACATATCAAGTGTGTTTTTATTTATTGAAGTTGAACAACGTGCGTTTGTTTCTAATAATATCAATTATCTAAATTTTTACAAGTGCGTTTAAGAAGTTAACATGTGCATTTATATTAGACAGCTAAATTTTATAAAAAGTTAACATGTGCATTTGTTTCTAATAATTGGAAAACACACTTGATATCAACGTGCGTTTCTTCAACAATTCCACATAAGGTTATTAGTGCAGTGGATAAAAGCAACGTGCGTTTCTTCAAAAATTCCAAATAAGGTTATTATTGCAGTGGATAAAAGCAAGATGGTATTTTCTTCCTAGAGCTTCTTAGTGCATGGGATAAAAGGGTTGTAAATTGGGGTCTTGTTACCAAGGGTGAAAATACCCCTCATAAAACCACCCATTCCTTCCCTTTCAACTTTCTAGAGAGAGAAACAAACAAACAGAGAGAGAATCTAGAGAGAGAAACCCTTTTATACGAATATTAGAATAACGATGAAGGGTGTTCAATCGGGTACCGTACAAGCAGAGCAATTAAAGCAAGATGGGAACCTTTATTTCAATAAGAACCGAATATTGGGTGCTGCAATTGATGCTTATACAGAGGTTTTTTGATCATTTGTGATGGAATCTTGGTGAAGAAGGAGAAGGGTATATTCTTCTTAGAAATCAAGATATAAACGCATGTTATATCTAATTCATTAACAAAGGTGCATTTAAATTTAATAACAAATGCGTTTAAAGAAATTACAAAGTGCGTTTTTTTAATGAGCGTGCGTGTTTTTATAGCACCCAAATAATTCAAACGCACGTTACATAGGGAACAGATATGTACGTGCGTTTTTAGACCCTCTGTTATAACTATTTTCTTCATTTTCTTCTGCAACATATGTTAACCTAATTGTTTTTAGGGTTAAACAATCTTCATGAATTATAATCGAAAGTATTTCACAAAAATAACGAGCGTTTATTCATTACCTTTTCTTCTTTAACGTTCAGTATAATGCTCTGTTTTTTGATTTTTTGAATGATTCTCTGAACTTGCGTTCCGTATAATCGATTTTTATTTGTTTATTTGATTGTCTGTTCTTACGAAATGTATACTCGTTTCAGAAATCATTTGAAATGAAGTTTCGATTTAGACTCTGTTTAACAAAAATAAAAGTTTCAAATGTTAATTCCTAATCTACCCCTGGTTTGTTTAAGCCGACGATAATTAAGTTTGTTAATTACGATTTTACCACCGCCTAAATCTAATGTTGTGGGTCTTTCCCACACTTTCTACGTTAATAACGCTTACCTCTTCCCTTATATTTATTGTTTCGATTTATGAAAAATATATATCGCTAGCCTTTTTGAGATATCACTATTTTATTTTTTGAGCAATATGAAACAAATTTTTGTATATTTAAACCATTGTAAATGGACTTTTAATTTTAGAATACACATATTTTTTTTACGGAACCAATATCACAAGAAAATCCTTGGTTTGTACTGACATTATTTTTATGGTTTCCTATATCTAAATCCCACTATTTTCTTCTACAAAAGTAGAAAATTAGCAAAGATAAAGTTCGCCATTGGGGTTGGTGGCCCAATGGTAGAACCAAAGCTTCTAGGAACACCTAAGGGGAGGTCATGGGTTCAAGTCCCACAAGGAGTAGAAATTTGCGTTCAAAAAAAAGCAAAGATAAAGTTCTTTAATACATAAGTCACGCCTAACTCCCTCTTTTTTCAATCTGTATGGCCCACTAAGCTTTTCTCACGTAGACAATAAATAATTGTAATTTTATCTCAACAAATTTTTTTTTAACTTTTCATCAATATTTTCAGAACCGAACGGACGTTGAATCAGAGTCCTCAACGGTTTACTGGTCTGACCGGTCCAATTAACCCCCCCCCCCCCCTCCGTCGCTAAGTCAACACTAGTCCATTGCACTAGCGGTCCGATATAGCAACCCGGACCAGCCGTGGGTCCGTTTCCCGATCCGATCCATATCCGGTCCGAGTTTAAAATCATTGCTTTTCATAAATCACTACTTGAATTCATAACCCTGAATCAAAAATATATCAAGCTCCGTGAAGTTCATTTTTTAAATAGGTGACAAAACAAATTTTGATCTTAGCCAAAAACTAAGTCAAACACCAAAAACGTATACATAAAAAGAAATATAGAACTACCAATCTTATCAAAGAACATAAAATTCTTATTGTTATAAACTTATAATGTAATAAAAAACATTCTTCGCTAAAAGATATTTTACTACATAATAAATGAATGCAAACTTATTATATATTAAAAAAAGAAATAATTTTTAGGAAGCTGATTGAAATGACATGTGGGTTACAGGCCACGGGAGTTGCCACTGTTTGTGTTCCACGACCACCAAATCTAATCAACAATGCTGTCAACCTTGACGAAAAAGATTATACATAACTAATTTAGGTTTTAAATTTTTTTTTAGTTATTTTAGGGAGTTAATTTGAAATATTAATAAAACAAATATAGAGCTTAATTAAGTTAGTAACCGGCTCACATGGACCCCAACGGATTGATATGTAGCAGGTTCTTTATCTGTCTAAACAGGGTTCCTGTCACAGCTATCACGGCCAGCCCATCAAATACCGGCCCCGTATGGCCTAATCCAAATTATGTAAACACTGAAAAAATGTGACTGCCTGACTCTATCACTCACCACATGTAGATCACTAGAACAAATGTGAATGTTCCCATCATTTGGTGGAGTGGCAATGACACTGAAAATAAGAATTAGGTCTCCTTTAGAGGATGTGAGTTCGAATCCGAGCCACACAAAGAGTTTATTCGACATGCGTTACTCCAAAGTGGCATAAACTATCTTTATGGTTTATTAAACATTTCTTTTGTAATACTTTGAAAATTACTTATTCTTATGCTAAAGTTTTCTATTATCATTTCAATAATAAATAAACATTTTAATCTTCTTAAGAAGCATTAAAAAATGATTTTTTAGGTTATCGTTTCGATTTTAATAAAATGGATAACAGAAACCAAACTGCTAATTTCGGTTCGGTTTTTTTATTAGGTTTTTTCGGTTTGGTTAAATCGGTTTTTTCGGTTTCGGTTCGATTTTCTGCTCACAGCTAGCCTCTATGAAGAAACCATGTGGGCTGTGTTTTCAAACCGGGATCGATTTAATAAACATTCATGCGACGACCCAATTCTAAAAGTCCTCGTTCTACAAAACAGTGAAGTCCACTCCTCATTAGAAAACAAATGTTCATTTGTATCCATCTTACATCAAGACTCCTTTCATTATTTACCATTTCATAAATGCTCCTCTCTATTTTACTTATTTTACATCAAGCTCAATTTTCTTTGAATTTTTCATAATATATATATTACCACTATAAATCCTTAGAAACCACCGGTTATTCTTTTACCACTAGTCACCTATATGTTTTGTTATATTGTTAATAATAAAAAAAATTACCTAGAAATGATGTTTTCGAGTGATCTTTGATATCATTTTCATGTTTCTATTTTCTATTTGTTATATAGAAAGTAAATTTAATGTTATTTGTTTTGGCCTGATTGGTTCAAGCTTGTCCATTTTAACATGACGCGTTTTAGCCTGCCTGTTTTTTAGCCAGGCTGACGAAAGAAATTCTTGAATCCATCAATTTTCATACTTGTCATTGAACTTCACCGATAAACTTAAATTTTCGGTCGGTCCAATCATGGCTTGATATTTCAGCTAATTACACAAAGATTTTCATTAAAGTTTCTTATACAATCAAGTAATGCTACATGTAATGCGGAGGGTTTGCCATGACAACTATGAAAATCTTATGTAAGACACCCATCCATGACTCAAACCTTAAGGTGGTTTAGTGAATTTACCCCATCAATAAATACCAGCATTCTCTTAAGCATCATAACCAGTTTTAAAAGATAAAACACAAATTTTCTACTAGCCACCAGCCATGGAAATAACTACTGTTTTTTGTGCACTTGTAGTAGCAGCAATCATCTTCTTTTATGCATGGAGAGCATCAAACCAGTTATGGTTCAAACCAAAGAGGATCGAGAAGTTTCTAAAAGAGCAGGGGCTCAAGGGTACGCCTTATAAGTTCATGTATGGAGATTTTAAAGAGATGGTTCAGAGCACGAATGAAGCCAAATCTCAACCCATGAGTTTAACTCATGATATCGCTCCTCGCGTCTCACCTTTCTTCCACAAATCTATCACCACTCTTGGTATGTAAATTTGATTTTCTTTGTTTTGTTACAATCTCTTTTAAGTAGAACTGTTGTGATGTTTGTACTTTGGTTCCCGAATTTAGATACATATTTGATAATTATTGCCTGTTTACAAGGTGGTAACCACTATATTTATTAAAAAAACAAATTGTTGCTCTTATGTAACTAAATTCAAAAAATAAAATAAATTGAAAATGATTTTCCCATTAAACTCACCTCCACATATACTGAGAAACGATTCATTGCATGTACACACAAAACATAAACTTAATTTCAGTCACTACAAGCTGAACAAAAAAACATGTTAGTAAAAACAACCATGTTAGATATAAGTTTATCATACTGCAAACAAGAAAGCGTTTGCATACAGGGGCGGATCCACTAAGGCTAGAAGGTGGGCATGTGCCCACCGTACACGTCGGCGAAACTACATCCGATTACCCTCCGGCGAGCCTCAAATTTCTTCTAATGTGAGTATTTTACAAAGAGTTTTTTAGTTAAACCTCTAAAATTATACGTTCTTGTGTTGTTAAAGTAAAAAAGGGAAGATAAAATAGAGAAGAGGGAATAGGGATAAGAAAATTGAGTTTTCCGGTGAGCTCCATTGTTGTGAAGATGGCAAGCTTTGAGAGAGAGAGAGATAATGCTAAGACTATGGGGAGTGGAGGGGGGGGAAAGAGGGAGGGAATTGCCATGTGGCACATGTGGGGTCCATTTGGGGGGGGGGGAAATTGTGGGGAGTGGAAGGGGGGGGGAAGAGTGGGGGGAATTGACATTTGACATTTATTTTTTCTTTTTTTTTTTTGTTTTTTAAGTAACAAAAATAACTTTTATAATTAAAAACTAAATTAAAATTCATAATAATTAAAATACAAACCTAGAAAATTAAAAAAACATAAAAAATAAAAACAAAAAAAAAAACGAAAAAAAATACAAACCTAGAAAATAAAAACCTAGAAAATAAAAAATCACCTAATATTATATTTTTCCATAATCTCGCGTTTCATTTGTAGCGTGGCCTCTAACTCTGGACCGTCCATATTATCAGTGTTCAACGCGAGAAATTTCAAATCATCGCGCTTCTCGCGCTGTTCTTTCATAGTCAACCTTTTTTCAAAGGCTTGGCGAATGGTTTTTTTCTCCTCGAGCTTCTGTAGTTGAATGGTGTTGAATTGGACGAGTGTGTCATGTATGTCGGACAAGTCATCGCTGTAAGTACCTTTGCCCGATCCCGATGCCGAACCCGAAGCAGAGGACTTATGAGCCCTCTTTTTAGACTTGTCTCGACCGGGTGGTCGACTCAACTCCTCGTCGAATTCGTCATCATCATCATCCAAGTTAACATGCTCGTCGACATCACGAGCACCCGATCGGTTATGAGATGAATTTGTTTTCGTCCTTTTGGACGATTCTGAAGCAGAGGGAACGTCCGCCCATTTTGAATGGTGCTTCGCGATCTCCCAACAGTGCAAAAATTTGAAATCAAAGCCCTTATCATCACGATAAGCTTTTAGGGCGTTAGTTAAGTAGTCACCGCCCGTTTCACCGCTTCGTGGATAATTTCTAGCGTGATAATAAAAACCCTTGAAGGCGTTCATCGCCTTGTTTATGTCCGTCCACTTAGACGAGAGACTCTCGTTAAATCGATACATCTCTCGCCCATCAAGTTATGGAACGAGTTGTTTATGTCGTCCCAAAAGTTTTCTCGGTGGCGATTATTTCCTACACAATAAGAAAATATATACACCGTTAGTCATATGTAATTTAAAAAAATATATAATGTCTAAAAAAAATAATGTCTAAAAATAAATACCTTCAACCGCGTTTTCCGACTCACTTATCCACGCTCGGGTAAGGGCAACCTCTTCGGGGACCGTCCACTTTTGATGTTGGCGGTTGGCGGCGTTCAACGCCTTCTCCGCCGCCGTCTTCTTTTTGTGAGTTCTTTTGGCGGGTTGTTTTTTACCGGACGATGAACCCCCAACATTTTCTAGTTGTGTTTCGGGTATGGTATCCGGTGGCGTTGTGTATTCGAGTTGTGGTGAAGAAGTATTAGGAACGGTGGAATCGTTAAAGGGAAATTGTGGAAACATTTGTCCACTAATATAACTCGCGTAACCCGCGTAGTCGGGACAATGTGATGGATAGGGTGGACGGGTTGGTACGGGACGAACCGGTGGGGTATTCGGGTTCGGGACGTAGGTGAATGGGTTGTTCGGGTCAAAGCCTCTGTTGTATGGGTTCATGGTTTTATAAAATATATGTTGAAATGTATAAAATTTGGAGAAGAATGGTATAAAAATTGAGAAGTTTGGAGGTTGGGGTGAAGTGTAGTGGTTGTTTTTAAATAAAATGTGGGGTTTAAATATAAATTTTTTTTTTTACCGTTTAAAATTGCAACGGTTAGAAATTTTAAATTTTTTTTTTTTTTTTAAAGTCAAACGGTAATATATATATATCAAACCAATCAACACGCGCCACGTCACCCAAACCCTTGCCCCCCCCCCCCCCCCCCCCCCCCCGGCTTCCCCCCACCGCCCCACCCTCCCCGCCCCACACTTACCGCCCTAGGGGCCGGTGTTCCCGCCCGACAATTGATCGCCGCCCCCCCCAAAACCGCCCCACTCCCTCAAGTATAAAATATATATAAAAGTAACAAAAAAAAAAGAGTACTGATAGCTAGGGAGTAGGATACTATCTTTATTGGATCTTTTGTTTTATTATGCAATTAATACAATTTTTTATTAGTTATATTTCTAACAATAAAATAAACTTTTATAAAATTTCAACCTCAAACACCAGTAATTAATATAGTTGTTAGTGTAGTGATCTTACTTAAATATAGTTGTTAGTGATCTTATCCTACGTTTGTAAATTTAATTATTGTTGGAAAACAAATTTAATTTTATTATTAGGACCCTCAAAATTAACATTTTTTATATTTATATTTACTTACCTATTATTTAGATTGTTGCTGTTGTAACTTTTTTTTTTTGAACGGCATATTTCTTCTCCTTGTGGGACTTGAACCCATGACCTCCCCCTTAGGTGTTCCTAGAAGCTTTTTTTTTTTTAACGGCATATTTCTTCTCCTTGTTGCTGTTGTAACTTATTTGAATAAATGCATAGGTGCTAAAAAAAATTAAACATTTCATTTTAGGTATTAGTAATAACTTGTTAAATTGAGTGAAAAAATGTTGTGTTATCTTGCAAGAATAGTCAATTGTTTTATAAGGGTTTTTTGTTTTTCAAATATTCTTAAATTTATGGTTTATTAACTAAATAAGTATGATTAGTTTTACAATATCATTAAGTGAATAAGTATGAATTGTTTTATTCGGAACGATTTTGACCCGTCTTCTTTAACCCGACCAATTTGTGCCCCCCGTAAAAAAACATTCTGGATCCGCCACTGTTTGCATACTGTTCGATTTCTATCAAACCATACCCCATACGGGCTACGTACTAAAGGTATTATTCACTTTATCATATTGTAGTCCGCTTAGCATTTCTTTGGATTATTGAACAATGTTTAGAGGATGGGTATCTAAAATATGAGTATATTGGGTATTTTGGATTTTTGTCGTGTACATATAGGTAAACATTGTTTTACATGGATGGGAACAAAACCTTTGGTACACATATCAGATCCTACTATGATACGAGAGATATTGGCTAATCATAACAAATTTCAAAAGCCAAGAGGAGGTAATCCTTTAACAAAGTTGCTAGCTAGAGGATTACTCGATGCAGAAGGTGATCAATGGGTTAAACACAGAAAAATTATAAATTCTGCATTTCACATGGAGAAGCTCAAGGTTTTTTACTCTTGCTTTTATTCTTATTGTTACAAGATGTACCCTTAATTCATCATAATTCTTCTTGCAGAATATGGTACCCGCGTTTTATGCAAGTTGCAGTGAGATGATTGAAAAATGGGAAGAACTTGTATACACGGAGAACTCATGTGAAGTTGATGTGTGGCCACATCTTCAAACTTTTTCAAGTGTTGTAATTTCACGTACAGCGTTTGGCAGTAATTTTAAGGAATGAGAAAATATATTTGAACTTCAAAAAGAACAAGCAGAGCTAATTATAAACGCTACAAATTCAATTTACATTCCAGGATCAAGGTAAGTAAGTTCCCAGACTATTGACACTTTTTTTGGTTAATTTGTACTGATAAAATGTGTTAATAGATTTTTACCAACAAAAAACAATAAGCGGATGAAAGAGATTGAGCAGCAAGTGAAGGGTTCAATAAAGGGCATGATCAATAACCGAGTTGTTGCGATGAAAGCTAATGAGGCTAGCAATGATGATCTTTTGGGCATACTTTTAGATTCTAATTACAAAGAAATTAAACTACATGGAAATAGCAATTTGGGATTAAGCATTGATGAAGTAATCGAAGAATGCAAACTTTTCTACTTTGCAGGACAAGACACCGCTGGAAGTATGCTTGTTTGGATAATGATTTTATTAGGTCACCACTCAGAATGGCAGGCACGCGCTAGAGAAGAAGTTTTACATGTGTTTGGAGATAAGAATCCAGATATTGATGGCTTGAATCATCTAAAAGTTGTAAGTGATTTCTAGTACTATAAATTTTCTAAATCCTTTTTTATTATGTTGTAGTTATTGTCTAATTATTTTGTATTGCAATATCTCATTTAACAGATGAACATTATCTTCAATGAGGTTCTTAGACTGTATTCACCAGTAGTGTTACTTAGACGACTAATACCTGAAGAAACCAAATTAGGTAACTTAACCTTACCAGCAGGAACCCTTGTCCAAATAAACACGTTGCTTTTGCACCACGACAAGGATATGTGGGGTGAAGATGTGAACGACTTTAATCCTAGAAGGTTTTCTGAAGGTGTTTCAAAGTTTACTAAGGGACAAGCTGCATACCTCCCATTTGGTGGTGGCCCACGTATATGCATCGGACAGAACTTTGCTATGTTGGAAGCCAAAATGGCTCTTAGTATGATTTTACAACGCTTTTCTTTTGAGTTGTCTCCATCATACTCGCATGCTCCGCACGCTGTAGCTACTATGCAACCTCAGTTTGGCGCTCATTTGATTCTACATAAACTTTAGGCAACTTATCGTGTATTGTTGTTAAATAAAGATACGTGTTCTGAAACCCGCACTAGCAGGAAACCCACACGATGCAGCGACTCCAATTTGAAATATGTATATTAGGTAAAATTAGATATATCTACACTCTTGCATATCATCTCACTGTTGGATAATTTTAAGTAGTCAAGACTCAAAAATGACTCATTTACACCCCTATTGTTGGGTTAGGTTAATGGTTTGTGTGAAAATCAGGTAAATTTATGTAAAGGAAAAAAATGGGCGCATGCAATGTGGTAAATAAAATTGTGTCATTTCAGCAAACTTAAACAGACATATAACAAATGTAAATATAAATTCTAGAGGCGTGCTCTACCATATGGGTCATTAAGAATGACATAACATGTTAACTTACGTTGCACACCACCCCTTGTATTAAGGGAAAATGGGATTAAACCATTTCCTTAAAGTGAGGTGGAGTGAAATAGGGAAAAATGGGTGATGTAATATCTGTGTGGAGTTGAAAAGGGTGAAATTATACCCAAATCCTAAGTGTGGTGTCAATGTGAACAAACTTATAGACATACGAAGCCAAATAAAAGTTGGTCAATTTACATTTAAAGCAAATTACATTAGAAGCCAAATGAAAGTTGATTTCCTTCATTAAGACATGTCAAGTATTAATTATTCATATTATATTTACCAAATTTTGTATGTGAGAGTAAATCTACTATTGCAAGTAGTATAATTTTGTAAAGCATGCTAAATGGTGGGTACAAGTCACGAAAGCGTCCTATTTCTATTCTTCAACATAACCACCACCCACTTCTCTCTCTATCATTTCTACCTCTTTCTCAGACCATGTGTAGAGGTTCAAGCCCTTTAGGGACGTAGTCTGTCATGTGGACACCATGTCAGCATGAGTGTTTTTAGTCAAGAAATGATGTAGTGGTTCAAGCCCCTTCAGTTATTACTCAATGATTTAATAATTTTATAACTTGTTTATTCCATTAGTCTTAAAATAAATATAAAACGTGATACTATTTAATAACATATAGAAAGAATAAAAAATAAATTATTGAAAATGAATAAGTAAAAGCTGAAATTTATTTGGCGTGTGTTTATATGATTTGTAATTTTATAGCAACAGGATAATTGACCATGTGTTTACTTTTTAAGTAGTCCTCTAAAACTAAAAAAGAAAAAAAATTAATAATAGTTTTTATTATCTTTTTCTTTGGACCATAGACAACATTTTAAGTAGCCCGGTGATTGAAAATACACTATTTAGGCCATAGACTAAATTTTAAAAAGCCTCGAAAAAGAAAAGTAGGCCATTTCTTTGCCTTTATTCATCTTCATCCTGCAACTAACTACTTAAAGCCTGAACCACCGACGCACCTCACCAGAGAAAAATATTACGGTCACGTTACCTTTTTTTATTTCCTGTTTTTCTTTAGTATATTTATCTACCGTTGTCAAACGGTCACAGTCTCACAGATCTCGGAAGGAGCAAAACAAGGAGCGTTATAGATTACACGCCATAAACAATTTTTTTCTCAAAAACGCCTAGGGGCGGTGTACCTGGTTTTGAGGCATTTTGGGTTGATTTAATGCCCCACTATGGAGGGTCTCATTAAAAAGTTATGAGAAACTCACCGCGGCTAGGGTCCTGATCGATTTTGTTATACTTCATGTGCTCCCCATCTATCTCTCTCTTCCATTCTGACGATTATTTCCCCTATCATTAGCCATCGTTGTCGAGTTCGATCATGGAACCCTAGGTGGCGGTGGTGTGATGTTGGCGGTCGTAATTAAGTGGTGGTTGATGTGTTGGTTGTCAAATATGTTTGACACTTTGGGGGTTCTTGTCAATCTAAAACTCCTGTATTGGTAATAACTAGTGTGAATGCCCGCACGTTATTGCGGGAACTAATAGTTTTTTGTTTTCCTTAAGAATGCATTTCTAAAAAAAAT
Source organism: Ambrosia artemisiifolia (assembly GCA_032199755.1). Classification (NCBI taxonomy): domain Eukaryota; kingdom Viridiplantae; phylum Streptophyta; class Magnoliopsida; order Asterales; family Asteraceae; genus Ambrosia; species Ambrosia artemisiifolia. Next base: position 11,320,304 of record CM063524.1, on the reverse strand, counting down.
AATGACTAATCCATTTCTAATTATTAGACCAAATGGTTTTTTTGTAAAGATTAATCTGGATAGAATTTAAAATGTCAATAAACATGAAATTTTTTTCTATCATTTCACTTAAGGTAAATACTCAAAGATATTGTATAAAAATTCGTATTATTTGACTATCACCATAAGCAATGATGTTAAAGTAGATACACAGGATTATCCGGAGCTCAAATTAGATTGAGATATCTAATAACACTACAAACTAAGCATTCAAAAATCTAAACAATAATACCTTACTCGGAAGCTCCTTGCCATTCTCTTGTAGTAATCCTTTATAAACAACAAATTTTCCCCCTATATTCGGTTAGAGTTATCTTATCTGATAGGTGCAGCAAAAAATTGATATAAAAGCAACAAAATTAAGACTCATCATGTTCTAACCAATTAGCTTTTCTTCTAAAATAGTTGTTATTTTTACGCACATAGTAATTTAGTAATATCTTGAATGTTCAAAAATCTTTTTAACAAATCAGCCATGCTTATTCACATAAATAACCCCCCCCCCCCCCCCCTCCCCTCTCTCTTTAGCATAGATTGTCTTTTAAAATGAAGTAAATTACTATTTGAGTCCCTGTGTTTTGGTGGTTTTAACTACTTGAATCCAAATCCAAAATGTTTAACCATCCGAGCATCTAATTTTTCTAATTGTAACTATCTGAGTCCAATTTACTAACTCCATCCAATAAATTCGTTAACTATAAGGGTATTTGAGTCATTTAAACATAAAGTACAAGCCTCTAATGCACAAGTTACTTTCAAGATAATCTAATTCATTATATTATTATTATTATTATTATTATTATATATTATATGTATTTTTACACATAAAATATTAATATTAATACAATCACAAACATATATACACACCTGCACATACACCATCCTCACACACATCTCCCTCCTTCCCCTTCTGTCTCTCTCTCTGACCCAACCCCATAGCACCACCACCCAACCGCAACACCACCACACCACCCAATCGTTTCCCTATCTCTTCAAATCTGACGATTCACGTCCCTCCATCCTACATACCTTCGGTCACCATCTCTGGCGGTAGAACCAAACACACTATGTCACTCTCTCAGATCTAAAACGTTCATTGAATCGATCTCTCTCGCAAATATATGATGATATTCAGAAATTCCGGTCACCATTCATCTCGGAACATAACCAATGTGTTAATGTTGAAGGCGAAAGCGACGACCATGGTAGGGTTTGGTGAAAGCGATGGCAGGCGATGGCGGGGGTATGTTTTGTCTGGCCGACGATGATGAACACGGTGGGGGTTGTGACTATAAAACTCTCAAATGAAGTGGTAGTGTTTAATGGAGAGAGACAGGGAGAGTGTGTGTAGTGAGTGTGTTTATATGGTTGTGTCATTACTGGTGGTGGTGATGATGTGTTGGTAGGATCTTAGAGATTGAGATGGTTGATTATTTATTGTATTCTTTTTTTTTTAAATTTTGTTGGTGAATGACAGGGGTATTTTTGTCTTTTTACAAAAACTAACGGACTTTGCTGGATGAAGTTAGTAAATTGGACTCAAATAGTTATAATTAGAAAAATCAGGTGCTCAGATGGTTAAGCATTTTGGATTTGGATTCAAGTAGTTAAAACCACCAAAACACAGGGATTCAAATAGTAATTTACTCTTTAACAATGTATTAAGAATTTTCAAATGCCTTTTAATAATATCCATGATTTTATATACAATATAGACACTTCATGTAACTTACTATATAAAAAAAGCTACCCAAATCGACCCATATATAAGTAAGAGTAACATTACTCAAATCATCCCTTTAAAAACACTCTTTAGGGACTTTTACCCTATTTGATTTGTGTGAAAAGTTGGCACAGGTGAACAAACACCATAAAATCTTAATTGGTTGTTGTTAAGAAACATATGCAAAAAGAAGTATTTTTATATATTTACTTACAAATGTAGCAGTTGTGCTCGTTTGTTACATCATAATCCATAACCCCTTCCAAATCAGTCACTGGTCAACTATTTTCCATAGTGAAAATTCTGTATTTGATGGTCAATGAATGAACCTCTTGCAACTCATCAGTAGAGAAACCAACTTGATCAAGAAAGATGGTAATGTGTAGGTCATGTAGTCCCCTTAATAGCAATCTTTGTTTCAAACATAAAATGTGGTGAACACAAACTACAAAATTGTAAACAAACAGAATCAAGAAAAATACAAATACAAAGCCACTGAAATTATTACAAGAATACTTACAAGTAAAATGCTTGTCCTTGAGGAAAAAAGTTTCCGACAATCCTTCCACTTGTTTCATCAAAGCATCCACAACAACTACCTTTAATCTGTACACATCATTTTTGTATGTTATGAATTATGAGAAAATGTAGCTCATGGACAAAACCAATGCCTTCTAAAGCAAAAATGACTTACAATTTGACAAATTAAAGGCCTAAAAGTTGGTACGAAAATAAGCCTGATGAATCGCTAAAAACATTTTTTATTACCATTATCTCCCCTGCCCTATGCAGTTTGAATCTAACCAGCAGTTCCTGTTGATGCCTTTTTTTGTTTGCTATTAGCCATTTTTCTTGATGATGCATTGTTAACAGTAGAACCAACATTTTCTAAAAGCACTCGTATAGAATAGGCTGAAAAAACGGCAATAGATAATGTCATCATAACTCAAAAGTAATGGATGACGAGGAAGCACCTCAAACCTTCCTGTTGTCAAACCTACAACAGCCCTGAGGCATCTAAAACCCCCGTCTAAGTTCCACGACGTTGTTTCAAATGTCAAGGTTTAGGACAGCTACATCGGAGTGGCCGAACAGACGAGTGATCACTCTTGCCGAATTCGAAGCGTTTTCAAGCCACAGTATGATGAAGGGCCAATTGAGGAAGACCTTTGCAAACTAAATGATGAGGTTCAGTTAGGACCAGATGAAGTAGGTTAACTGGAATCTACACGAACCCAACCGAATGTACGGCTTAATCGGCAAACACCACAATCATGTTAGGAATGATTTTTTTTCTCGCTAATATACCAAAACTAAAAAGAAATAATACTTAATCAAATGATTAGAACCCTTTCGAACTGTCTTTTAAATTACTCATTTGTTTGACCCATTATCCAACTTAATTGAATTCTCAACCACATATCATCTACCGATCATTATAAATTTATATAAATTCAACAATTCACCAAATCTGTGAATAATGTTAAACTGTCAAAAATAGTGTCTCTGGTTGGAGGTCAAAGTTGTGGTGCACCTGTTGAATTGTCAATATTAGTAATAAATATAGATGGATAACCTTAGATGACCATGATCTAATATGATCTAATAACTGGTAAAAATTTAAACGTTATAATTACAAATTTTAAAATCCAACTGACTAAAAATTACCTCAATGAGACAGTCAATTAGTATACAATTCTCATCTTCTCAATGACGTCAAATTGTTGTTGTGTAATTCAGCGAGACGATGCTAATTCTTTAAATAATCACTTAGATGACCATGATCTAACATTTGGGATGATATTAAAACTTTAAATAATCACTTATATCAAGTATAAACTAATACAAGTATAAGATATGAGTCTGGTATACTTACAAATCCATTTTCGAGGGCTATGAAATAAAGATTCTCATATGTGTCTTCTTCGTTACTGTCTTGAAACTGAATCACCATTATGCAAACTTTAATGTCCATAAGATTTATAACACTAACAGGGTTTTGTTTCATCACAAAAGGATCCAAAAAGATTAGCTAAAAATGGAGAGCATTAAGCATGTTGAAGGACTCCCCCAAAGTCTATTTTTAATCGCCTAAATCGCTTTTTCAAACAATTATCAATTCTATAAAAAAAAGTTAACATTTGGAAAGAGTGTAACAGGTCAATTTGGCCCGTTTACCTACCTCTAATCTGAAGTATTTGACTTTCCTGTTGAGGTTAACTTTTTCCGAAACCCGACTGATTCAACAACCTCCAAGCTTCGTGTTGCAGCCTTATACATAGAACTGAACAAAACAAGTAAACCATATATACAAAGTGATTTTCTAATATTTAAAAACTTAAAAAGCTTTGAATGAACTACTTAATACTGCAGATGCATCTCGACCTAGCTGTGCAAATTGCAAGCCCATGCCTGGTTGATTGCCAAAGCGCGCAGCTGAAGGGTTCCTGTTGGCTGAAATTGCTAGCCAAATTGGTTTGGAACGCCATAAACTCAGTTTGGTCATCTTGAATCCCTGCAAACATGATGTGTCACAAATAATGACCAAATTTCCGCCCCACTTACGGTGTGCGCATATAATGTATATATGTGTGGCCCTCGGGGGGGCAAAAGTAAACTTGCACTAGTTTTAACGTTATTTTACTACTTTTGTGAAAATAACGTTAAAAACGACGGACGGTTAATCATGCATCATGTGGTGGCGTTGATAGCCAAAAGACAAAGGGGTACATGCATTGATCGGGTTTGTCCCGATTGCTAAGTGTTTTGTGCCTTATGTCCAAGGCTTGATACCAAACCACATCGAGCCGGGGGTCTCACTGGAAGCAGCCTCTCTATTCTTAGGGATAGAGGTAAGGCTGTCTACGTCTTACCCTCCTCAGACCCTACCTTAGCTTTGCTATAGGTGGGATTAACTGAGTATGATGATGATGATGATGTATTAGAAGTTATAACTCAGTAAAGTAATATAATATACTCGCATACTACATATACAAATATATTGGCTGCCGAACAATTCATACAAATGCATAAGAAAATAAATGAAATCCATGATGATATGCACTACCATAACAAATGTATTTTAATATAATGTACTACATTAACAAATTTCTTATATTTTCAAACTACAAACAAAAAACCATGGCATACTTATCAAGAATCCAAAAATAGAATCATGAAAAGAAACAAACTAAAAGACTTTTAATTGATTTAACAATATTCAATCCAAGAAACATTCTAATATGCTAACTATACAACAAATGGCAACAAATAAACACAAACTGAGTTAAATAAGAACAAAACTTAAAAACCCTAATGACAAAAGTTACAGAGTAAGCAAAAACAATGAAATACATATCTAAAACATAAAAGACACAAAACCCACAACCATTATGGATCTATAGAACAATCTTTAATAAAAAAATATAACCTTGAAATAAAAGCTTCTGGGTAATCGTAAGGTAAGCATCAACATAACTGAAGTCTTCAAGTTGTTTGAGCAAAAAGGGGAATTCAATTAGGTTACGAATTGAAAGAATTGAATTCGTAATGAAAGTTGTTTGAGGTAACCGTTGCGTGTGTGATGGGTATGTCGATTCAGATTATCAACAATTGAATAGGGGTACCAGGAAGCCGAACCTAACGTTAATTTGGTAGGGGTTAGGAAGAGGGTGGGGGCATTAAGGGAACAATTTTATACTTTTAACTAAAATGTGAATACAAATTTGCTAATATACCCTTCTAAGTGTCTTAATGTTCCACAAAGTTTCAATTATACCCTCATTATGTAAACATAAATCACTTGTGCATGTTGCTTCTTAAGTTGTACGGAATTGAAAATTGCTATCCTAGCCGTCACTCTTCCTTAATAAGATAATATAGATATAGATTTTGTTGTCATGTCTCGTGGTCTCTGGTGGTGGTGGCTGTTGGCGTGCCTGAGTGCTATATACACCGTATTTAGGGGTAAATTGGAATAGAGGACAGATCTGTACTCCCATCCATTCTCCTATAACCTCTGGTAAACTTTTTTTATTATTTTACTTTTGTTTAGTGTTGTTCTTTTGGTTTTTGGGTCAGGTGTGTTGATCAATTGAGTGCATCTTAATTGGATTGTTATTCACTGTGTTTAGTTTTTTCTATGGGTTTTGTTGTTTGTGTTTGTAGTTGTGTTTTAATTTGGTCATATGTCACAGTGTTTGGTGATTTGGGGTTTTGTTTGATGATTTATCAAGTAGTAAGGACTTGAAGGTGTTATCAAGTAGTTGTGTCTTGATTTGATGATATGTAAAAGTAAATGGTGATTTATGGTTCTTTTAAGGAATTGGAGGTATTAATAAGTATTTATGCTTGGATTTAATAATATGTCAATGTAAATGGTGCTTTGCGGTTTCATTTGGTGATCTGTGTAGGTGATTGTTAATTTGATTTGTTGATCCCTTAGAGTAAATGGTGATCTATGGTTTTAATTTATGGATATTATGCTCTTATCTTGCAAATAGGCAACAAAGAGAAAAATGATAATTCACCTGCATTCAAAGAGTTCGTTTTGGAGCAACTTAAAAATGCAACATCAGGTATTGTTGTTCAAAACATTGTATCTGAGAGGGTTTAGTTGGCTGTGATTGTGGCCACTATTTGGCTAGGCAACGTTGGTTGCCACCGTAGCGGCTCTGAGTTGTGCTTTGTTGTTGTTAGGGACTATTTACCGGTTGGCGCTTGCTAAGTCATGCTTTATTCGCGGCCAACTATTATTTATCAAGTTTGATTGTGAGTTGTTGATATTGTTGTCGGTAACGAGGCAATGATGATAAAACGTAGCCCGAGTGAAATGGAACTATATGGATCTGATCTATATCTTGGCTTGGAAATACAGATGGCATTTTTAGTGCTTGTAGATTTTCTTTAGAATCTTTGCAACTGTGATTGCAGCCATGGTGGATTTGTCCTAAAGACGGTTTCGTTGCTACAGATCTGAGCCATTTTTTTGGTTTCATTACTTGGTTTTTATATGTTTTGGTTTACAACCGTGTTAAGCAAGCATAGGGCAAAGTCATAGCTCTTGAAACTAAGGTCCATCATAACTGGGAGACCCATAATAATCGTTGTCATCAAATGAACACGACCAACAAAAAGCCATGACCATTGACGCCAATAACCTCTAGCCACCACTTGACGTCTGGTCATCATCAACATTGATCGGCGACAAACTAAATTTTTTGGTGGTTATGGCATGCTCTTCTCCTTTTCTTTTCTTTGGTTTGTTTTAGTTCTATACCACTATCATTTTCGTTTTTGAGGCTTGGTGCTTATTATTCTTTAGATCTGGACAATCAATGTTGGAACCCTGAACTAGAGGGTTTCGAAGTACATCATCGGCAGTAATGTTTAATGTTTTTTGCTTAATCATCTAAATTCATTTGCTTAAGACAAAATTACAAAAATCAACCTTCATGTTTGGTCGAAATTGCAGGTTCCAACCTTTATGTTCCATTTGCACCCAAATGGACCTTTATCACGTGCAGATCACGTGAGGGTATTTTTGTCTTTTTAACTCATCTTCTTCTTAAACCCCTAAATAACGCCCCTCTTTCAAATCATTCACGTTACAAACCCTCACAAAACCTCTTTCAAACCTTGACTCATTTCAACTTGATCAGCACAATGGACGACGATGGAGAGAAATTTCATATACAAATTGGTAATGATGACTACGATATCAACGAAGTTTGGGGTATTTATCAAACACCAATTTTCATAGATGATAAGTTTATGTTTTTTTTATTTTTTCTAACCTAAGACTGATTTACAATGCAAAATTGTATCCAACCCTATTTTCGATCAATCTATATCATGGAGGTTATTTCACTGATTTTCCAGGCAGAAGGTATGAAAATGTGTAGCTAAGCATGGTTGATTTGTTGGACTACGACAGGTTTTGTCTGTATGAACTGGGACTGGTTAGGCGAAAGTTAGGGTACAATGATGATGTTCCTCACTATTTCCATTTTAGAGTACCTGGTACCGATTTAGATAATGGTCTCCACCCTCTGCTTCTAATGATCATGTAAGACAACTTGTGGAAATTGTGAGGGATCATACTAGACTAATTGAAGTTTATATGGAACAAGGGAACTCAAACATCTTTCAGTACTCACAAACTCAATCAAGTGTTGTCATTGAAGAAATTAGTGACTTAGAAGCACAGTTGATTGAGAATCAAAGAAAGAACCCAAAGGGACTTGCTTTTTGTTGGACTAAAGAATCAGGTGGAGATGTTAATCAACCTGATGGTGATTCAGAATATGTGGTTAAATTGAGTAACAGTTCTCAGGTACAAGATAGTTTACCTGTCTTAAATGAGATTCATGTTGGAGATATTGATCATATGGTTGAAGATTTTAACCCTTTCATAGATGCTAATAATGGGAAGACATAGAAAGATGATGTTGTTGATGCAAAGTTCAATATTCAATATACTGTTGATGACTTTAATGATGATGAATTCATTGATAAAGGCTGCAGTGATGATGAACATAAAGAGAGTGAACATAGTGAGGGAGATGATAGTGATAGTGACTTTATTGTAGATGAAGGCAATGTTATGGGGGAGGATGAGGTAGATATGAGGGACTTTAGATTTCATGTTGATGTAGGGGTAGATGAACCTGAGCATGAAATAGACAATAATGGAATAGATGTGCTTGATAATGACAACTTTGATAGTGTTAGTGATGATGAAAAATCCCAGCAACATTAGGAAGAAAAAACTAAGGAAGCTTAGACATGCTTATGCTGATGATGGATAGTTCTATGTAGGTCAAACATTTGGCAGCAAGGTAGAGGTGAAGAAGCTGATTAAAAGACACACAATTGAATCAAGGAGGCAATTAAAAATAGTTAAGGATGAGGGCGACAGGGTCAGGGTTGTGTGTATTGGAGATTTAGGAACAGCTGAGGTAAGTCAAAAATGCAAAGAAGGTGGGAAAAACTGTTGTTAATGAAAAACAGTCTAAAAAGATTACAAAAAGAAAAGAAAGAAAAGTTAAAGGTCCTGATAAAACACAAGTTGAAGGACAGGGTAGTAAACTGAAAGGTCAGAAAGTTTTAGGGACTGAACCTACAAAACATAAACGGGGTAGGGGCAAAAAGAAGAATCCTGATGACACAACTTGCCCTTGGGCTTTGTTGGTATCTATAGACCCTGTTACAGAAAGTTGGATGGTAAAAACATTTATTGAGCAACATAAATGTCTACAAAGCAGAGTTCTCAAAGCATGTACTTCCACATTTTTAGCTCAAGATCTGGTTGAACTGATTGAAGAAAATCCAAATATTCCAGTCAAGGCAGTACAAGAACAGTTTCAGAGAAAGTATGAGGTAAGTATTTCTAGAATGAAAGCTTATAGGGCAAGAGCTAAATCACAAAGTGTGATGCATAGGATTATAGTGCTCAGTATGGTTTGCTTAGGGATTACCTTGAAGAACTTCTTAGAACAAACTGATGTTTTACTGTTAAGCTAGATGTTGAACCTATTGTAGATCCAAACTCTACAACAAGGCAGTTTAGGAGAGTCTATGTTTGCTTGGGATCTTTAAAGGAGGGGTTTAAAGCAGTTAGTAGGGATCCACTAGGACTAGATGGTGCATTCTTGAAAGGACCTTTTCCAGTTCAACTGCTTACTGCTGTGGGAATTGACAATAACAATGGCCTATACCATTTGGCATATGCTATTGTTGAAGCTGAAAACATACACTCTTGGACATGGTTCCTAGAGAACATAGGTGATGATTTACATCTTGGAAGTAATTCAAGGTTCACTTTTATGAGTGACATACAAAAGGTTAGAAATGGATTTTAAATGTTGTTTTCATTACTTTATAATGAAATGTTTTAATTTTTCTATTATGTTTCAGGGAATTCTTCAAGCTATTTCAAGGCTTTTTCCAAGCGTTGAACACAGGTTTTGTGTTAGGCACATATATGAAAACATGAAACTAACTTTCAGAGCTAAGGCCTACAAAGAAATTATGTGGAAGATTGCAAGATGCACAACAGTTGTGTATTTTGAAAAGACAATGGAGGAGTTGAAGAAGATGAATTCTGCTGCACATCTCTGGTTATCAAAGATAGACCCTAAGCACTGGTCAAGGTCTCATTTCTCAGGTAAACATATTATTATAGTTGAATGTGTTTTAGTATTGAACTTTTGACTAAATTTGTCATATTAAATTGCCAGGAAGAGCTCTTTTTTGATGTATTGTTAAATAAGATGTGTGAGGTCTTGAATGGCAAGCTGGTAGAAGGTAAAGATAAACCATTCATCATAGTCTTGGAGTACATTAGGGAATATTTAATGAGAATAATTGTTAATGTGTTGCAAGTTATTGATAAAAGTGATGGACCTTTGACACCATATTTCATAGCTGTCTTTGATGAAATTCAGAAGAATGTTGCACAGTGTAGAGTCAGCTGGAATGGAGATCATTTTGGGGTTGCTGGACCAGGTAAGTGGAAGTGTGTTGTAGATATGGCCAACAAAACTTGTACTTGCAGAAGGTGGGAAGTCACAGGAATGCCCTGCTCACATGCAGTGGCCATAATTTAGAATATGCCAAGTTTTGGTCAAAGGGTAGGGATACCAGAATCTTGGGTGCATCCAGTTTATCATTTATAGACTTGGAAGCAAGCCTACCAGTTCAAGATATTTCCAATTAGTGGCCAGTCTTTATGGATTCCATCAACCCTTATACCACCAATCTATCACAAACCAGTAGGCAGACCATAAAAGAAAAGAACTAGGGGTGAGTTTGAGGATGATGATGATGTGCACAGGAGTGGAAAGTTGTCTAAAACGAATGTTCAAGGTAGATGCAGCAAGAGCAAGGGCAGGGGGCATAACAGCAGGACTTGTACTGGACCAAGAAATGAAACTGTCAATAAGAAGACCAAAGTACAACAGAAGAAAGATAAGAAGGATAAGAAGGCAGTGGGTAAGAATGACAAGAATTTGCAGAAGGATAAAAAGGCTGCTACAAATGGTGAAGGAACAAGCAAGTCTGTTCAGCCCAAAAAAACAAATGCAAAAGGAAAGAAGGTGTAAGGATGCTGCTGTTGTTAGTTATGGTTGTTTTTTGTTTGAAACTGAAGTTAAATGGGTCAACTTTCATTTTGGTTTTTTATGTATTTGACAATGGGTAAGACTATGTTATGTATTTACTATGTTATGGGTTGTCTTTTGACTTTTTAATAGTCATTTATTTGATTATGAATGACTTTGATTGTGAATGACTTGGGTATGTTTATGAATGACAGTTTGACTTTTTAACAGTCTTTTGTTTGATTATGCATGAGTATTGGGTATGTGTATGTTATGAATTTGCTTTGTTTTGTTTATGTTATTGTTTACCATTTTGATCCATTTGGGAATGGTCTTTAACAGTCAATCCATTTTGACCCATTTGCAAATTCATTGACTTTGGATTGTCTTTATGTTTACCATTTGGACCCATTTGGCAATAGTCTTTAATAGTCAATCCATTTTGACCCATTTGCATTACAAATCCATTTTTACCCATTTGCATTACAATCAATTTTGACCATTTGGCAATGGTCTTTTAACAGTCAAAGACATACAACTACATTTTAATTTAAACAGTCGCACAGTCATAATGCATCCATTACATTTCATTACCATTACAGTCAAACAGTCAAACAACATGCACATTGTACATTACATACTAAACATACTAAATTCATAGCAACATTGTGCATTACAATTAGACCAACTTGATAACAACAACAAGAACAAAAAACACCCAACTTATAATCAACTTTCTCATCCTCTTCTTTGACCTATCTTCACTGGCTTTCAACCTGTCCAATAAAACTTGATCTAAAGCTTAGGCTTGGTTACATCATCTTCTAGTTCATTCTTTGCTTTCTACAACTCTGCACAATCAGATCTTTTACATAAATTTGGGTCAACCCATCCAAGGAAACCTGAACATTGAGAGCCCTTCCTCGGACATGAAAAACACCTTCAACCTGGTTTTTTACTGGTCCACGATGTTTTGATAGTTGCCTGACTCCCACATCTGCAATAAATCGTCGACATTGTTACAATTGAGGGTTGGAAGAACTTAGGGTTTTGTAATCGTTGAAGTATGGTTTGAAAGAGGGCTTTTTATTCAGTGTTTTAAGAAGAAGACAGGTTAAAAAGACAAAAATACCCTCACGTGATCTGCACGTGAGGGAAGTTAACGAAGATAATTAACTGGGTTAGTCAAAAAGGTTGTAACCTGTAGCAAAATCACAAGGTAAAGGTTGATTTGGGTGCAAATGGAACATAAAGGTTGAAATCTGCAATTTTAGCCAAACACAAAACTTGATTTTTGTAATTTTGTCTTTGCTTAATTAGCCATGATATTTCTTTGTAAACCATAGGAGTTGCATCCTCCTCCTGTCTACACAGGTAAGTAAAGTGACCATTATTCATTGATAAAGATCACATACACATATCTATATATCCCTGTAGATATAGTCCATATGTTAACACATTATTAACAGAGGTAAAAAAAAGTATCTAACCTTTTTATATACCTGATCTTCATTATTAGTATCACTTTGAATAGAGTTATTACAAATTGCTACTTTGGCAAATACCATCATTTTGTTGATCATTTGTGCATGTTTCCATTCTATACTTTTCATTTCTGCTGTTATATACAACTTGAATAATAGTATCAAATTAAACTTTTCTTTTGTTTATTCAGCTATTTAAGGCTCATCAATTGTGTTCTATGTTGGCGATGATGATTCCTACATACATGTTTCATTTAATTGTTCGAGCACGTATGTGGTTGCTAAATAAACAAACACATACATAGGGAAACAAATGCATAACCAAAAAAAAAATTAACTCATACAATTATCAAATGTAAGGAAACAAGCATAGGGAAAAGTTTCAAGAAAGAAAGCGTGCATGAAGGTTGCATGCATTCAAGTTTGAGCTTTTGTTAATGTGTATTTATGGCAATATTTTGAAGCTTAGCACACAACTCTTGCAACTAAGATCCGTAACACATTTTGTAACTTAACAAAGTAACTTATGGTATGTAATACAGAAACATCTTATTGAGAAGCCTAGGCTTAGAGACTAAGTCATGGTATTTTGATACTGTTAGATCTTTGTTCTTAACGTTTAGTGAATCTTGTAGAGTGTTAATATCTTTCGTTTAGCTTGCCAAGTGATGGTTGTGCCTACTCTCTCTGGAGGGGTCAGGTTCGATTCTAATGGCCCCCCGGTTTTTTACTACCGTGCATTTACTCCAGAGAGGCTTGCCTCTTGTGGAGGGTGCAACATCTGTCAAGTGGCACGTGGCGGGAAATTTTCCGGGTGGAAGCCTTAGTGCCCCTTATACGCAACCTCGACTCGCTTGTGGGCTGGCCACTCTTGCGCCAGCGTGGGCCGGATTAAGACAACATAGTCTGACCATTGTAGAATGGCTAGGGGATCCCTTTCTCAGGGGTTGTGATGAACTCTACCACAACATAGAAAATCACCTTCCAAAAAAAAGTTATACTTAGCTACTGAATCTTATTGGTCATTTGTCCATTTAATAAAAAATCTTGTATGTAAAAGATATTAACATTCAATACATCACTTATTCCTACTAAACTACACTCTCAATCATACTCTCTCTCTCTCTCTCTATCTATCTCTCTCTCTCTCTCTCTCTCTAGGATTCCTGTATTTTGATACTGTTCGATATTTGTTCTTAACGTTTTATCATATATAGAAGATATGATTGTTTAGGATTGCTTCTTGGAAATTGATTGTTTGTTACTCATTATGTATATGTTCTAAAAGGTTTAGGATTAATTTCCAAGAAAATTGATTGAGTTCTGATTGTTTTGAATTCAATTGTTCATCAATAGAGAGCTTCAATCAAAAACCTTGTCCCAGTCATTTAAACAAAACCTAAACCTGTTCTCTTTCGTTTAGTTATACTTAGCTACTAAATCTTGTTGGTCATTCGTCCATTTAATTTTCATTAGCGATTAAGTAGAGTGTTTCGTTCATTAGTTTAATCAATTTTAGCAACTGAATAATCTTGTTCTCTCTTTCGTTTAGTTAGTTGAGTCACAATTGAATGTTTAATTATTTGAATTATTCTAGCAATTGAGTACTTTTTATGTCATATTCTAGCGACCCGGTTCCTATGATATTAATATTCTCGTTTTTTTTTTGTTTAGCAATTGAGAACCCTTTCGCTTAACTAATCCAATCGTAGCCAATGACCTCCAGCCTAGCTAGGGAGAGGTGGGAGGGTTTATCTCTTCAGAGGGTTCCCGCCCGGGCTTGGTCTTGAGTTCGAATCCTGCACACCACAAAAAAATTCCCTGTAACGGTTTGAGATAACTTCAAAGTGGACACCGGTGCGTGGGTGGTGATTCGAACTCGGGTCGAGGGGTTGTCTGTCGATTGGTTTCACCGCTGAAATATACCTTCCAAAAAAAAAAAAAACTAATCCAATCGTATTACCTAATCTATGTCGCTCACCTGATCTGATCGTTTATCCATTAAGAGATTTGTTTCCATTGCAACTCATTCGTCTACCTATGTTGTTTTTCCTAGCGATTGAAAGTTAACTTTTGTTGATTCACTGTAGACGTTTAAAAGGGTGTTTGGGATTGAGTTTAGAAATAACCTATTGACTTATTGGCTTTATAAGTTATCAAAAAACCAGTTTTTTGTGGCTTTTGGAGATGACTTATTGACTTTTTAGGTTTTTCAAAAAGCCAATAAGTCATTAAGCTATTTCCAAACTCAATCCCGAACACCTCAACACCCTCTAAGTTCTTATTGGTATTAACGAATGAGGATCTCTATTCATTTACCCCTGCTGTCATTTCCTTACACTTATTAAAAGATTAAACCATCCTTTTAAAACATCCACAATCGATTATATTTAAATAGCGCGTAACTCATTTGTTTGTGACTTGCAAACGATTCACCTAATCCTCTAAACTCACATTCATACATTGTAAACGATTGAGGTAGATTTTCAAGACGTTTAAGAGGATGTTTGTTGATTGCGGCTGTGGTCGAAAGAAAGTAGGTTGCAGGTTGTTTGTTGTTTGAGGTAGATGAGAAGATGATGAGTAAACATAAACTAATTTCAGTTCACATTTGAAGTCCCGAATGCACAGTATTTTGTATCTCACTATGGGCTGGTTGTTTGCTACGTTGGCGAGTTTTAACATGGATATTTTTTTAGTGAATTTTGTTGAACTCGAGTTAAGAATTAATAGTGATTTAGTGTGAGCCAAGGTGAGTCTGCATTGATCTAAAAAAAATTATCAGGAAAAATAAGTTACATCTAAATTTTTAAGACGGTGGGCCAAACTCTATATATGTGGATCAGCATCACATCTTTTGTGAATTGTCATGTGTGGACCAAGTTCTTTATTTACACAAATTTGGACTATATGGGCTGAATGAATTGTTACTTGCATCGAAGTTTTGTGTAGCTAGTTTGAAAATAATTGGTCAAGCACGTCGATTAATTGGACTCCAAATTAACTTTGCAAAGTGAGTTTTATATCGGGACCAATATAAAGAAATTTGGTTTCAACCTTTTATCTATACTATATATAAAGCATGAAGGAGGGATGACCACCAAATTTAAGTAATTACAAGTTGAAATGCTTAAAGTACAAATACTTGATGCTTTTGTAAAAGTAATTGCAAGGGTAATTTAGTCTTTTAGCCATTTTAACCTACTGCATTAAGAAGTTATAGGTGCTTCAATGCTCAACCTCTTGCGTAACCTACATGGAGACTTTCAAATGACTCAAATCATTCATGGCTATTGATTGCTCCTAATTAAATCATTCATGGTTGTTACTTCGAATGAAATCCCCAATCTGTTATCTTTAACAAGGCTTATATATCACGCAAGAGAGTTACATGGTCTCTGTTAAATAAGATTCTTTACCCAAAGGAAAAGGGTGGGGCCTCCGTACCCTTGAGGACTTGCCTTGAGGTGCATTTGTTTGTGAATATGTGGGATAAGTATTAACAAATGCAGAATTATATGATCGAGTTTCAAAAAGTTCAAACAAAGATGAACATGCTTATCCAGTATTGCTTGATGCTGATTGAGGTGGAGAGAGTGAATTAAAAGATTGTTTGGACACCACTTATTATGGAAATGTGGCTAGATTTATCAATCACAGGTAAGTTGGTACAGTTAGGTTTTATTTTAATCATTTAGTTACTTTCTTCACTATAACCACATTTTTTATTATTATATTTGTTTGGTAGGTGTTTTGACTCGAATTTAGTTGAAATTCCTGTGGAAGTTGAGAATCCTGATCATCACTACTACCATGTATGTAACTTGACACACTTCCTAAATCCTAATGCTGCTTATGTTTTTTTGTTTATTTTTTTAAGAGTTGTATGTATATAACTGAATTTTGTTTTTGTTCCTTCTGTGCCAGGTTGCCTTCTTCACTACAAGAAAGGTGAAACCTCTAGAAGAGTTAACATGGGTGAGTTGGATAACAATAGATATTTGGATTTATGGATTATTTCACTGGGTAATACTAAAATATGTGCTTGTTCTGCCTTTTCTTTTTCTAAACTCCGGATATGTTATTATAATTATGAGAAGGTTTCAACTCATTTACTATGAAGGCAGTTTAAATGTTCACTACATACGTCGTGTTTTGAAATCTTGCAAAAAAATAAAACAAAATATTGGAAGGAAATTGTTGTCATCGAAGTATACTGCGGATACCGAATTGATACCGAAAGTTAATGTAGATATACCTGAATGCAACATAAATTTGGCATGTTAATATGCCATCGGTGTGTTCCTATCATAAATCTGGGGTGGGGATAAACTTGCAGACGCTCTTGAATTAGTTGATATATCTGAATGCAGCATGTTTAATAATTTATTTTAGGTAATGATTAATTTCCAAGATGTAAAAAAGAGTCCATAAGAACTTTCTTCTGATAAGATATCGATAAGTTTGTGGAGGCTATTTTTGAGCTGCAACATATAATGTTTGTGCTGTCCCAGGTTCGGTTATCAGAAGGTAATGACTCGTGGATATGGGCCGCTGACAGCTACGAATCATTTTCAATCGCTGCTATTAAAAAAATGGTTACGAAAGGAGCAAAATTTGTAGCAGACTCTGTCAATGAAGTGGGAATCTTGGGTCCCAATTAAAGTAAACATCTTGTTTTGGATGAACGAGTTGAATACAGTGCTGACCCGTTTGGATTTGGGGCGACGGAAGTGTTTTGATTATAAATACGTGGTTTCGGAGAACAAGTTGTGTGGCTATGGTTTTAAGTATTGTGGAGATGATTTAGTTTTTTTCCATATATGTTTTTATAAATGTAACTTCATGAAGTCGCCAGTCGCCAACATTAAGTTGTCGTCTTTTTTATGTTAAGCATATATCTCACATGATCATCGTATAAATAGGACATAGAAAGTTTGAAGACAATATAGACACTTTAAGCTCTAAGTTAATTTGTTTAATGCTGTGTTTGTTGACTTTCATATTTTCCTTTGCAAGTACCATATACGTTCTACCTTTGTTATAAGTTGATTAAAGAACAACTATCATGCCTGCTTGATAATTTGAAGCCAGATTACAGTTCAGGAGAGTTTGAGGTGGTTAATGTATTCAACTTATAGACTATTTCCAGATCATGGTTGCTTTTAGTAAACTAATCTATTTCATATTGTAACATAAAAATAATTTTCAAGGAATTCTGATATCAGGTGTCTGTAGTTGTCTAATAAAAGAAAATAAGTGCAATATATGTCACCCCGCCGCAACGCGCGGGCACCCCACTAGTATTTAATTAGTACGGAAATCAACGTTTAACTATGGTTTTATTTATGCATGCTTAAACTTTTATGTTTAATTAGTACGAAAATCAACCTTTAACTATAATTTTATTGAAGCAGGTTCAACTTTTAGCACAACTCAGTTAATTATTCTGGTTAAGTCCCTTCATATGCAAAACATGTGAGAATATTCTAGTCTTTTCCCCCTTTTCTTTTTTTCACATGTGAGTAGGGCTGCAAACGAACCGAACGAACACAGGCAAGGCTTTATTCGTGTTCGTTTGTTAAGGAAATTATTTGTTCATGAACCGTTCATGAACACTTGCTGAACAAGATTTTTTATCTTCGTGTTCGTTTGTTAAGAAAACACTTGTGTTCGTGTTCGTTTGTTAATTTTGTAACAAGTAAAATTTGAAGTTGCTTTTGGATTAACAGTGTAACAAGTAAAATTTGGTTTGTTCAAGATTTATTTTGGTTCGGTTTAGTATAGTGCAAGTTGGTTCGATGTCTTTTGAGTGTCTTAAAATATGGTTTAGGTTACATTTAAAAAAAAAAAAATTAGGGCATCCATTAAATTTTGAGAAATGTTGACAATAGAATTGGGACGAATATCGAAGCACCAAAGTTAACAAAAATTGAGGATTACTTAGCATGGCAAGAGCATATTCACTCCCATGATAATAGTTTGGACGCAAGTCTCGTTGACTCATTGTTTAAGAGGTATTGTTTAAGAAATCGGACTGTATGGATCTTTGATCCAATGTGACTGGTAAATGAGTCTGATTGCGATGTCAGAAGATTCTTTAAAATGTCAATATTTTATCAGAATATAAACATGGAGCAGACATTGAAGTTTTTATGTATGTCATGCTTTCAAAATAGATGCAACCAGAAGACCAAATAGAAATGAAGACTGTATATACATATTTGTCTATAGATGGGATTTAATTAGTTGTAGACTTGTAGTGTTATGGTGTTTTAGTAAATTGGTATACTTGGGCTAATTGTACTTAGAGGATTGATTGAGAATGGGCCAAGAGATTAAGATACATGTATATATAGGCTTAATCTCTAGCCAATCAGTACCTCCCTCATTCCTCATAGTCATAACCTACACTCTCAATCAATCTCTCTATCTAATCTATGTCTTGGATTCCTGTATTTTTTTTTTTTAACGGCCAACGAAAATTTTATTATCACCCACGCTAGCGGGGTACTAGCAAAACACCCGGTATATCCAAAACTTTACAGCCATCAAAGAACATAAAGGTACAGGAACAGAAGAAAAATAAAGCAGCCTACCAACTAATGCTAGAAATATTAAAAGCACTCCACCTGTTCCAGTCAAGTTCTTGATGTTTAGATCTTGTCTTAACCCAGAAGAGACTCCTTGACTTGATTTCCCCCATGATGCAATGCAGCGAACACATTTTTTGCTTGAAAACCACCTCGTTCCTAGCCTTCCATATGCACCAGATCGTAGTTAAACAGTCCGCAAAGAAAGCTTTCCTCATGCCTTTTGAACCTCCAATCTGCTCATGTAACAGCAATAGATCCTTAAACTGAAAAGCATAGATATTGCCCACCTTGCACCATTGGGAGACGAGTTGCCAAATTGACTGAGCGAAATGACAAGAAACAAATAGGTGCTCGATATTTTCTGGCAGCTCACCACATATCGGACAAATATTGGACACCACATTGACATTACGCCGAATTAATGCTTCTCTAGTCGGCAATCTATTCAACCTTGCTCTCCAAGTGACTATCCAAACTTTGCGCGGCACCCATGTGTTTTCTTTAACCACAAAATCAGCAGTAAAATGGTTGTTTCTCCACAGAAGCGTCTTTATTTCTGCAGCCGAGAATCCGATCGTATCACCCAACCCAAATACCCATTTATCCCCCTCGTTAGTGATTGTTGGACACCGAATTTCAGCCAAAAATGACTGCAACTCAGCAGCAGCAGCAACCCCCAACCCATTCAAAGCCGACTCCCAAACCCAACCCATCCCCGGTGATTGAACCCTATCCGCAACGACTGCGAATTTATTCGTTTCAGCAGCAAACAACGTTGGAAACTGAGACACCAGAGGAACCCCCAGCGCCCAGGCATCCAACCAAAAAGAGACACCCAACCCATTCCCCACCCGCCCTTGTATTGCCCGACCAACATCTACGCCCCTATCTTTAAGTAACTGGACAACCCCTGCAATGTTTTTCCAAGGCCCCGGGGCTGACAACCCATAGTCACAGGAAACGCTATATTACCTACGATCTGCGTTCCCGATTCGGTGTACCGGAAACGGGTACAGAGTCGTTCCGGATCGTTAAAATTGACCGTTCCCGATTCTTAAGAATTTCGACCTAATTCCAACCAGTACGCGTTTCCAATTGTTTGGGTATGCGATTGGAAACACTAAGAAACACGTACCTGAGTCTGAAAAGGGAACTCCGGCGGAAATTCCGACGCTGTTGGTGCATTTTAGGGTTAAAATAAGTTTAGGGTTTTAATATTTAACCCCTTCATTTTTCACTACTTTACATTTAATCTCTAAACTTGTAAAATTTTACATAAAAAGTGTAAAATTAATTTGGACATTTAACATTTTACCCCATTTATCTTTACTAGTTTACATGTAAAATGTTTCGTATATAATACGATGTACCAGATTATATGGTACACCGTACCACGTACCGGATTGGCGTTCCGAATGAGCCTACCCCCCCTCGTACCGAATTTTACATATGCACGACTAGCGTACCAGTTTACGTACCGCGTACCGGAACGTACCGCGTTCCATGTGACTATGTGACAACCGCACCGGGATTGAATTCCATTCTCTAGTTGTATGATGTATCACCCAAACTACCTTCCTCCATAAGGCGTTTTGATCAAGCTTGAACCGCCACCACCACTTTGCTAAAAAGGCCAAATTCGCGTCCCTTAGTGACCCAAAACCAAGACCACCCGCTTCCGTAGGCCACGTCACATAATCCCACGCAATCCAATTCATACGTGCTTGTTCTTCCGAGCCACCCCAAAAGAATACCCTCCTTAACCTATCCAAATCCTCCAACGCTTTGATTGGGGCCTTGTAAAGCGAAAAGAAGTACGTTGGGAGAGCATTGAGGACCGACTTAATTAAAACCACCCGACCCCCGAACGAAAGGTGTTTCGCCTTCCAATTCGAGAGTTTTTTCCGGAATGTCTCAATCACCGGTTCCCAATATTTCGCCAAAGTAACCCCAAATACGTAAAAGGTAGCTTCCCCAACTTGCATTTTAGCACGTTTGCCATATTCTGTCCCTCCAAATTTCTCACCCCTATTCCATAAACACTACACTTACTTAGATTAACCTTCAGCCCCGAAACAAGGTAAAAGCACCTCAATATCCGTTTTAAATTAACCGCATTGGACATGGACCACTCGCCTAAGAATACCACGTCATCTGCGTATAGCAAGTGTGATAGCATCATACCCCCATTTCCTACTGTCAACCCCCTAAATAAACCTATCTCACAAGCACGTTTTATGGTACTCGACAACGCCTCCATCACCAAGACGAATAAAAACGGTGACAAAGGATCACCCTGCCTTAAGCCCCGACTACACACAAACTCATTGGTTGGAGATCCGTTTACCAATATAGATGCTCGGGCCGAGGAAACAATAGCCATGATCCACCTAATCCAGAGATGAGGAAAATTCATTTGTGACAATACCGATTCCAAGAAACCCCAATTCACCGAATCATATGCCTTGTCGATGTCTACCTTGAAAATCATTCCACACCTTTTAAGTCTTTTCATCCAGCCTATGACTTCATTTAGCATAAGTGGTCCATCAGTGATATTCCGCCCGGCTAAAAAGGCCGATTGTTCTTGAGACACCAGTTTACCAATTACACCCTTAAGCCTTGATACCAGGACTTTGGACACCACCTTGTTTATGATCCCAACCAAACTGATCGGCCTGTACGCATTAAAACCCACTGGATTGTTCGTCTTTGGTATCAATGCAATAAAAGACGCAACGCTCGATGGATTTAAATGTGGCTGATGATAAAAATCCTCAAATAGTTTCACAAAATCTGCTTCAAGCCCATTCCAACAGCGCTTGATAAACCTGAAATTGAACCCATCTGGCCCTGGCGCTCTGTCCCCATCACAGTCCGACACGGCGTTCTTAATTTCTTGAAGAGTAAATGGCAGGACCAGGCTCCCCGCCTCTGCAGTCGACAGTTGAGGCAGATTCGAGCACACTAGATTTGGTCGAACAGGAAGCGGCTCCTGGAATCTATCTGCGAAGTAAACAAAAGCACTATCTTTAATAACCCGGGGACATGTCACCCAAACCCCTTCCTGTTGTATCCCATTTATCCTGTTATTAGAAATGTTTGCACTGATAACCCCATGTAAATAGCTCGAGTTCTCGTCACCCTCCACCGCCCACCTCACTCTCGCTTTCTGTCTTGAATCTAATACATTCAACCGGTCTTGTTCCAAAACAAAATCTCTACACTCGGATCTAACCTCTTGCTCAATTCCACTCAACACCCTTTGTTCACCCAGCCTATCCAATCTTTCTAATTCCTTCACCTTAGTTCTATACACATCCCCATTCCTTCTGCGATTAATTCCCACCCACCACTTAATCCTGTTTTTCAAGTACTTTAACTTAGTTGCCAAAGCAATATCAGCCGGGCCCATAAAAGAAAATCTTCCACACGCTTCCAAGACAAACACTTTGAAACCAGGCATATCTAACCATGTATTGAAAAACCGAAATGGAGTATGTCCAAAATCAGTATCCACCACATATAGTATAACCGGACAATGGTCAGACACATTCCTAGATAAAGCCGTGACCGACGCTGTTGGCCAGGCCTGCATGAAGCTATCACACACTAAAAATCTGTCTAGTTTACTCATCTTCACCCCGTCATCCGAGACATACGTAAACCAATGCCCCCCCCCCCCCATATTATATTCCCTAAGGTCTGTCCGACTAATGAACTGATTGAAACACCTAACATTTAACGGAATGAAATCCGAATTGAATCTTTGAGACTCCCATCGGACATCATTAAAGTCCCCAAAAATGACCCATAACCCCTGACCAGATTCTTTAAGCTGTGCCAATTCTGCCTATACACCCCTTCTCAACACCGCATCATTTGGCGCATATACATTTATAATATTAATCAACTCCCCAGATGCTATCAAAAGGCCCGAGACTAACAGAAAATACCTATTCTTTACCACTCCAGTCTGATGAAAAACTGAAGGATCCCAGTAGCTTATTATCCCACCCGATCTCCCCTCCGCAAAAACCATTTCAGTTTTAAATCTAGATCTGCCCCAATACGACGCCAACAGAAAGTTCGAATCTGGACCCAACTTCGACTCTTGAATACCGATAAAATGAATACCGTAACTTGTTTTGAGACCCTTAACCTAGGACGTCTTCCGGTCATCCCTAAACCCCCTTAGATTAATAGATAGAAAATTCATTGCAAACCTGTGATGTCACCCTCATCATTCACGACATCTTCCACCTGTTCTCTAAAATTCCCAAGCTCAACTCCTAGTAAAGACCCAGCTACGATAGTAAAATCAACCTCACTTTGATGATTTTCCCTAGTTCCATCAGCGTCTGTGTTGTCCAGATCTCTATTATCTTCACCCTTAATAACAGAGTCAACCATAACCGTCTCCTGCTCGGAGCCACCCCCAGCCCCGACATTTGATTGATCCCTACCCAGATTAATCCCTTGATTACTCGGACCATCGCTCACCATCAGATTATTCCCAGGCATCGACATCGTACCAGAAGTCCCTCCCATAGTTTGGTTTACGTTATCACCTAAATTAGGTTCTTTTGGTTGCTTAAATATTTCCACAGGAGAAGTAGTTGGGCTTCTCAAATCTCTTTGTCTCTTCTTTACATTAGAGCCCAATTCAACCCCCCCCCCCCCCCCAATAGGCCCATCCCCAGTACTACCAGTAGCCCAAGACTTATTTAAATCTGGAACTGTTTTTTGGTTCTCATTGGGCCCCACCTCATTTAAATTACCCCAATCCGGAGCATCCGACATGTTCAAAGAAGGTGATTGGTTAACCCCATGCGTAGTAGCTTCCCCATGCACGTGCTCATCAACATCGATGTTCTGTGGCTCGGCGTTGCCCTCCTGCCGGTTCACCTCTTTGCTCCGATCAATCGGGTCCAATCTCACCCTCTTCCAACTCCACATCCTCCCTGTCCGCCACCGATTCCCCCGACTCCGCAGAATTACGGACCTCACCCGACGTCATGTCCACAAGAATTCTATCCCACATATCATCCGGCTCTTCCAACACCCAAACGACCGTCTTCCTCCCTTCCCATACAAGATGAACTTCTGCCTGGATACGACAAACCTCATCAACTCGAACCCATACTTTACTATCACCATTGTCAGATGACAACCAGGAGAAATTGCTATGTTTAACCACTCTTCCAAACTTCTCTGCCACTCTATCAAAAAGCGGTCCGTCTCGCAACCGTAGTGGCAGCCCTGAAATCCGGAGACACGCTACTCTCCCCGGAGCCGGAGTTTCCCCAGCCCACAATGACGCAGACACTAGCACCCCCCCCCCCCCCCACAGGTCTTCTTTTATGTTCACAAATTCGAGTGCAGTCCTTTTGTCTCTAAAAATGATCAGGACCCCCATTCCTCCTGTCAAACTTACCGGACTTTCAGTGTATCCACCTTCCAACAACATTGGCTTCACTTTCTTGAGTGCTTCAATGTCTCTAACCTCACCAAGCACCGACCTCATTACACAATGACTCAGATACAATACCGGTCTCTCGTCCACCTCCATCTCTTTCACCATCTTTGACATCATGCCACTACCATCAGCCCTAGCTTCCTTGGCACTCCCATCAGTACCGGCCCTATCAGGTCCCCCCATGCTGGTTGTCTTCCACTCGCTCCGGTAGTCGGACGGTCAGGCTGCACCCTACCCGACCTTTGGTACTCCCCACCTTGTTGATGATCAGCCCTTGGGGCTCCTTTTGCAAACTTGGCAATAGTTACACTAACTTTCGCATTGAAAATCTTCACCGTGTTCATATTACGAAGCACCTCATTCACGTTATTCACCCCTATGTATCTGACAAAACGAAACCAATTCCCCCTAGCATCTCTTTTCCGAGCAACATACGCGTCTTTGATAATACCATGTGGTCTGAATGAGGTCCAAAGTAGTGAATCGGGGACCCCATCAGGAAGATTGCTAATGTAAAAAGTTGTCACCCGGCCTCCCATCGTGAACACCCCTGTTATTGCCTTGCCGGAAATGCCCACCCATTCTACTCCCCCTCATCGTAATATCCTGGAGACAAGATATGAGTGGTAACGGATGGATTCCTGTATTTTGATAGTTTCAAATCTTAATGAATTCTAGTTTTAATTGGATTTGTTGATCTTTTTCTAAACGTTTTATCATATAGGTCTGATTGTTTTTATTACTGTTGAGTTTGTGTGTGTTGGATTCCGCACAATACACACACTGTATTCACACACACGACGTAGAACTCGGGATCTGAACCCAGTATATGAAACTTCAATACCGTCTCGGCGTGGTATTTTATCGCCACATTCATGATTTACTTATTTTTATCTACGTTTTACACCTGTCAGGAAACACAAGTGGTAACCCACTAGTTATATCTTAAACTGAATATATTTTAATTGTTCTAAGTAAAATAGATATAAATTAAGCAAAATAAAAGCAAATTAATTCTACAGATTGTGCTTGAATGTATGTCTAAAGACACATCGACTAATCCTAGGAGAAGATATATTATAGCAAAAACATTATGTGCGCAATCATTTGCTATTACCCATGTACCTATTGGGTAGCGTTTGGTATGTAGGAATGAGAGGCTAAAGATGGACAAACCGGTTTTTTGACAAACCCGTCCGGTTCTTAAACCGGTTCGGTTTTTTTTAAGAGGGTAAAACCGGTTTTTGGCAAAACTGGTCCGGTTTTGAAACCGGTTTTTAGCACTGACCCCAACCATCGACCGGCATTGATTCGGACCGGGTTTAAAACCGGTTTGTCTTCCAAACCAGTCATCATATATTCAAAATACACTATGTAAACTGGTTTTTTACTAAAAACCCAGTTTTTACCCCAAACCGGTCCTGTTTTCAAACCGGTTTCCAACCCTATTCGACCAACGAAACTACCAACCGATGCCAATTCGACGAACCGGGTCAGTTTCAAACCGATTTGACCAAATACCGGTTTTCCTCAAACCGGTTTAGCGGTTTTTTTCCGGGTCAGGTTGTAAAACCGGTTTTTTTTGTCCATCTCTATGAGAGTCGGAATAGAATGGAGTATTACGATGGAATGAAAAAAAAGATGTTTGGTTGGTCAAAGGTAATCGAATCACCCATTACCTCCTTCACTCCATTCCCTTTAAAAACCTCAAATTCATTTCATTAAACCCCTCTGTTTTTTTTTCATTCCTTTCCCTCTGTTATCCTTCATCACCACTGACTACCACCACAACCCACCTCTACCACTACCACCTATCGCCACCACCAACCACCTCCACCGCCAACCGCTACCCACCACCGACCATCGCCACCCACTGATCACCACTGCCACTCTCCGTCACTGACCACCGCCACCGTCACCCACATATTACCACCATCACCGACCACTACTACCACCACCGTCAACCACCGCCATCCACTACTAAGCGTCACCTCCACCACCTACCACCAAGCATCGACCGCCACCACCGACACGCTCCGTCCCCGACCATCACCACTCACCGATCACCACTGCCACTACCAACCGCCGACGCCACCACTCACTGTCGCTGTCTCTCCATATCGCGACCCGCCGCCACCGACCATCACCGTCACCGCTACTATCACCACCAGACGTCGCCACCCACCACCACCACCAATTGTCGTCGCCACCACCAACAACCACTACCACCACCGTCGTCGGTGCTGCAGCCACCATCGACCACCGCCACCCGCTGCCAACAGCCATCGCCACCACTCGCCACCGCCGATTTTATTCCATTGTCTTTTCCTTCATACCAAGCAATACAAAGTAATGATTCATTCCATTCTTACGTTTAACCAAACAAGGCCATGAAATGGTAATCATCCATTTCATTCATTTGTCCATTCCATTACCTTCTTCATTCCATTCCCTCGTTCATTCCATTACCCCATACCAAACAGACCCTTATAAATTTCGGTCGTATACAAGTAACACGTCAGTAATAATTAGGTTGGGGTGTTACGATATGTATGTTAAAATATGTAGTAAAAATGTTGGGAATATGAGCCGATCAATTTGATTGGGATCGTTAGTAAAGTTTTATCCAAACCCCTCGCTAATATATTGAAGAAAGTCATAGGTTCGATGATTAATGAAACTCAATCGGCGTTTATTGAGGGGAGATACATTCTTGATGGGCCTCTAATTGTTAGCGAGGTGTTGGCGTGGGGTAGACAAAGTGGTAAACAGTTTTTTATGTTCAAAATTGATTTCGAAAAGGCCTATGATAACGTTAATTGGGGTTTTTTGTTGATGGTCATGAGGCAAATGGGGTTCCCCGAGGTTTGGTGTAAATGGATTCATGGGGTGTTATCTTCGGCAAGATCGTCTATTCTTTTTAATGGCTCTCCCACGTTTGAATTTTCTTGTGGAAAAGGCATGCGCCAAGGTAATCCTATCTCCCCATTTTTGTTTATTATTGCTATGGAAGCTCTGTCGTGTCTCGTTAAAAAGTCGTGTGATGATGAGATATTCAAGGGGGTTAAGCTCCCTAATAACGGCCCTTGTATATCTCATTTGTTGTATGCAGACGATGCTATGATTATGGGAGAGTAGTCGGACTCCAATTTCAAGACACTTAAAAGAGTTTTACGTATTTTTACTTCTATTCGGGTCTAAAAATTAACATCAAAAAGTCGACTTTGTTTGGTATTGGGAAGAATGTGGAAGAGGTTAGAGTGAAGGCCGAGGAGATGGGTTGTTGTATGGGAGTTTTATGAGTAGGATAAATAATTGGGACCCGGTAGTGGAAGTGTTCAAGAAAAGGCTTTTAAGTGGAAATCTAGGACCCATTCTATTAGTGGAAGGGTTGTCTTGATTAAATCCGTGTTGGAATGTCTTCCGGCATACTATTTTTCATCATTTAAGGCCCCTGTTACGGTTACAAGTATACTTGAGGCATTGATTCGGAAATTCTTATGGGGTGGAAATGTGGAAGTTAATAAAGTTCATTGGGTTGGATAGGAGATTGTTACTCGATAAAAAAAACGGTGGTCTTTGTTTGACTAAGTTGGAGACTAGTAAAATGCCCTCTTACTCAAGTGGATATGGAGATATAGAATGGAAAACGATGCTATGTGAAGGAAATTCATAGATGCCGTTCATGGTTCTAAACGGCGTTGGCAATCGGTCCCGTGGAATAAAAACGTGAAAGGTGTTTGGGGTAAGATAGTAAACAGTGGTGATCGGCTTATAATAACTGGTTCCATATTTATTAGTTTGATTCAAGGGAAGGTGGGAAATGGTTTGGACATTAAGTTTTGGATAGACCCATGAATAAATCGGACACCGTTAAAGACATTATTTCCAGATTTGTTTTGACTTGAAAAAAAATAAGTGGTGTAAGGTAGCGGATAGAGTCGGACAAAATGGGTTGGCGAGTGTTATGTCGTGGGAATGGAAGAGATATCTAGTTACTGTGTAGGAAACGGACGAGTTGATTAATTGTGTTCGGATGGTGGCAGAGACAATTCTGCAGTCGCATAGTGACTCGTCGAGTTGGAATAACAATTTGCTGCAGAACTTATCGGTTAGGGACACCAAAGGATGGTTTAACAGCGTGGATGAGGAGGCGATTAATACGGTTCGATGGTGTAAATCGTTGTCGGCTAAGTGTAACATACGGTTCGGATCCCTATAAAGGTAGCTCTTAGAAGAAGAAACATAGCCGTTGGTGATTGTGTTTGTGTTATTTGTGAAGACGCTGAAGAGATGGTCGATCACTTGTTTACTGAATGTCGCTTTGCTGATGGAATTTGGAGTGGGATTGCTCGATGGTGCCACCTCCCTCCAGTTTTCCTTTTTTCGGTTCAGGACGTGCAGATCTTAGTAGATCAGTTGGGTTGTTCGAGGTCCAAGAAGAGATCACATTTGGCATATTGGTGTTAACGTGTGGCAAATATGGAAGGCGAGAAATGAGAAGGTTTTCAAGGAGACAAATGTGAAGATAACTCAAGCTATTTTGGATGTTAAGTCCCTGAGTTTTCTTTGGTATAATAGTAGGGGCAATAGTGATAGTGTGGAATGGAAAGGATGGCAATCGTTTAATTTCGATGTAATGTAATTGGCGTTGTATTGTGGCTATCTACGCCTTGGAGATAGTCTGTTGTTTGGTTGTTTAATGAAATTTGTCTTCCCAAAAAAATAAATAAATAACACCAAAATTTTCTCCAAACACTTTGCCATATATCTTCCCAAATATTTAGGGGTTGTTTGGTAACCTCTAAATTGTCACTAAAAAGGAAACTCTTATTGACTCATGTTGCTACAACAAATAACTGCCTAACGTTGGTTCTGAGTCACAAGGGGGGTTCAGAGGTTCAAGGGTTCCACTCTGCCTAACGCAGGTCGTGGTGTCCTTCTACGTTGCAAACGTAGAAGGAGGTTCAAGGTTTATTTTTATTGTTTTAGATGCTTTTTGATTCTGGTCTGAGATGTACTCGAAACCAGAAGAAGAAGTTCTTGAGATCCGAGTGGAGAGAGTTATTCTCTCCACGTACAAGACCAAAAGAATAAGAAGAGTGGAGTGGAAGTGATTGTGATGGTGTGTCCTGAGCTGAGGAATCAGCTTCTGATTTATAGAGAAAGGAGAACTCCATAAGGAGAAAGCATCTTGCCTTGAGCCTTGTTGAAACTAAAGGACGTCCCACAAATGGTAAGTGGCTGTTATGGACCTGCGGTCTGTTGGCTTATGTTACTCCATCAGCTGTTTGTTTTACTCGATGAAAAAGATGACGGGACAAGTCACCTTTTTGACTTAGGATGCTTCTGGCTTTTGAACCCTTGTAGGCTCCAACCCTTTAAGCATTGTTCAGTAATGTTGTTTATTTATTTTTGCTTTAAGCTACCCACGTCGTAAACTCATAACCTCTTAATTATTAATTATTAAGAGATAACTTTAAATCAGAATTATTAAGAGCTAACATCTTAATCACTATTTGCAGGCTAAAACAACGCTCTTTTGATGGGTTGATTAAAAAAAGGTTGAGAATTAAATACCTATTTGTGAATTTCTCAAAAACGAAAATTAAGGAAGAAAAACTCAAATGCAACACAACGTTGGGCAAAGGAGCAAAGAACAAGACAAAGAACGTGGGTCTTCCTTCTAGAATAGGTTTTGAATGAGAGGTCCAGATGTTTACGTTCGTCATCGACCCATGGTACAATTATTCATTACTGCTATGATTATCTTCTTGTGGTGTGAACTACCTTGAGTCGTTCCCAATAGATCCACAAAAAACGGATAACAATCCTTGGGGCAGGCTTTGTTGAGGTCTTTAAAGTCGATGCACATCCTCCATGAATCATCAGGCTTTCGAACCATCACAGGGTTTGCAACCCATGATTGATATTTTACCTCTCGAAGGATACCGGCTTCAACCAGTTTGTCTACATCTTGACATGCAGCCTTGCTTCGTTCTGGAGCAAGACTTCTTTTCTTCTGAACTATGGGTTTGACGTTGGAAGGAATCCTTAGTTCATGCTCAGCAACTTCTCGTGGGATCCCAGTCATGTCACTTGGGCACTAAGCGAAAACGTCAACGTTATCTTTCAGCAATGCTTCAAGCCTTGTGAGAGTATCCTTAGGAAGGGTTGTGTTGACCCGTATCCTTTGATCAGGGTATTTGGGGTTGATGCTGAGACCAAGTTTTCTTTGATCTTCATCAATTGTTAACACCGAAGTGGATGGTTGGAGGGTTGCAACACCCTCTTTGGTGGGGAACTTTGCACTTTTTCGGCTGATGGAAACCGTCATATCAAAGATTACTACCCCAGGCCTTCCAATGATGACATCATAGCTAGACGGTAGGTCTAGAACAACGAAGGTTAGTGGCTCAGTCCTTCTCATTTGGCCATCAGAGAAGGTTACATCAAGCGTTATTTCGCCCAAGGGCTTGATGGGTATGTCGGCAATACCTTTTATGGCAGCTTCAGCAGGCCGTAGCATGGAGCGTTCTTCGGAGCTTAAGAGGTTGAAATATTTGGCAAACATTATTTCAGTAGCAGCTCCGGTATCTATGTAGGCCTTTTGTGTTTTGGTGGAACCCACGAAGGCTTCAAGGACAAGTGGATCACAGTGTTTTTCTTCCTTGGTACAGGGGAAGTAGATGCCTTGTCGTTCCCAATCCTCCAACCTTTGTCGCTTCCTGGGGGTTTCATTTTCAACAAACACCATGGCAACGTCTTTCTTCTTGCCATCTGCCATATTTTCTTTAACACCTTTGACCAGATGGGCCAGTTCCCCGGACTTGACGGCCTCTTCGATTCTTTTCTTGAGTTGGAAGCAGTCGTTGGTGTGATGTCCCCTTTCTTCATGAAACTCGCAATATTGGTTGGAGTTTTCATTTCTCTTACTTTTTGGTAAGGGACGAGGAGGTCTGAAGGTGTGTTTAATTTCTTCGGCTGCCAGGATTTCTTGAGGAGTTTTGGTGAGGGCTGTGAAGTTGACATTTTTGTCTCTGCTTGGAGGGTTCCTGCTTTCAGACCTTCGTGACTCAGACCCTCTGGATCTTTTGTCATAGGTACCATAGTTGCCTCTTTTTCGAGTAGGACTGTTGCTTCTCCAGCTGGAAGCCCTTTTCCTTTGTTCTTTGATGTCTACAGCCTCCTCTCCTCGAATGTGAGCTTCCGCTCTCTCTAAGGCCTCTTCAAGGGTTCTAGAAAGACTCTTGTTGAATTCCCTGGTAAGGTACTTTGAGTTGATGGCATTCATGAACCCTGCAACCTTCATCTTTTCATCGGCACCAACGTAAGTAAGACCTTCTTTCTTGTATCTTTCAATGAAGCTCTTCAGGCTTTCATCATCCTTTTGCTTTATCTGGAAGATGACGGTTGCATCTTTGACACAACGTCTCTGTTGTGAGAAGTTGGCTAGAAATCCTTTACCAAGTTCGTCAAAGGTACGGATGCTTCCAGCCGTCAAGCCGTTGAACCAGATTCATGCAGATCCAACAAGGGTTTGCATGAACATTAAGCAACACTCGGGATCACCCCATTTCTCGATCCGAGCAGCCCCTGAGAAGATCTGAAGGTGATCTTCTGGATCATCAGTGCCATCGTACGTTCTTATATGAGCTGGCATCTTTAGCTTGTTAGGAAAATCATAATCTGCTATCTCTGGTGAGAAGCAAGATAGGCTGTTTGGCTTGTAGGGTTGGTTAACGGTGTGTTCCACCCTGTTGTTGGTTACTCCTCCAGTGTTTCCTTGTTGGGCAGCGATGGCCTGACTGATGAGTTGTTGCCAAGGAAAGTTAGCCATCATTTGAGATATCATGTAGGGCATAAGGTTGAAGCCTTGAATGCCCTCGGTAGCCACATTATTGGTTGTCATGGGAAGGCTCATAGAAGCGTTTCTGGCCATGGGAAGTGAAGCCATGGCCTGTTCCCTTGAAGTGGCTGTTGGTGGTGGGACACTGGTCACAGGTGACTGTAGGAGTTGGTCCAGAGTCATTTCATGTCCAAGTGGCATACCAGTGGTGGCAGCTTGAGTGGTAAACAATGGGAAAGCAGTAGGACTGGACCTTGCTTCGTAGTGAGACGCAGTGTGGGTGTTGCTGGGACCAGCATTGTTGTTTCTGGGTGAAGGTCTGCGTTCATAAGTGGCAGTGAGAGGGGGAGGAGGTCCAGGAGAGAGTGATATCTCTTCCTCCTCGTCATAGTCTAGCCGGAGACGAACTCCTTTGTCCCTTTCCTTCATAACATACTGGTTCAAAAGGGATCTAAGCTGCAAGAAGTTCCTCTCCACTCCTTCAGGGGTGACATCTATGCGATGTGGAGTTTGTGCAAGATCAGGGAGAGGAGACATCACCCCAGAGCGAGTGGGAGGTGGAGTTTGCAGGTTTGCTGACGCAGGATGAGCAGGTGGGGACTGAGTCCCAGCTGGAGTACCTCCTAGAGTGGAGAAAGACACAGATCTTGCCGGAGAGGTCTGATCTTTGCTAGGAGAGATCTGGTTGACCTCTTCTTGAGACTCAGGGTCAGACATGGAGAGAGTCGGAGCTACACAACTAATTTCGAGTAAAGAAAATGGCGCAGCCCCACGGTGGGCGCCAACTTGTTGCTACAACAAATAACTGCCTAACGTTGGTTCTGAGTCACAAGGGGGTTCAGAGGTTCAAGGGTTCCACTCTGCCTAACGCAGGTCGTGGTGTCCTTCTACGTTTATTTTTATTGTTTTAGATGCTTTTTGATTCTGGTCTAAGATGTACTCGAAACCAGAAGAAGAAGTTCTTGAGATCCGAGTGGAGAGAGTTATTCTCTCCACGTACAAGACCAAAAGAATAAGAAGACTGGAGTGGAAGTGATTGTGATGGTATGTCCAGAGCTGAGGAATCAGCTTCTGATTTATAGAGAAAGGAGAACTCCATAAGGAGAAAGCATCTTGCCTTGAGCCTTGTTGCAACTAAAGGACATCCCACAAATGGTAAGTGGCTGCTATGGACCTGCGGTCTGTTGGCTGATGTTACTCCATCAGCTGTTTGTTTTACTCGATGAAAAAGATGACGGGACAAGTCACCTTTTTGACTTAGGATGCTTCTGGCTTTTGAACCCTTGTAGGATCCAACCCTTTAAGCATTGTTCAGTAATGTTGTTTATTTATTTTTGCTTTAAGCTACCCACGTCGTCAGCCCCCAAGTCAGAAGGTTTGATGAGATAGCTTGAAAGCTTCTGACTGTTTTCTTGGCTTATCCTTTGCTTGAAAGGTTCGAGGGTTCGCTGTGATTTGGGCGGTTATTACTCAGCAGTTTAATTTTGATTGGACTGTTGATGTGACATGTGGCAGTTTGCTCAGAAGTGATTACTGTATGCCATAATTACAGTTTTTAAATTAAAATAACCGTTTCTTTTTTCTTTTTTAACCCTTCTTTATTTCATTATTCACTTTACTCTTTCCTTTCTTCATCTTCTTCCTCTCAAACGTTTGATCCATCTTAGGGTTTCGTGATTTTCACCACAGCAGGTTAGTCTTTTCTACTTTTTGTTTTGTTCACTGATCATCCTTTTAAGCACAATGGGCGCTAAAAAGGACATGGCCATTACTGTTTCCTCTCTTTCTCAGAAAGAGGTGGAATCATTCTGTGCCAACTGGGATATAGATTTATCATTTAATCCCGTGGCTCCCGGTAAAAAACTTGTTGTATCTGACTGTCCATCTGGTTTTATTGCTCTGTACTGTCGTCATTTTGAATTTGCAAACCTTCGTCATCCATTTTCTGTGTTTTTGTTGAATGTTCTTGAGTACTTGATATGCGGGTTCGTCCGGGACCCATCATGAGGAGGATGATTGAGCAGTGAGTGGTGGTAATAGTACTTGATCCGGTTATTTATGTTTTGTTTTGTACTGATTATTAGGGTGCGAGCACCCAAGACATCTTTTATTTTTGTATTCGTACAATTTACTTTTCCGCGTTTTAAATTTTCAGTACTGTTTGTGTGTTTGAATAATTATGTTGATGAATGGATGGCTTTGATGTGCTTTTGCTTTTGTAAAGAATGGTGGTAGTGCAGGAAAAGACGAGCACCGGTTTGGATGCTCAATGCAGTCACCATGCTTTTTTCAGGGATATCACCGATAGGGGAGTATTATTTTCCTTTTTCCACAAAATAGTTAGCTATTTCATAAACGCTTTCTATTTTCACATTGGGGACAATGTGACGTTTAAGTGTGGGGAGGGATTACATCTTATTGTTTGTCCTCTTATATATATATATATAAAATAAAAAAATAAAAAAAAAATAATAATAAAAAAATAAAAAAAAAAACCTTTAAAAGTACATATATATATATATATATATATATATATATATTCTACTATTAAACATCAAGCCTAACTAAATTTTGATAAAGATAACTCGAGGCGCGACAAACAGATGAGATACGAGCGTGTTAGATTCGTACACTTGCACCCATTTCCTACCGGTTACGTGAGCATTTGAGCCTTATAGTATAGATATTATTTCTTTGACATGCTTTCGAGTGAGCCGGATGTTTTGTGTAATTTAGAACTTGTCATTAGCATACTTGTTTAGATCAGAAACGTGTGAGACTGTATGAACATGATTGAGGCATTTAGGATAACCTTTTGATTTGAGCCTTTTTCTTTTCGTTTTATCTGTTTTCCCGCACCCAAACATTATCCCCTAGTTAACCATGTTGAACCTAATCCCGTGTTTTTTCTTGTTTACCGTACCATTTCGCCACTTACCCAAATTTAGCCTTTTTCTTTTAAACCTTTTGGGTTAAAGCTCGGTTTAGGTTAATGTTTGACTCGTTTTTGCGTTGTAAATAGTTCGGGTTTGTATGTTTAGAGCCCGTTTGTTGTTTATATTCGTGTTTCTATTTCAGTTATATCTTAAGTGTAAAAAAAAAAATAAAAAAAATAAAAAAAATCCAGAAAATTCCATAAAAATAGAACACCCTAAAATAGGGTGAGTTAGCAGTGATCGAGCAGTTTTTAGAGCTTTAAAGTTAGAAATTGTGTGTTTAGCTCGATTTGAATAAAATGCGGTTATGTTCGTATATGTCCTGTATAGTAGTTTTTGCTTCAGTTTAGTTAGACTTAACCGCCGAGTTTTAACCTTTTCGTCACTGTTTATATTTCCATTCCACACCCTTACCCCTGCCTGACATTACAACCCTCATAAGACCTCTTGATTTGTGCTTTTTCACACGTTAGTTGGTGAAGACTAGATCTTTTGACAAGCTTATGATATTACACGATTCATTGTCTTGGCGATGGAGCGATTTACACATACACATTACACGTATGTTTCATAAATAAAACCGAGTGTGTGTGAACATTGTGAGTCGTGTACGGGTTAGCACGCTTTGTGGATCGAATGCGAGTCGTTGCTTTTGAGTATCTTGTCCCCTGTTTATATCTTCTGTGGGCTTGATTATTATCGTTTGTACAGGTTATATTTTGTTTTTGTTGGCTCTTGGCGAGTTTTTCGTTTTATTTCTGTTTTGTTGTTTGCTTGAGGACAAGCAAAGTTCAAGTGTGGGGATGTTTGATATGCGTCAATTTATACATATAAAAGCCCCCGTTTAACTCCCGTTTATATACGTTTTTGGGCCTTATACACGATGAATTGGTACTTATTTGGGCATCTTTATGATTATAGGTCTTCAACGGTATCCAGGAAGCAAACCGGATCAAAAACGAAGGTTTCTGCGCAAAAACGGAACTTTTGTCAATCCGACCGGCCGCGCGAATGAACCGACCGGCCGCGCGATTCAACCTGATATTTCTGGGGAGCTTCTAGAAGGCCTACGTCAGCATTCTAGAAGCTTTTCTGACCCGAGTAAAGCGACCGGCCGGTCGGATCATCCGCGCGGCCGGTCGGATTGTCTGTCCTGTTTATAAATGCCCCATTTCAGCCACTGATCGATTATTGGGTCTTGGAGAGGCGATTTTAGGCGATTTTCGGACGAATCAAGCTGCTGGAAAGCCGTGGAACAAGCTCGGGAATCCATCCAATCCATCCTTCATCATCCAATCCATCTCTTTAGCATTCTTATGGTTTGATCCTTTAAGCTTTTTAAGATCCAAATCTGATTTTGTATGCTATTGTGATGTTATTTTAGTTAATCGTACGCCTACGGGCAAGAACATTAGTAGTAGTTAGTAGTTAAAACAATCGTTTGTATGGAATCAAGTTTTGTATGAATTTGGCGTTTTTCATGTTTGGATCTTGATGATCATATTGCAACCTTGTTTCATTGTTGTTGGATTTGTGATTATGTTTAAGTGACTTTGATGATTGTCGGATGTGTTAGGCGGATTACTTGTTGAAGAAACCGTCCGTTTAATCGTCCGATAGTAGACTAGTTAACTTGTTAATAAAGTTTACACCATGAAACTGT
Source organism: Ambrosia artemisiifolia (assembly GCA_032199755.1). NCBI lineage: Eukaryota > Viridiplantae > Streptophyta > Magnoliopsida > Asterales > Asteraceae > Ambrosia > Ambrosia artemisiifolia. The sequence continues at coordinate 11,283,434 of CM063524.1, read as the reverse complement.
AACCGGGTATTGGTTTGGTTAAAGTCGCTTAAATAATGATTGTAGATGTTTACCGGCACGTAAAAGAGTCTTAAAAGCTTAATGGTGTTGTTACCAATCTTTGACACGGTTAATGATCTTTGTTAGTTATTTTGGTGAAAATGGCGATCTTAGTAGATTTGTGTTCAAAGTTGGTAAAATGGAGTAGGTTGTGAAATGCTCTACTTTATGCTAGTCTAGGTGGTTGTATTGTGTATTCGATATTGCTTTCCTGAACTAGTGCGGTTGAGGACTCCCGAAAGGTGATACTAACCTTTATTTAAAGATTCTCATGAGATCATATCAGCTGCGCGCTAATGAACAACTTGAAGTGGTTAACGTGTGTATTCGTGTTAGCTTTCTGTATAGTTGTCATGTTAGGATGCCCGAGAGGGAAACTAACTGTCGGAAAATGGGAATGTTGATCACGCCTTTATTTCTTATTATAGATGACATGCTAGGATTGGCGTATTATAGTTTATATAGTTTTATTTTCTATTTGGAGTCGTAGTTAAGTTATTTACATGTTTTAGAATTAATCTAGTTATAAACAAACTCAAACTATATTTTCCTACTGGTAAATCGGTGATAGAGTCTTAGTACAATTGCTCCGCGCGCGTCCATGGATCGATACTTGGTTCTTATCTATACGTTACTACATATATGACAGGGTACACTTGCCCTATTGTGTGTGTTTTAATATGAAGGTCTAAACCATTTTTATAAATATTAAAGCAAAACGTGTGTTAAAATCCATTGTAAATTATGTGTATATACGCGCACGTCAGTACTATAGAGTTTCCCCTGGTCAAATCCATCCACATGGTGTTGGCCGTGTTTTACACTTTGAATGTCTTTGTAGAGCGTTAGGGTATGATCCCACTCTATTGATGTTCAGGCGATTCTTTCGCCTTTCCAAGAATGGTGACTGGTTCACCTTCGAGGGGTCATCAGTAGAGACTAACCTTCTTTCTTCCCATGTTACAACTGTTGGGCAGTGGAAGACTAGGTTCTTTTGGGTGTCTGATTCTATTTTCCCCTTTAAGCTTGTGTGGAGACATCCTGAGGCCGTTCTTAACGAAGGGGAACCCTCAGAGTCTGAACTAGATCATAACTTTCTAACGGCTCTTAGAGCATTTCCTTCGAAGCTTCGTCCATTTGCTGAACCTTTCTTAGTATTATCCGGTATTAGCACTCGTTGGGACAAGCCGGGTAGAGATCCTGTTGTGATGAAGGATGATCAGGGTATGAATTTTTGTTTGTTGTTGATTTCATTCATTTTTTTTGTTTTTTCCTTATGTGTTGTATTTTTGCAGTTATGTCGGCTCTTGATTTTATCAAAGGGGATGATGCTTCGGGTGTTGTTTTCAAGGATGCTGGGCAGCAGATGGGGAGGATGCATTGACCAAGTATGAGAAAGGGAGGTATGATGGGACCAATTATGTTGTTGTCCCTGATGTGAAGGGTTTTGCCAAGGCTAGTTCTTCCAAGGCTTCAACAAGGAGGTCTAGCAGACGGCTTTTGAAGGCTGCCAAGTCTGCTGATGTTTCTGAAGCGGTGACAGTCAGTGATGATATTGAAGAGTCTGATGATGAGAAGGATCAGACTGTGGATGATACTTTGGTGGATGTTGTTGTCAAGAAAAGCAAGGGTAAGAAGGTGAAGGTTGGGGTGGTGAAGGAAACGGATGGGTCAGCTAGTTTTGATGAGGAAGGTCTGTATGTTCCTGGTTGGAATGTGAAGTCAAGTGACAACTTCAAGTCTTCGGCTGTTTGTGAGGAGGTTCTGGCACATTTTGCCACTCCTGGTGCCAAGGCTTGTCTTGAAGGTTTGGATGATGATGCTCTGTTGGAAAAGATGATGGTGGGTACCTGCAACCTTGCTGCTATGCTGCCAGAGGGGATTAGCAGGTTTAGGAAGGTTATGGGTGAGTATAGTGAGTTTGCCAAGAAGAAGAAGGAGATGAAACAGTCCATTGCTGACATGAAGAGGGATGCTAAGGAGTATGCTCAGAAGGAGGTTACTTTGATTGCCCTGATTGATGAACTGAAAAGAGGGCATGAGGCTGAGATGGCGAGGCATGAAGCTGCTAGGCTTAAGGTGGAGGCGGATCAGTTGGCCTTGGAAGCAGAGAAAAAGGCATTTAAAAGTGAAAAGAAGGAGTTGGAGGTTTCTCTTGCTGCTGCTCAAAGTGATAACAAATGGTTAATAGAAGAGGGCTTTCAGCAAGTCGTTACCTACCTCCTTCACTCTGCCGAATTCAACTCTGCCCTTGGGGAGGTGTATACCAAGCTTCTAACCCATGGTAAGCATGCTGGTTTTGTTGCAGGGTTCAAAGCTCACGAGTCCAGCCAAGTCTTGGAAGAATCTTCCTTCTATCAGCCTAACTCCTTAGATGTGTTCAAGGAGACTGTCCTCAAGATGGAACACTCCAGCTATCCTTATGTTGCACAAGTTTCTTCCCTTTATGGGAAACCCTTGAAGGAGCTGAGAGAATTGAAGCCTGCTGGTCTAAACAAAGCTGTATCTGCTAAGGTGCTTCAATCTGTTTCAAGGAAGAGGGCACATTCTGGCGATAGTGAAGAGACTTTGGATGTGGGTGAAACACTTTCCAAGGATGCTAGCGTTGAAGCCTCCGAAGTTGGTCTTGTGGAGAAGCTACCAAAGAAGGGGAAGAAGGCAAAGAAGGCAAAAGTGGTCAAGGCCGGGAATGAGGATGAAGCCTCCAAGCCTTTAGGGTCTGGTAACGATGCCTGAACTTCCTATTCGTAGCTTTCTTAGCATCTTGGTCTGTTAAAACAATTAACTCTGTGGTTGTGTCTCAAAACACTTTTATCTTTTGTTGGAACCTTTAGTGGTTCTTTAATGGTTGTGGGCTGTTGCCCTTTGAACAATTATGCTACTCTTTGGCTTTGTTAAAAGCCTTTAAATGTTAAGCCTTTAGGGCTGTTGTTTAAGTTTTATCGTTGTTCATCTTTTATTCATTTCTTGTTGCTATGTGTGTTTGTCTTTGTTGTTGTTTGGGAATGTTTATCCGGTAGCACCTTCAAAGGTTGAATGCTGCAGTCATTCATCCTTAAGGTAGTCTAGGCAAACATGTCACCACCTATCCTATATACACTTATACAAGTGTTTTTAATGTATTTTCGTAAGTTTGTTTTTTAAACTTAAGGAACGATTGGTGTAGGTTGTTCAAGCCTGTCAATGAGATTTGTAAAATTATTTTTTGTTTATCTCATGGAGTCGGATTGATTTAGGAACTCACCCCTTATATAGGTCCGTTCAACCCTCGAACCTATTGAGCGAAATGGCCTAGGAGCTCATCCCCTTACATGGCCCTTGCCATGGAGTTTCTTGCAAGGTTCTCAACCTGATCATAGGATAGAAAGACAAAATTTCCAAAAGAGGATTCAGTGATCCTTTCATTCATTTGATGTTATCGTTACATTGCTTTTCAAAGAGAACAACATTTTCTTACAACTTAAACAAAGAACCTTTTAAGGTTCTTGCCATTCCAATATCGAGGGAGCTTCTTGCCTTCCATGTTGGCAAGCTTGTAAGACCCTCCTTTGTGGGATTCAAGGATGGTGTAGGGACCTTCCCATTTGGGTCCTAGCTTTCCTTGGTTTTCCTTCTTGCTTGCTTCATTGTTTCTTAGAACCAGATCACCTGGCTTGAAGCGTTCATGCTTGACTGATCTTGGACCACAATGAGCTCCACATATTCCTTCATGAACCTCCTTGATCAGGTACCTGCTTTGTTCAGGACCAACACATCGAAGCAACGGGGCCAAGTACCCTTTTTATAGAGTATCTCGTCCTGGATTATGTATTGCTTGGATTTGATCCGAATCCTTTCAGCTTCAACAGGATCTTGGGGCAGTTCACCTCTTTGCAGGAACCTTACAAATGGAGTCATCCAATTTGGTTCATTTTCAGTGATGACGTCTTGAACTTCAAGTTCTGATATTGCAGGATGTTTGATCACTTCAACCAACACCTTTTTGGTAAGGTGAGCAAAGTTTAACGAAGCTAGCTTGCTCAGGGCATCAGCCTTCTTGTTATAAGATCTTGGAACCTGTTTGATCTTGCAACATTGGAAGGTGTTCATAATCTCCTTGGCCTTCTCTCTATACTTTTTCATATTAGGTTCATTGGCGATGTAGCTATCGTTCACTAGATTGGAAACCAGCAGTGAGTCGGTGAACACTTGAAGCTTATTAACTACCATCTTTTTTGCAAGCTTGAGTCCTGCTATCAGGGCTTCGTATTCTGCTTCGTTGTTAGTTGTATGAAATTCCAAACGAAGGGCATACGTGAATTCTAACCCTTTAGGGTTGATTAGTACAAGACCAGCCCCTGATCCTTCAACGCTGGAAGCCCCATCTGTGTAAAGCTTCCAGGCTTCCGGATCAATGGTTTCATCTATGGTGATATTAACTTCGTCCGTTTCCACCCTTGGAATTTCAGCAATGAAATCAGCAAGTATTTGTGCCTTTATTGCTTTTCTCGGGACGTAGGTGATTTTGTGTTAACCTAGCTCAACAGCCCATTTGGCTAGTCGTCCCGAGGTTTCAGGCCTTTCAAGCACATTTTTGATTGGTTGGTCAGTGATTACTTGTATGGGATGTGCTTGAAAGTACCTTCGAAGCCTTCTGGCTGTTTGTACTAAGGCTAAGGCCAATTTTTCCAAAGGAGGGTACTTGACCTCTGCTAACTTTAACGTTTTACTGAAGAAATAGACAGGTACCTGAGCTTTGTCTCTTTCTATGGTGAGAACAGCGCTGAAGGCTTCATCAGTAACTGAAAGATAGACAGAGATCGTTTCCCCTGCTTCAGGTGTTGCAATTGTGGGAAGGGAAGCCAGGTAATGTTTCATGTTGTTGAAGGCTTCCTCTGCTTCTTCCGTCCACCTGAAGTCTTTCTTGTCAGTGCAACCTTTGAGGGTCTTGAAGAAAGGTAGGGATTTCTCAGCCAATTTTGACACGAAACGCTTCAAGGCAGCAAGTTTGCCATTCAAGCTTTCAACCTCTTTCTTGGTTTGGGGTGACTTCATGTTGAGGATGGCTCGAACCTTGTTCGGATTGGCCTTTATGCTTTGCTTTCCTACAACATGACCCAAGAACTTTCCTTCTTCGAATCCAAAGGAACACTTGACAGGATTCAGCTTCATGTTGATCTCTCTGAGGTTGTTGAAGGTTTCCTGTATGTCAGTGAGCATTTGATCTTCAGTTTTGCTCTTGATGACCAAGTCATCCACATAAGCTTCCATGTTTTTGCCAATTTGCTTGGCAAAGGCTTTATCAACCAACCTTTGGTAAGTAGCACCTGCATTTTTTAAACCAAAGGGCATTTTTCTATAACAGAAAATACCCTTGTCAGTATGAAAAGCAGTTTTTTCTTCGTCTTCCTCCTTCATTTGTATCTGGTGATAACCTTTATAGGCATCCAGAAAACACTTGAAGGGGAAGCATGTAAGCGAGTCTATTTTCAGATCAACCTCAGGTAAAGGATAACAATCCTTGGGGCAGGCTTTGTTGAGGTCTTTAAAGTCGATGCACATCCTCCATGAATCATCAGGCTTTCGAACCATCACAGGGTTTGCAACCCATGATTGATATTTTACCTCTCGAAGGATACCGGCTTCAACCAGTTTGTCTACATCTTGACATGCAGCCTTGCTTCGTTCTGGAGCAAGACTTCTTTTCTTCTGAACTATGGGTTTGACGTTGGAAGGAATCCTTAGTTCATGCTCAGCAACTTCTCGTGGGATCCCAGTCATGTCACTTGGGCACTAAGCGAAAACGTCAACGTTATCTTTCAGCAATGCTTCAAGCCTTGTGAGAGTATCCTTAGGAAGGGTTGTGTTGACCCGTATCCTTTGATCAGGGTATTTGGGGTTGATGCTGAGACCAAGTTTTCTTTGATCTTCATCAATTGTTAACACCGAAGTGGATGGTTGGAGGGTTGCAACACCCTCTTTGGTGGGGAACTTTGCACTTTTTCGGCTGATGGAAACCGTCATATCAAAGATTACTACCCCAGGCCTTCCAATGATGACATCATAGCTAGACGGTAGGTCTAGAACAACGAAGGTTAGTGGCTCAGTCCTTCTCATTTGGCCATCAGAGAAGGTTACATCAAGCGTTATTTCGCCCAAGGGCTTGATGGGTATGTCGGCAATACCTTTTATGGCAGCTTCAGCAGGCCGTAGCATGGAGCGTTCTTCGGAGCTTAAGAGGTTGAAATATTTGGCAAACATTATTTCAGTAGCAGCTCCGGTATCTATGTAGGCCTTTTGTGTTTTGGTGGAACCCACGAAGGCTTCAAGGACAAGTGGATCACAGTGTTTTTCTTCCTTGGTACAGGGGAAGTAGATGCCTTGTCGTTCCCAATCCTCCAACCTTTGTCGCTTCCTGGGGGTTTCATTTTCAACAAACACCATGGCAACGTCTTTCTTCTTGCCATCTGCCATATTTTCTTTAACACCTTTGACCAGATGGGCCAGTTCCCCGGACTTGACGGCCTCTTCGATTCTTTTCTTGAGTTGGAAGCAGTCGTTGGTGTGATGTCCCCTTTCTTCATGAAACTCGCAATATTGGTTGGAGTTTTCATTTCTCTTACTTTTTGGTAAGGGACGAGGAGGTCTGAAGGTGTGTTTAATTTCTTCGGCTGCCAGGATTTCTTGAGGAGTTTTGGTGAGGGCTGTGAAGTTGACATTTTTGTCTCTGCTTGGAGGGTTCCTGCTTTCAGACCTTCGTGACTCAGACCCTCTGGATCTTTTGTCATAGGTACCATAGTTGCCTCTTTTTCGAGTAGGACTGTTGCTTCTCCAGCTGGAAGCCCTTTTCCTTTGTTCTTTGATGTCTACAGCCTCCTCTCCTCGAATGTGAGCTTCCGCTCTCTCTAAGGCCTCTTCAAGGGTTCTAGAAAGACTCTTGTTGAATTCCCTGGTAAGGTACTTTGAGTTGATGGCATTCATGAACCCTGCAACCTTCATCTTTTCATCGGCACCAACGTAAGTAAGACCTTCTTTCTTGTATCTTTCAATGAAGCTCTTCAGGCTTTCATCATCCTTTTGCTTTATCTGGAAGATGACGGTTGCATCTTTGACACAACGTCTCTGTTGTGAGAAGTTGGCTAGAAATCCTTTACCAAGTTCGTCAAAGGTACGGATGCTTCCAGCCGTCAAGCCGTTGAACCAGATTCATGCAGATCCAACAAGGGTTTGCATGAACATTAAGCAACACTCGGGATCACCCCATTTCTCGATCCGAGCAGCCCCTGAGAAGATCTGAAGGTGATCTTCTGGATCATCAGTGCCATCGTACGTTCTTATATGAGCTGGCATCTTTAGCTTGTTAGGAAAATCATAATCTGCTATCTCTGGTGAGAAGCAAGATAGGCTGTTTGGCTTGTAGGGTTGGTTAACGGTGTGTTCCACCCTGTTGTTGGTTACTCCTCCAGTGTTTCCTTGTTGGGCAGCGATGGCCTGACTGATGAGTTGTTGCCAAGGAAAGTTAGCCATCATTTGAGATATCATGTAGGGCATAAGGTTGAAGCCTTGAATGCCCTCGGTAGCCACATTATTGGTTGTCATGGGAAGGCTCATAGAAGCGTTTCTGGCCATGGGAAGTGAAGCCATGGCCTGTTCCCTTGAAGTGGCTGTTGGTGGTGGGACACTGGTCACAGGTGACTGTAGGAGTTGGTCCAGAGTCATTTCATGTCCAAGTGGCATACCAGTGGTGGCAGCTTGAGTGGTAAACAATGGGAAAGCAGTAGGACTGGACCTTGCTTCGTAGTGAGACGCAGTGTGGGTGTTGCTGGGACCAGCATTGTTGTTTCTGGGTGAAGGTCTGCGTTCATAAGTGGCAGTGAGAGGGGGAGGAGGTCCAGGAGAGAGTGATATCTCTTCCTCCTCGTCATAGTCTAGCCGGAGACGAACTCCTTTGTCCCTTTCCTTCATAACATACTGGTTCAAAAGGGATCTAAGCTGCAAGAAGTTCCTCTCCACTCCTTCAGGGGTGACATCTATGCGATGTGGAGTTTGTGCAAGATCAGGGAGAGGAGACATCACCCCAGAGCGAGTGGGAGGTGGAGTTTGCAGGTTTGCTGACGCAGGATGAGCAGGTGGGGACTGAGTCCCAGCTGGAGTACCTCCTAGAGTGGAGAAAGACACAGATCTTGCCGGAGAGGTCTGATCTTTGCTAGGAGAGATCTGGTTGACCTCTTCTTGAGACTCAGGGTCAGACATGGAGAGAGTCGGAGCTACACAACTAATTTCGAGTAAAGAAAATGGCGCAGCCCCACGGTGGGCGCCAACTTGTTGCTACAACAAATAACTGCCTAACGTTGGTTCTGAGTCACAAGGGGGTTCAGAGGTTCAAGGGTTCCACTCTGCCTAACGCAGGTCGTGGTGTCCTTCTACGTTTATTTTTATTGTTTTAGATGCTTTTTGATTCTGGTCTAAGATGTACTCGAAACCAGAAGAAGAAGTTCTTGAGATCCGAGTGGAGAGAGTTATTCTCTCCACGTACAAGACCAAAAGAATAAGAAGACTGGAGTGGAAGTGATTGTGATGGTATGTCCAGAGCTGAGGAATCAGCTTCTGATTTATAGAGAAAGGAGAACTCCATAAGGAGAAAGCATCTTGCCTTGAGCCTTGTTGCAACTAAAGGACATCCCACAAATGGTAAGTGGCTGCTATGGACCTGCGGTCTGTTGGCTGATGTTACTCCATCAGCTGTTTGTTTTACTCGATGAAAAAGATGACGGGACAAGTCACCTTTTTGACTTAGGATGCTTCTGGCTTTTGAACCCTTGTAGGCTCCAACCCTTTAAGCATTGTTCAGTAATGTTGTTTATTTATTTTTGCTTTAAGCTACCCACGTCGTAAACTCATAACCTCTTAATTATTAATTATTAAGAGATAACTTTAAATCAGAATTATTAAGAGCTAACATCTTAATCACTATTTGCAGGCTAAAACAACGCTCTTTTGATGGGTTGATTAAAAAAAGGTTGAGAATTAAATACCTATTTGTGAATTTCTCAAAAACGAAAATTAAGGAAGAAAAACTCAAATGCAACACAACGTTGGGCAAAGGAGCAAAGAACAAGACAAAGAACGTGGGTCTTCCTTCTAGAATAGGTTTTGAATGAGAGGTCCAGATGTTTACGTTCGTCATCGACCCATGGTACAATTATTCATTACTGCTATGATTATCTTCTTGTGGTGTGAACTACCTTGAGTCGTTCCCAATAGATCCACAAAAAACGGCTTCTTTCACATAGTGACAACTTTTAAAAAGTGATCTTGAGGGGTTGTGAGTGAATGAGAGAGAAAATGTTAATGTCCATTTATATATTTAGGGGGACACTATTCTCCATATTTATTTTTAGGTAATTAGGATTCATACACCCCCTATTTAGGATTCATACACCCTGGCCCACATCACATACCAATAGGAGGCTGCCACATACCCTAAAATGTGATGTCACGCCCCCAGAATGTGACGTCACATGGTGTATGAATCATAGAACCCTTATTTTTAATGTGTTTTGTAAATTGTTGCGAGTGAATGAGAGAGAAAATATAATAATAAAGGTATAAAAAAAGCAGTATTTAATTAAAAATGAGAAATATATATAGTGATGGGAATATGATGTGAATGCTTTAAAGAGCTTAACAAATAGCTCTCTTAAAAACAAAAATGATTAAACTCAAAAGAAAACAAGAAGAATTTCTTCTTTTCTTTGTTTTTTCAGGTAGAGAAGAAAACAAAAACTTATGATATACTACTTCATGAGTAACACCATACATCCATCACACCACTACAAAACATATATAGTAACACTAACGCTATATTATTGTGGATCACCTTTCGTCAGTAACTTATGGTGAATCCCACTAACATTAAAAATAGATAATTAGAATAAACCAAGAAATAGAGATTATTACTGACAGATTACTGATGAACCATTGACCTGGGTACATATGATGATGTGAAAAGGGAAACGAACATGTTATGTCCAATCGTTTTTGCAGACAAGTAGGTAAGCGATACTTTTGTGTATTTGTAATATGTTAAAATTTTTGTTTTTGAACCGAGTTATGTGTCATTTTGTACTAGGTGATAGTCGTACGTTTCTATAAAGTCAGATAAAACGATTGTTCATATAGCGAGACCAAACCCATGTATAAGAGAGGCAAGCGTATAAGAGAAATAGGGGAAAACGGAATTGCTGAATGCCTTGAACACTATTCATAAACTTTGATAATTAACATTTAACATATACGATAATTAGATAGATTTTTTGCCATTATGAACGATACTATATTTCAGTAACTATCATTTCGAAAACCGAGTGTGCGAGGGTAACCAACATGCTTTTGTTCCTCTGGCTTTTGACACTTTTGGCTCACTGGCACCGGAAGCGATCAGGTTTCTGACGAGAGTCCAGCGGATGGTCCACAGCAATTTCTCGACTCCCCAGGGTCAAAGATTTGTTTTTTTTTTTTGAACGGCCAACGGTACACACCCATAACGAAGCCCTGTACCCTTGAGGTCCGGTCCCCAGGTCCCGGGCCCCCCTTAAGGTCCAGCCCCTCATTTCAGAATAACCTTACTCTGAGTGGGATTCGAACCTGTGACCTCTCAAGGCAGGAACCCCATAAAGTGGGCAGGTCAAGGATTTGTATTATCTAGATTAGGGTTCTCTATCCAGAAAGGGGTAGCGGCGCAGCTTGTTGCCCGCCTACCTGGTATTCTTATGTAATTTGCACATTTTATTAAAAAAAATAATTTAAAAAATAAATAAAAATTTACAATCGTTAGGCTACCAAAATTTCTAAAAGCGAGTTCACCCTTTTTTTTTTTGTTTTGTTAAACCATAGGCCTGGATTAACTAGTTCACAAGAGAATCCCCGACCATTCTAGCTAGATGGTTCGTCACTATTATTGATTAACTTATTGTTTTGCATAACTCATGGTAAATTTTATAACTTTTATTTCCAAAGCTTATTAAATATCTGTAGCAACAAATATCGAGTTATCCACACTCTTTTTGTAAAGTGATGTGATGTTGTGGACCCAGAATATAAAACACAAGGGATCATAACCATCAACCACTCAAACCACAAGGGAGTTAATTGAACATTACCCCAACAATAAATACCCTCGAATCATCTCTTTCTTTTCATCACAAACCACAAGGCCATGGAGATCACCACAGTTTCTTGGGTTCTTGGAGTAGCAACAATCTTCTTGTTTTATGTATGGAGGATTTTGAACTTCTTATGGTTCACACCAAAGAAGGTAGAGAAGTCTTTAAGAGATCAAGGACTCAAGGGTACCCCTTATAAGTTCTTGTATGGAGATTTGAAAGAGGTGATGCAAATGTTGATGGAAGCCAAATCAAAACCTATGAATCTATCTCATGATATAGCACCTCGTGTCTCGCCCTTCTACCACAAAGCGCTCACTACTTTTGGTATGTATCTTTGTTTATTTTAGGAAAAATGGAAATAAATAATCTCAACTATTGACTATTGGCCAATAACAGTCCCAATTACGAAAATCATCAATATTGGTCCCAACTTTCGACATATTGGAAACCAACGGACCCAAACTAACGGAGTTAGCCTCCGTTAGTGTGATGCTGACGTGGCATGCCACGTTGGATGCCACGTATGATCATTTTGCCACGTCATGCCACGTATGATCATCTTGTCACCTAAGTATGCCACATCAGCATCACACTAACGGAGTTAGCCTCCGTTAGTTTGGGTCCATTGGTTTCCAATATGTCGAAAGTTGGGACTAATATTGGTGATTTTCGTAGTTGGCACTGTTATTGGCCAATAATCAATAGTTGGGATTATTTATTTCCATTTTTCCTTTATTTTATTATTTGTTATATACTATAATTAATTGGATTTGTTGTGATATATAATAATGGCCCATGTGGAGTATCTATAAAAGTTTGGTATGTACAGTAACTTCATCATAAAAATAAATTAAATCAAAAAATGTAATGTTTCCAATGCTTTAATTAATTAAATATTTTAGAATATAGTTTCCTTGTTTTCTTCTTACAAGTCCTATCAATAAATACATTGAAAGGGGAATATCATGGTCCACTGTTATCCTGCGTAATTGTAAATTGTAACGGGATATAAATTATTTAGTTGATGAACCAACAAGTGTAGGTGTTGGGAATTTTCAACGTCACCCAAAACATATACGAACATGACATAAAAATAATTAGGTTGTGGTTTGTCATATCTAAACATTTAATAAAACGGGTTGTGTTCTAGTTGACTTGCTAAGTAAACAAGTATACTCAGGTTTATCTATAGCCCGTTTAATTAAACCTTTTTTATTATACAAGCCGACTCGCCAACCAGTGTAAGACTCATTTAACCTACTTATTACAACCACCGGCTCTATTAACACGTTTATAACTTCATTATTACTAGCTACTCGCCAACGCATTGGACACTTTTAGATAAATGGGTTTTGACCGGTCGTGTTCGGGTCACGGTTGATGCTTTTGACAATAATACAATGTTCAGGTCAAACCTGTCAAACCAGCATGATTAACGGCCATAAACATATTTATGCTTTGGATTAGTGCATATTCTTTAGATAATGAGTATTTAAACAATATGTCTTGCATACAGGCAAGAGTTGTTTTACATGGATGGGACCAAAAGTTGTGGTACACGTATCTGAACCAACTTTGATACGAGAGGTGTTGGCTAATTATAATATATATCAAAAGCCAAGAGCAGGTAACCCATTGGCAAGGTTGCTTGCTAGAGGATTAATTGATGATGAGGGTGATGAGTGGGTTAAACATAGAAAAATCATCAATCCTGCATTCCACATGGAGAAGCTCAAGGTTTACTTTTTTCTATTCCCTTTTTGTTACATCATTGATGTAGATTTATTACGCAACGAAGACCATTGAGTGGATTTTGTCAATAATTCTTTTTGCAGCATATGCTACCAGCCTTTTATGTGAGTTGTAGTGAGATGATCGATAAATGGGAGAATATTTTAACACAAGAAAATCCATGTGAAGTGGATGTATGGCCTTATCTTCAAACTTTTACAAGTGATGTAATTTCACGTACTGCATTTGGTAGTAGTTTCGAGGAAGGAAGGAAGATATTTGAACTTCAAAGAGAACAAGCAAAACTGGTTATGAAGGTTGCAAATTCAGTTTACATTCCAGGATCAAGGTAACTTTGTTTCATGTACTATTTTTTTTATCTGTATTGGAAGCTTAAATTGGTAATATAACTAGAATTTTGTCCTAATAAAATAAAATTGGTAGATTTTTACCAACAAAAATCAATAAGAGGATGAAAGAAATTGACCAGCAACTGAAGGATTCCATAAAGAGCATAATTGATAAACGAGTTGTGGCGATGAAAGCCGGAGAAGCTAGCCATGATGACCTTTTGGGCATACTTTTGGACTCCAACTACAAAGAGATGAAACAGCAAGGAAATAGCAATTTCGGTTTAAGCATTGAAGATGTCATTGAGGATTGCAAACTTTTCTACTTTGCTGGGCAAGAGACTACAGGAAATATGCTTGTTTGGACAATGGTTTCTTTAGGTCGACACTCAGAATGGCAAACACGCGCTAGAGAAGAAGTTTTACATGTATTTGGAGATAAGAAACCAGATATTGATGGACTGAGTCATCTAAAAGTGGTAGGTCTTTTGTACTTACTGACCAAATATTATGACTTCAGAATATGTTGTCGGAGTTCTTATTTTATTTTGTATCTCATTGCGCAGGTAAACATTATTTTTAATGAAGTTCTCAGACTATATCCACCTGCAGTATTACTTAGACGACTAGTGCATGAGGAAACCAAATTAGGTAACTTAACCTTACCGAAAGGAGCACTTATCCAAATTAACTCGATGATTTTGCATCACGACAAAGACACGTGGGGTGAAGATGTGAATGAGTTTAAGCCGGAAAGATTTTCCGAAGGTGTCTCAAAGTTTACTAAGGGACAAGTTGCTTACCTTCCATTTGGTGGTGGTCCGCGTATATGCATAGGCCAGAATTTTGCTATACTAGAAGCAAAAATGGCTCTTGCAATGATTCTGCAACGCTTTTCTTTTGAACTTTCTCCATCCTACTCGCATGCTCCACACACATTGATTACTCTACAGCCTCAGTTTGGTGCTCACTTGATTCTACGCAAACTTTAAGGAATGTATCATATATATTTTAGTTTAATTGAAGGTCATGTTGTGTAATATATATAAATAAGTGGCTTTACTCAAATCTATTTTATAACTAACTAGCTGTAACTTGTGTATGTGAGGGAAATGTCATAGGATATATAGTGGTGTGACGTTCAATGGGAAACCGAAAAAAAATTAGTTTGACATGTAGAACACTATTAAAAGTCATCATAAACAGAAAAAAGGTTAATTTTTACATACTTTTTCAGAGCTTTTGTATACAAACACATGCAAAAGCCATTTAAATAAAATAATATTTTTTCTAAACCTTTTCTTCTTTGCTTTTTTAAGCTGTTGTTTTGATATTTTTCCATTTTTTTATTTTTTTTAATAAAACTATTTCCACATCTATATCTATCTCTATATCTAAGCTAAGTAAAAATAAATGATAACTTAACTAAATAATAAAGTAAAACACATTGGGGGACACATGTTAGTCCTTCATACAGTTTCACATTGTTTCCAATTAAGTTATAAGGGATATGGATATGTTTTGTTTTATACCCATTTCACCGTTTGACCAAAGGCGGATCCTTTAAATTAATAAAGAAACTCGTTTCCTTGTAATCTTGATTCACCTCTCTCTCTCAAAACCCTAACTACTTTTTAAGTTGATGTTTCTCTGAATATGAAAATCCGATCAATCTACTGTCCAATGGTTCTTGATCATCATGTGTATATTTATTTTCATTGTTATCCGGTCGTATTTTCATATTTACTTATTAGACTATGGGGTGTCGTCCCCTTCCCCTTTCCCTTCCCCTTGTCCACATCAGCGCCACATCATCTTCCCCTTCCCCTCCCCCAAACCAGAATGGTTCCCCCTTCTTTCCCCTTCCCCTCTCCTTTATTTTTAGAGTAAAGATCAAATACATATAGTTTTTTTGTAAGAACTGTGAGAATCAAAGGGGGTAAAAAAAATTTATTTTTTTTTTTAATTTTTTTTTTCCCATGTGCTTAAACATTCTTTCTAGATGAATAATACAAAAAAAAAATTAAAAAAAAAATTTTTTTTAGTGTAATTACGTCATTAAGGTAAATACATTAGTTTACACTAGAGTAATTATGTAATTACTCTACACATAATTACTCTACACCAAATTTTTTATTTTTATTTTTTTTTTTAGTTTTCAATACTATAATACATGTTTAACAATATGGGGAAAAAAAATTTTAAAAAATTTTTTTTTAAAAAAATACCCTCCTTTGATTCTCACAGTTCTTACGAAAAAAGCTATTTGTACCGGATCTTTCCTCTGTGTTTTATTGGGGAAAAAGACAATATATATATATATATATATAATATTTTAGAAGAAAAAACAAAAAGGAATAATAATATTAAAATGATCGGGGAGAACGGGAAGAAAGTCCCGATGGCACTGAAGGGAGAAAGAGGGGGGCGGTGTTCCCCTTGGGGAAAGGCTCCACATCATCTTCCCGATCCCTTTCCCCAACCCACACCCCATAGTCTTAATGGTTTGTTTCTTTGCTTTATCATAGCAATTGAAATACCATTCCTACGATCATACGATGTATAATGCAAATAATTTAATTTTTATGATTTGTGCTATTTATTTGATGAATTCTAATTTACCTGATTGCGAGTAAAAAATGGAAATTTGTTTATTTAGTGTTTTTTTCCCGGGCTCATATAAAGATGGAAAAAAACACTCCATAACATTCTCTAATTTTTTTTTTATAAATGTCTGCAACCCCCCCCCCCCCCCCCCCCCCCTCCCCCGCCTATACGAGTTGTAAATAAAATTGTGTGGTGTGTGAGCCTAACTGAAAGATGTTATGGGGGTCTTTCTATTTCGACATTAAAAATACTTTGGAGGAGTATGTTTAGTATCACCTGATTATAACAGTAGTAGAGTATTTATGGAAAGCAAGCAGTGCCAAGGATTCTATGACCGTTCATAAGATCAATTAACACAAATCGTAACTGAAAGATCAACCAAGCGAGCAATACTTCACATGACTTTCAACTAACCTCTTTTTTCACTTATGTCATCTCCAACACTCCAGAACACGAATACTTAAAACCCAAAGCATTCCAAACCTACTGGTTACATTTTCACAGGTTTAATCATCATTAGTACCACATCCAAGTTTACTTGTCAAACCAACCAACCGAAAATCCCTAACTATTGAACCTTCTAATCAGTATCACGACCATTTCGTCTTCATTTTTAACAATAAAAATCGGGAACAAATTGGAAACATTGAACAGACATAACAATGGCACGGGCATGAACTTAACGGTTGTTCTACCGAACACCGTCAAACAAACCAATTTGCTCCTACAAAAAGCTGATAAATCAAGTAACTGTAAATAAATGGCAAAGAGTTACCTTAGACTAGGGATGAGCTCAGGACGGTATCGGTACCAACCGATATCGATCCCGAAAACTCCCGAAACCCAATACCGATATTGATAGATACTGAAAAACATACGGTATGGTATCAGTTCGGGATCGGTACCATACCAGTATGGTATCGGTATTTTACCCATACTGATCCCGTACTGATACCGAAAATACCGAAACCGAAAACCTCTAAATGTGGGTACCGATACCGATACCGAACACCCTCGGTTTGGTACGGGATCGGTACGGTATTGGTATGGGATCGGTATCGGTTCGGTATTCGGTGCAATATGCTCATCCCTACCTTAGACTGATCTCCTGCAGACAAATCCGACGTGAAACGCTTATATCACAAACCCGGTCAAATAATCACGGTTGATAATAACAATCAAAACCTGAACTTGAAACAAAACCCCACTCACAAACCGATTTCGCTCCCTAGTCACTAAACGCCCACCTTACCGGGCCACAGATTAACCAGCGACTCCAAGGAAGTTTCTTGGCCACGATCGAAATCTGACACCCAATGAAAACCTAATCATAGTCGAACAATAGGCTTCATCGATCCTGGCAATTCATACTAACCTAGCCACCTTCAACTAAACCCGATGATCTTCAAGACTTTACTCGATACTTCCTCAATAACCTCGTCTCGCAAATCAAAGCAAAATAATATATCCAACTTATTCTTTGTAATCCTTGGGAAAAAAACTAGTTGATTTGATTTTGCTTCATCATGTACCCAAGGAAACAAAAAAAAGACTTTGACCTATATTTGTTCTCTGTTTTAAGGCGGCTTGTATAAGCACCTCAACCCAAATAACCTTATCAAGGAATTTAATCGCGGTGCAATTCCGAAAAGGCATGGCAATAGATATCACAGCTCCAAAGAGTTTTCCGGATTCCAAATCCAATAGACTATATCTGCAACAAACACTGTTACGAAACATGGATCAACTCAAGAACACAAACGAAGACTTTATTGATCAAAAGAAATAAACCCAAAACAAAACAAGAACCAGTCAAAAATACGAAGACCAAACAAAATACAAAGAGATCTAAACAATCTTCTTCACACTACCAACTCTAACCTATCAATGGATTGACAGAAAGAACAAACTCTCACAACAACACAGATATAAGGTGTATCTGATTACAAGTGAATGAAATCCTAAACTGAATGATCTAGATGAAAGAGTGAAAGAGAGGAACTGGTTAAAAAACTAGATGAAGATAGAAACTGTGTTTATATAGAAGGTGTAGAACCTTCTATCCAGGAAACACAGATGATCAATTCTCAGCCCTTGGATTAATAATATGACACGAATCATCATCTCAATGGCTGAGAATGATCCTTAATTAACACACTTAATAAAAGCGTTATAAAAGACTTGGGCCACTCAGGCTTCTTGGGCTTCAGTCTTCTTGGACTCATATTTAGTATCTACCAACAAGTCCACGAACCACATGACCCACACAAACTTTATCCAGCAGCCCAAATGAGACATGCACAATAAACAAACCAAAAGAAAGAAAAGTGTGTTACAACTTGATTATAAAAAAAGAATCAAACTGGACAAATGATTACCTTAGTAATTTCAAGTCCCCTTCTCAGTTTGATTCTTGAAATAGGTCCAATAGAAACATCTTCTTGCATAGCTCTTCATGCTGAGCAGGAAACAATCCTTTGGTTATAATGTCAGCTTTTTGCTCACAAGAAGCAACACTAATAGTCTTTACAACACCTTTAGTTATCTGATCCCTCAAGAAATACAAATCCAGTTCAAAGTGCTTAGTTTTCCCATGGGAAATTGGATTAGCTGCTATTGACAAAGCAACTGTGTTATCACAATGCAACAATACTGGAAAACTGATTTTTATACCTAATTCACCCAACATATTGATTAACCACATAAGTTCACAAGTAGTGCCATACATTGCTCTGAACTCAGCTTCAACTGAGGACCTAGAAATGGTAGATTGTTTTTTACTTTTCCATGAAACTAAGGAGTTTCCAAGGAAAATGCAAAATCCAGTGACTGATTTCCTGGTCTCTAGGCATTTTGCCCAGTCAGAATCAGAATAGGCCACTAAATCAAGTTGAGAACCTTTTGAGATTAGCACACATTTCCCTTGAGATTTTTTTAAGTATCTTAATAACCTTATTGCTATTTTCAAATGACCACTTAAAAGCTTATGCATATACTGACTTAAAAAATGAACAACATATGAAATGTCAGGCCTAGTATGAGCCAAATAGAATAACTTTCCTACTAATTTTTTATACCCAGTAATATTACTGAGTTCATCACTATTCTATTTACAAACAACAGTCAAAGCATGATTTTGATCAATTGGAGTGTTCATTGGTTATGATCCAGTTAATCCAAATTCAGCAAGAAATTCCAGACAATACTTTCTTTGTGGCAAACACACTCCTTCTTTTGTTCTTATAACTTCTATCCAAAGAAAGTATTTTAGACCTCCTAAGTCTTTTATAAGAAACTTAGATCTAGGACTTTCTTTGACTTTAGTTATTTCTCTAACACTATTACCAGTTAACTATATCATCCACATAAACAAGCAAAGACACAACTATGGAATCAAAAGTTTTATAAAACAATGAGTAGTCACATTTGCTTTGACTAAATCCTAGTTCTATTAAAACAATTACAAGTTTTTCATTCAACATTCTTGGGGCTTGTTTAAGGCCGTATAGAGACCTTTTTAGTTCACAAACTTTGTTTTCAATTTTAGAATAATACCCATCAGGGAGAGACATGTACACATCTTCATTAAGATTTCCATACCAAAAAAAAAAAGCATTATTCACATCTAACTGATACAGTTCCCACTTATTATGAACAGCTATAGAAATGACACATCTAACTGTTACTAGTTTTACCACAGGGGATAATGTTCTTCAAAGTCTACCCCCTGTTTTTGGCTAAAACCCTTAGCAACAAGTCTTGCCTTATATATCTCTATCTCACCATTGGACTTATACTTTATTTGGTATATCCACTTACATCCTACAACACTTCTTCCTTTTGAAAGTTCAACAAGATCCCAAGTGTCATTCCTATGCAGGGCTTCTATCTCATCATTCATGGTTGCTACCCAGTTTGGATCACTGGCAGCCTCATTGAATATGTAGGTTCATGCCCTTTATTCAAAGATGACATGAAGCATCAAAACTAGAAGATAAGTGAGCATAGTTAACAACTCCCAGATCTGCACAGCCAGTCTCCAGTCATCGAAAAAATGCAATGTCGTCTCATCCACCTCGTTACAGAACCTGCACCGAGTATTATTTAGTGTAATATTTCTTCTGGTCAACGCTTCTGAAGTTGGTAATCTGTCTTGAATTAAACTCCACGACAAGAAGTTTACTTTGAGTAGAACCCACGAATTCCAATCGAAATTCAACCCCCTATCCATGAACCATTCTCTTTTTGTCAAGACCCTCATGCTCCGAACATAAAACAAGCCCGACCCATCTGCTTCCCATAACCATGTGTCATTGCCCAAACCGAACCCAATACAGTGACTGTAGCCACTAATTGTTGGAGTTCTAATACCTCCGACTGCTGTGTTGGAGCTCTGAATCACGAGAACTGTAGATTTCGCGTCCCATTCACGTTCGAAACCCGATCAGCAATACACACATTTTTAGCCCTTGGAATAAGTTCGGGAAAGTCATACACAACGGTTCCTCGCCAACCCACTTATCTTTCCAAAACAGTAACCCGCTATTGTTTCCCGGTACAACTCAAAAAAGGCTTCAAGGCCGATCCCAATAGCATAAAAATCAACCCCAATACTCCCGATTTGCTTCTATGGACCCGGCATAGAGAGCCTTACCGGGATGCTCCACACTCTAGAATTGCAATGAATATCCTAATTAACCTTCCTCCTAAGCTATCCCTCTCCGCCTAAAACGCCACCACCATTGGCCAACATAGCCAAATTTGCCAAGTGTAGCGAACCAAAACCCAAATCCCCAAACTCCTTTGGCGCCATAGAATTATTCCATGACACCCAAGTCATCTTATCCTTTTCTGATGTTGACCCCGAAGGAAGTCTTTTCAGATTTTCTCAAGCTTTTTAATAACCCCCAAAGGTGCTTTGAACAAAGAAAAATAGTAAGTAGGTAACGCATTTAATACCGATCTGATCAGTGTGATACGCCCCCCAAACGATACTATTTTCGCCCACCCAATGGAAAGCCTTTTGTTGAAAATATCAACAATCGGCTTCAAATTTTTAATCAAGTTCATATTGGCCCCGACTTGAAGGCCTAAGTACTTGAACAGAAAGGATCCCCTTTAGCATCTCAAGACATCCGCCATGAGTTGAACTTGAACCTCCGCAACCACGACACCAACAATGCTACTTTTTAGAAGATTCACCTGCAGCCCTAAGACCATATAGAAACACCTAAGAATTCGTTTTAGGTTCACCACATTATCATAACTCCACTGCCCAAGAAGACTACGTCATCGGCGTATAGGAAGTGCAAAAGAATAGGACCACCCGGTGATAAAGAAAGCCATTTGAACGCCCCAACTTCGCACGCCTTCTTACACATGTCAAAGCCTCTATTGCTAAAACAAAAATGAATGGGGATAACGGATCACCTTGCCTCAAACCTCGGTGAGACATAAATTCTTATGTAGGAGATCCATTAACTAGAACCGAAACATGAGCCGAGGAAATAATTGACAATATCCAATTACGCCACTTACTTGGAAAATAAATTTGAGCAAACATCGCGTCAATGAAATTCCAACTAAGAGAGTTGTAGGCCTTCTCAATGTCCACTTTAAAATTCAAACCTTCCTTTTTATTACGCTTAAGCCGAGGAATGATTTCGTTTAGAATAATGACGCCGTCCAACTACTCCTATTTGCAAGAAACGTCGTTTGCTCAACCGACACCAACTTGTGTATTACTGCTTTCAGCCTATTAACCAACACCTTTGAGACAATCTTATTGATACAACCAATTAGGCTGATCGGTCTGTACTCATTCAGGTTACCCACGTCTTTCTTCTTTGGAAAGGGCGCTAAAAACGAGTCCATACATCCTTCAGCCAGATTCTCAACTACAAAAAAATGATCAAATAGTTGCACAAAATCATCTTTTAAATGAGTCCAGAATCGCTTCATGAAA
This sequence comes from Ambrosia artemisiifolia, assembly GCA_032199755.1. NCBI lineage: Eukaryota > Viridiplantae > Streptophyta > Magnoliopsida > Asterales > Asteraceae > Ambrosia > Ambrosia artemisiifolia. The sequence continues at coordinate 11,261,595 of CM063524.1, read as the reverse complement.
CCCAAATTTACACGATCCAGACCCGGTGCACGATCCCCATCACAATCGCAAACTGCGCCTTTAATCTCCTCCTCAGAAAACAGACTAACTAAGCTCATAGATTCCAGGGCAGACAACGAACCAATACCCGAACACAATAAGGAGGGCTTGTGTTCTAGCGGTTCCTGAAATCGCTGCGAAAAGAAAGCATGAACAAAGTCTTTGACAACCGGAGGCGGGGCCGTCCACACACCATCGATCATTAGTCCATGAATCCGATTACTAGTAGTTTTCGAGTTTATTATACCGTAAAAAAAAAAGTAGAATTAGACTAATGGGTATGGGGACAACCAAATGGATTGTTCTTTATGCCACCTAAGCCACCACCTAATCATGGTGGATTGTCATCATTTTTGGACTAACCAAGTATGGGGACAACCCTCCCCCCTTTTGTTATTAATTATTTTTTTTTTAACTTTATTATTATTTTTAATTATATTTCAAAGTAATAAATAATTAATATAAAATTAAGAAAAATACTAAAATTAATTAAAAAAAAAAGTTACAATAAAAATATACATAAACTTTAAAAAAAATACAAGAGTTCCTAAAATTTTAATAATCTATACATACTTTTCCGAATGTTTTTTTTTTTGCAATTTTGCCAAAGCGTCACGATTTGCTTCGGGCAAAGTCGAAATGTCGATTGAAAAATTTTTAAATTCCTAGAGTGTTTTATTTTCTTCTATCAACATGATCTTTTTATTCTTGACCCGTATCTTTTCGGCTTGTGCTTTGTTGAAAGCTTCCATTTAGGCTTGTATACCGTCTAGCCTGGAACCGTCCTCGCTCCCGCGGCTTTTTTTGCAGCCGCCACTAGCTTTCAAGCTTGGCCCCGACCTATTTTAGTAACAAAGTAACTAATAGGTAAAAAATTTAAAAAAACTAATCATAATTAATAAGTAACAATTTTAAAAAAAACCTATGGACGTGGCTCCTCCTCAAGCGGTTGCTCGTCAAACTCTGCCTCCTCATTTCTACCAATGTTAATCGTACAGCTCTTGCCGCCCGCGCTATAACTTCCTTCCTCGAAAGTTTTACTACGTTTCGCTCTACGAACCTCGTTTGGGACCGTCGCCCACTTTCGATTGGTTTTCAAAATCGACCAAGCCCACACGTGCGAGAAAACCTTTCTATGCTAGCTCGCTCTATACTTCCGCATCGCCTCCTCAAAAATATTTTGTTCATTCCACCCACTAGGTGGGTTCAATTTTATTTGGTTATAATAACCATTGAATCGGGTGCAAATTTTGTTCATTTTTCTCCATTTCGAGCTTACCGAATCGTTGTTGTGATACGGAGCTTCTTGCATTATGTTGTGGAAATGGTCAATCGCTTTGATCCAAAAACCCTCGCCGGATTGGTTGGTATCTATATATATATATATATATATATATTAACAAAAATTTATTAGTAAAACAAATTTGTAACAAATAAAAATTATTACAAACAATGGGACATTTTGACGTACCAAGCCACGCCATAGCCAACGCCTCCTCCTCGACTTCGCTCCAATTCTTCGGTGCTCCATCTAGTGGCTTACCCTGTCCTTGACCTTTAGCTCTAATTTTACGTTTACCTTTACCTTTATCTTGTGGTGGCGTAACTTGAGTTTCAGGAACGGTCTTTTCGTCGTCACTATCCTCGTCGACGAGTTGAGACGGACCTAGCGGTTGGGTTTGTTGAGTTGGTTGAGAAGGAGTGGGAAATGGTTGTTGCAAAAATTGTCGCATTTGCATATATTGTTGCATTTGCATATATTGCATTGGATTAAATTGAGCGAAAGCGTTCTGGTTTTGTTGGATGGCCGTAAACGGTGATACTTGACTTGAAATACGCGGATAAACTACCGGCGTGTAATAACCCATTGTTGTATTCGGGTTGTTTGGGTTGAAGGGGTTGAAGGGGTTGAAAGGATCCATGAATTTTTTTAAGTCAGAGTGTGTTTTTATAAAAATATTAGAGAGAATGGGTTGAAGAAATAGAGAGATTTGTATAAAAAAATAGAGAGAATGGTTTTGTTTTATAGTTTGAAAAAAAAAATTATAGTTACCGTTACCTTACAATGGTCAAAAAAAGAATAATAAAATAATAGAAGAGGCCTGTTCTCTTCATCCCGTCCAGGACGTTGAGGACGAGGACATGACCGGGGGGTTGTAGCCGTCCTAGACAGTCCGGAACGAAGGGTGGGACGGTCCCATACCCATTAATCTTAATAGTTGAAGTTTAAAGAAAAAGGCAAAAACAAGAAACAAAAAAAACTATAGTTTGTATAACGTTACACTATTCACAATTTACCCCCCCCCCCCCCTCTTAAAAAAATGTTAATTTTGAAACTAGATCGATACCTTTAGAAAAACATGTGTATATTTTGTACATCTTGTCTACAATAAATTAACCACAAACAAACTCACATGTTCATTGTATAATTCTTGGAATTCACCTGTGGAGATTGACAAACAACTAGCAAGAAGACAATTTATTCATCATGCTTTTGGGTAACAACATAATATTCTTTTTTACAAATAATAGAAAAAAAATTTGATCAAGTTATAAGTTGATTTGAATTTCTATAATATAACAAGTAAAAGCAATAGGTCGAATATTGATGTTTAGCGTGACTGTTTTCAAGCCATAAATGTTACTCCCTCCGTCCCAATTTAAATGTCCCATGTCTAAAAACACACATTTTAACAAATTTTTTGTTTGTATGTGGTAAAATGACAATAATATACTCAAAAGTGGTGATTGTGTTTTGTCTTTTATGGGCAAAACTGGAAAGTACATTTCTATTTTTGGAAAGGAACATTTAAGTTGGGACAAACAAAAAAGGAAAGAATGACATTTAAATTGGGACGGAGGAAGTATTTAAATTACAATTTGATTTATGTTTGAATATGGGTCGAGCTAAACAAACAAAATTATATATATGTACTTTTTATAAAAGAAATTCAAGTTATACAATTCAATTTGAATTTTCAGGTCGAATTGGGTTGAAAATTTACAAATTTAAACGCAACATCCAAACAATGTGCAGCACTGTCGCAACGCACAGGTTTCAGCTAGTATTTAGTAACACACCTTGTCCGTACCATAGTTGTCAAAAGCGCGCCTAGGCGCACGCCTTAGTGCGCCTAGACTCGAGGCGCACCAAGTGCGCTGCGCCTTGTGAGGTGCGCGCCTAGGCGCTGAGGCGCACTATCAGAGCTGATTTCAGGCTAATTTCCGGTCAAATCCAAGCTAAAAGTTGCATAAACCTCTAAAACATACTAAATGAGTCATGAACAAGTCATAAACAACCCTAAAACATCCTAAAGTAACCCTAAACAAGCCTAAAACGTCTCTAAAATCCCTAAAAACTGTATTTTATACTATGCGCCCAATTATAAAAAGCCCTCGTTTTTTATACGCCTTGCACCTAAGCTCCGGGCTCAGCCTATGCGCCTTGAGTGCGCCTAGACGCTTTTGACAACTATGGTCCGTACATCAAGATACCCTTATTATCTAAACACCATAAGTGAACATAACATATAAAAAATATTGATAACTGAATAAAAAGATAAAACAACAATATATATATTTTTTTGAATTGAAAACTCGATTCCTTGTTTATAGATAGCCTAATCCCAAATGTGAAAGCACACACAATATGGTGGTTTGATATTTTTGGTATATTAGTCAAAATAATTTATCTTTTTTTTTTTGCGAGTCAAATGAATACTACATTTGATGACCATCAACTAGTCAAACCATATAGCGGTGAATGATGACCATCCACTAGTCATACCATATGGAGTTTGACTCAACATTACCCCTTATAAATACCTTCGATTATTCTACTTTATCATCACAAGCAATTTAAAAAATCAAAAACTTCTTCTCATACACACAAACCATGGAGATAACTACTACTGTTTTTTGTGTTCTCGGAGTTGTAGCAATCTTCTTGTTTTCTATATGGAGAATTTCAAATTGGTTGTGGTTTAAACCAAAGAAGATCGAAAAGTTTCTAAAAGATCAAGGCCTCAAAGGCACCCCATATAGATTCATGTACGGAGACTTGAAAGAGATGGCGCAGATGACGAGCGAAGCCAAGTCTAAACCCATGAATCTTAGTCATGATATTGTTCCACGTGTCATGCCCTTCTTCCACAAATCCTTCACCACTCTTGGTATGTAAATTAATATTCTTTTTTTGTTGTTAGTATCTTTTAAGTACGAACTGTTGAGATTGTATTTTTTTTCCGTCTATCACGTACCTTTTTACCTCTTTTGTCTTTTAATTTTTATTTTTGTTTACACCCTTACATTTTAATAAAGTTATTATACAGTCAACAAACTTCATGAAGTTTGACGAGTCATTACTGAGTTGATACGTCGCAACGCACGTATGGATAAAATACTAAAGTAATCATACAATTCGTAAACTTCTACAAAGTTAACTTTTCTTATATGCATGTTTAGTCCCTTTACTTTTATAGCTTTTAGTATTTCACCTTTAGTGTTTTTTTCTTGTTAACGTGAAGAACCGACCCGACTCCTGGCTCAAAGCGCAGGGTTAAGTATTTGTTTATTTGCCTTTTTCTTTGATGGTTTTTATCTTCACTACACAGGCAAGAATTGTTTCACATGGATAGGAACAAAACCTATGGTACACATATCTGAACCATCTATGATACGAGAGCTCTTGGCAAACTATAATAAATTTCAGAAGGTAAGGGGAGGTAATCCATTATTGAAGTTGCTAGTTAAAGGATTATTCGACGCTGAGGGTGATCAATGGGTTAAACATAGAAAGATCATTAAACCCGCATTTCAATTGGAGAAGCTAAAGGTTTCTTGCTCTTTCCTTTTCCTTTTCTGTTACAAGATGTTTATGCATCAAAAACCACCATTTGGATGTTTATTATTCATTTTTTTGCAGTATATGGTACCCGCATTCTATGCGAGTTGCAGTGACATGATTGAAAAATGGGAGAAGGTGGTAAACACAGAAAGCTCATGCGAAGTTGATGTGTGGCCTTATATTCAAACTTTTTCAAGTGATGTAATTTCACGTACAGCATTTGGTAGTAGTTTCGAGGAAGGAAGAAAGATATTTGAACTTCAAAGAGAACAATCGCAGCTAACTGGGAAGGTTCTAACTTCAGTTTACATTCCTGGATCAAGGTAAGTTAGTTTCCAAACAATATTTTAGTGCCATAATTCTCTTACAGAACTAATAGTTTTTTAACAATAACACTTCTGACTTTTAATGTAGTATTTGTTTGATCTTAATATGCCAATATCCCTAGTTTTATGATGTGTTGTTTTATTAATAAAGTAAAATCTGACAGATTTTTGCCAACAAAAACCAATAAAAGGATGAAAGAGATTAACCGACAAGTGAGAGATTCAATAAAAAGCATAATTGATAAAAGAGTTGTTGCGATGGAAGCTGGGGAAGCTAGCCATGATGACCTTTTGGGCATACTTTTGGATTCCAATGACAACGAAATTAAACAACAGGGAAATGTCAGTTTTGGATTAAGCATCGACGAAGTCATTGAAGAATGCAAACTCTTCTATTTTGCAGGGCAAGAGACTACTGGAAATATGATTGTTTGGACAATGATATTATTAAGTCAGCACTTAGAATGGCAGACACGTGCTCGAGAGGAAGTTTTACATGTCTTGGGTGATAAAAAACCTGATATTGAGGGACTGGGTCATCTCAAAGTTGTAAGTTTTGTGACATACTAAATACTTGTAAATGTGTTGTAACTCATAATTTATGTTATTGTTTCTTGATCTCATATTGCAGATGAACATTATCTTCAATGAGGTTCTTAGACTATATACTCCGATCGCAGTTCTTAGGCGGCTAATACATGAAGAAACCAAATTAGGTAACTTAACCTTACCGGCAGGAACTCTTGTCCAACTAAACACATTATTTTTGCACCATGACAAGGATATGTGGGGTGAAGATGTGCATGATTTTAAGCCTGAAAGGTTTTCTGAAGGTATTTCAAAGGTTACTAAGGGACAAGCTACTTATCTTCCATTTAGTGGTGGCCCACGTATATGCATAGGCCAGAATTTTGCTATACTGGAAGCAAAAATGGCTCTTGCAATGATTCTACAACGATTTTCTTTTGAGTTATCTCCATCCTACTCACATGCACCGCACACTATGCTTACCCTACAACCTCAGTTTGGCGCTCACTTGATTCTACACAAAATTTAGGCAATTTATTGCACAATGTAATTTATTTTAAGATATTTTGTAGTGTGTATTATTTATATATATATGAATAATTTATTTAGCTGCAACATATGTACATTTGCAATTACAGCATTCAACAACAGGTTCTTTATATATTTGTGAGTGAGTTCTTCATATTTTAAGTAGTTATGAGTAGAGGAGAGAAAAAAAGTTATTATTCTCTATATCAAGACATTGTTCCTCTTCTTTATTTTTATAATATTTTTTTTAAAGTGGTTGTGAATGTAGAGGGAATCGTAATGATAAAAGTATCAAAAATATTATTTAAGGGATGTTTGTTAGCCTTTGACTAGGTAAGTGCTGAGTCAGTAAGATATCTGACTAGGTAAGAAGCTTTGAGCCAGTAAGTGTTATTTGATTGAATCTCCAAATGATTGTACAGAATGAATATTTTACTCCTCTGAACTATTTGGTCCTGAATGAAATATATTTGTTTGATGAGAGTTCTGAATTGTGAATAATTATCAAGGAAAAAAATACCAAACATCACATAAAATACAAATTACACATTCTGAATGGTGAATTAGTGGTCCTAAATGAAATATATATGTTTTAACATAATTATGTGAATGGAGATGGAGATATCATTGTGAATGATCTTATCAATCTTTCTAAGTTGTCTTAATCGAAAGCAGCAACGTATTTTTTTAAATACATTAAAGCCTGCGAAGATAATCAACATGATTCCGTCCCCTTAGCTTTTGATACATTTGACTCCTTGGCACCGGAAGCTATCTGTTTCCTAACAAGAGTCCAATGGGTTATTCATAGCAATGTTTTGACTCCAAGGGGGCAGGGGTTTGTGTTTAGTAAATTGGAATTTGTGATTCAGAAAGATGTAGCTGCGCAGCTTGTTGCCCGTCTGCCTGTTTTAATGTAATTTGACAGTCATAAAATGAAAAATCAATTGAAAAAAAAATTACATCAAAAAAAGTTCTAAAAGATCAAATTGGGTTGAAATGACCACTTTCCATACCTTCTTTCTTATTTAAGTATGACCTATGTAAGGAAGCAACAATGGGCCAAATAAATTTATATTATTGTCGTATTATGGTTTTATTTTCTCGCCTCGGTTCGAAACGTTTCATTCTCATGGAGAAGTAGAGAACCCTATTTATAAATTTATATGTTTAAACTAAATTATTTAATGAAATTCCAAAATATTCAATTATATGTGGTGAAATTAAAAAGTGTTATTCAATAAGAAGAAAAAACCAAATAGAACACTTTGACAAGGACCAGACCAAAAACGTGGGTCTTTTGTCTTCTAGAAGAGGTTTTGAATGATGAGAAAGTTTAGTGTAAATGTAAGAAGTGTTTGTGGCATTTAATCTATATATATATATATATATATAAAAGAAAGCATATATGCCTATTGAGAGTGCCACGTGGCTTAATAATTGGGTGTTTTTGGTGTTTTTGAGTATTTTTCTAAATTTATCTCTATATCTCTTAATTCTCAATTACTAAAATTAAATTGAGTTATTTTAGGAAAAAAGAATTTAAAAACAAATTTAAATTTTTCTCTCTTATCTTCCTCCCATAATTTTTAAACATAAATATCTTTTATATTCGAGATTTTTTAAATAAAAAAATTACACCAAATTAACGAGCGTTTTATTATCTTTCCAACGAGTACCATAGTGCTATATAAAAACGAAAAAAACGACTATTTTTTGTGGGGTTATATTCATACAGAAAAAAACACAAAGTGTTCAGGTTATTCATTAATTAAATTGTAACATATTTTAATTTACGTGAAGATGATTATATGTTGAAGGTTATCCTTTTAATACTTTATTATGTTTAATATGGTTTATGCTTTTTATTTTTTTAACTTTTTAAATAAATGTTTTTTAACTAAGATTGATTATGTTTAAGTTATTTACTTTTTTCGTGATTTGAGTTTTCTTTTTTTATCATTTTTTATTAAATCATATTAAATTTTTCAACCCCGGGACCTTCCCGGGGTAATCGGCTAGTAATTAAAATAAATTAATGGATGAGATTGAAACAGGAAAAGTATACGTTGAGTTTCTAAAAAATGAGGAGAATGGCAAAATAGGTATAACCCACAATGGTTGAGTTCCACCCCAATTTTTTTAACGTCCATAACTTTTTCATACGACATTATTTTTAAAAAAAACACACATCATAAAAACAAGCATTTTATCCTCTTTCATTTGCATACCATATTGCTATACTTTTAAAAAAAAATTGCTAGGTTGATATTATTACTTGCGTTTAAACATGTCTGAACCCACTTGATATTTTTATGATTGTGGGTTCACCAATCTAGCATAATTTTGACTCTAGTTATTGTGTACATGTCAAATCTATCGATAGAGATCAAATAACATATGCAATAATGACGTATTAAATATCTTTATCTTAAAGCAAGATGTGTGGTTGAGTTGGTCAAAGTGGCTTACATGCAGAACTACGTATGCACTCCCTGATAAGAACTTCCCATGTGAAGATTGTGGCACTGAAACCAACTGAAGATTCTCCACACACCAGATTTCTAGGATTCATACACCCTGTGACATCATATTTAGGGTGTATGACATCACATTCTGGGTATGTGGCAGCTTTCTATTGGTGTGTGGTGTGGGCCAGGTGTATGAATCCTAAAGTAGGGGTGTATGAATCCACAACTAAATTTGATCACGTTAAGGATATTACAATTTACAACACTTCATAAATAAGATATATGTATATAAAGTTGCAAATACCGTCGAAATAAATTATTAAAAGGATACAGTTTTGATCCTGCGCCCTGGAATTCTGAATCAACAGTCTTGTTGGATCTCATAATTCATACCCCAGAAAGCATTAACTTGTCATGCTAATGATGATCTGCAGCATGCCAGCACATACAATATTCAACAATGGAAAAAGAAATTAAAGCTACCACTCATCTTCATTTCCAATTTATACCCATAATGCATTTTTTTTATATAAAACTTGATATTACTTACTTGCGTTTAAACAATGATAACTTGCGTCTAAATGTAAAATCTTGATATTACTTACTTGCGTTTTTAACATGTATAACTTGCGTTACTAGGCTTGTTCTGGTTCAGACATGTCTAAACGCAAGTAATAATATCAAGTGTTTACATTTAGACGCAAGTACTATCAACCAGCAAACAAATTTTTTTTTTTTTTAAAGTATAGCAATATGGTATGGAAATGAAAGAGGATGAAAAGCTTGTTTTTATGGTGTAATTTTTTTTTAAAAAAAATAATGTCGTATGAAAAAGTTATGGTCGTTTTAAAAATGGGGGTGGAACTTTAATGACGCTAAGAAATTACCATCGTGCCCCTGATTATTAAATTTAATCCTACGCTCCATATTATTTCTTACACTTTGTACAATAACTCACTTTTTATGTTAGCCTCTCCCTTGAATGATATCTAACCAAAACCAACACCGAAAAAAAAAAAGATTTAAGTCAGTTAACACAACATGTTTTTTAAACATGTCGTGGTTGGGTTGACATGTTTTAATGTAACCTGTTTTCGTTTTCCATATTTCTAAAGATATATTTGCAATTTCCAATCCATTTTCAAGATTTTTGAAATTTTTTTCTCAAAAATAGTTGTTCATGTTAGTCATTTTACAACCCAACAACCCGCTTATAACTTATCAACATATATAACTCATTTAAAAAAATAAGTTAAACGGGTTGTGTGTGGGTTGATCTGAATTTATGTGTACACAGGCTAGGGCTAAGATCTTTGACACAAATAATAATATGGGTTGGGTTCGGGTTTCACATTTCAACCCGACAAGATCCATGCCCCTACTATAACTCCTTACATACAAAAACTGATAAATTTTTTGTAGCCGTAAACTAACCTATTGTTAAATCTACCTATACCTACACCTTATAAGATTTGAATCATTCACCTTTGAGATAAAGCACATTAAAGGGGATGCACTTTACCATACATCATGTCCTTTAGAGAACCATAAACTTGTAACTATTGCGATAATTTTAGGTTGATGCTAAACGAACTCTATCCTTATCTGTTTTTTTACTTGTTGTACTCCAACTTAAATGTGTCAAATTAATCTTTTTATTACCTAATTTTATTTTATTTTATTTTAGTATATCACCACCTTCAACTTACTTTTTTCACTTAACTAGTATTTAGGTCCCATGATTTGTAAAGAGATTGTTAAGCCAAACAAAAAGTAGACGTAGAAATATAGAACAATGCATGCACGTTGCGGCATGTATACGCGCATGACATGAAATTCATTCACGTATGCATGACATGAAATTCCTTCACGTATATATGAATATATAATAATAGAAATTAAGAAGGTTAAAATATGTTAACAGGGGTGGGTGGGTGGGTGGGTGGTGGTTAACGTTGCAAACCCAAAATCTTAATTTGACACCTTCTATATGAGTCATGACTCGTATACTATCACATCACACGACATGAAATTATAGCATTAACTTAGGAGATCATGTACCGTGAGTCTGTGATGATCATATAAGTGTAAAAGTTTTGGTCGTAAACCTACTTACCACACATTAAAAGATTAAAAATTGTATTAGTACAATTATACGAGTTATATAAGATTATATAAGTCATACAACATGTTTATCACACCTCACTTTCAATTTTCATTTTTCACTGATGTTATCTCAGTTTCTCTCTGGACTTTTTAATGTTTGTTGATTGGTTTTATTCATGTGGCATCCGGTCATCATTTAAGGCACGATCTCTATGACCCGTTTGTAGTTTATGATTTGCGATGGCGTAATTCGTGTTCAGAACTTGTCAACTATCGTATTGACTAGTATAGATTGATTGAAAAAAAAACAGAAATTAAAAACTAAAACATGATCCTTCAGCTCATTGTAGGCATCAAGCTAGGTACGAGGGGGATGAGGCGGTGATGGCCACGATGATGAGGTCATCCCTAAATGGGTAGAGATAGTATATACATATGAGACTTTATGCAAGGCACGAACACCCACAGACATCTGGGGTGTGTTTGTTTAGTGCATTTAGATCACTGGGGTTTACTAGTGGCAGTTGAGGACCGAGAGCGTGCCTCGGTTATTCTACCATCTGCATCACAATGGTATCATTTGCTTGAGGCAGGCAGTGAGCGTGCCATCGAGAGATCACACTTGAGTTTTTGTTGACGTTCCATTTCGTGGATAAATAGGGCAAGGGACTTGTTCACTTCCTGTCCACGAGGGTGTTGGAAAGTGAATCAAGGGGGATCAGAGCAATGTCATCATTTCCCGGAATAGAAGATTATGGCAGCTAATTGAAATCAATTTTATAGCCGTTAGGCTATATACCTTGTTTAGACTATATGCAAAAGCTTATTAATAGGACCCATTGTATCGATCTAAACACACAAGAACAATATACATCTTTTTCAGTCTATATTTTTTCTGATTTTCATCATGGTATCAGAGCAGCGTTCGTAAACTGACCTGCTCATCATTTACCGAGTAATCTATCCCTGTTTATCCAAGCCACCATGTCCGGAGACGGCAACTCGATTTCCAACTTGTTCTTACAACTCACAAACCTATTAAAAAATTCCCAGCCACAAAACCCGAAATTATCCGATAGTCTACAAATCAACCTCAAACTCAATAATCAAAATTACGCTCTATGGACCCGAATGATTCGAGTCGCTATAGGCGGAAAATCGAAAGCCTTGTTAACACACTTAACCTCGAACCCTCCAGATCCAAATGATGAAGGATTCGAGCAGTGGGAACAAGATGATTTGGTCGTGTTTTCATGGCTTATACAAAACATTGAACCACAAATCACTGGCAACCTAACCGAGCTTCCCACAGCGAAATCGCTATGGGATACTTTGGTGGTTACATACAGCAGTAATAATAAGGAAGCGGCTCACCAAAGCATTCTGGGAACCGACCCTAGTGATTCAAAATCACAAGGAATTGCAGTAGGTCTTGCAGCCACCGAATCAAGCCGACCCAGACTTGTTACCAAGGGTCACTGCCGGTCAGGAATAATAGGAAGAAAGAACGGATCCGTCGCCACCAGGGACGCCGGCGAAACCAGCGGCGGCGGCGACCAGAAAGAACCGGACTTCGGTGGGATAGCTTTCTCTGAGAAAGAAGACGCTATGGATGGAGGTAACCGGGTTGAGGGTTTAACCTCAAATCCGATATGTAACGCTAAATCCTTTTCTCCAATTTATTTTGATTTGTTTAATAAAGAAGAACAAAGTTATATGGATCAAAGAAAGAAGGTATGTGATATGGGCAAGGAATCGTTGCACAGTGAAAACAGAAAACAATCTTTTTTAAATAAAAAAGGTATGGTTAAGATGAAGCTTGATGAAGACTTGAGATCATCGCCCATCGGTAATTGTGGCACCTTGAAAAAACAACGGAAGCAATTTTTTAAACAAAAAGGTATTGTAGGACAAGATCACTTTTTTAAACATAAAAAGGTCTTGGTTCATAGAAGGTGGTATAAAAGAACTAGAATAAAACCCCATAAAAATTTTAGAGGGTTTCATAAAATTAAACTTTCGTTTTTTAGAAATAAAAATAGAGTTTTCTTAAAAAAATAAAAAATTAACTGTTCGGCAGGCTAATATAGCTCAAAATTGCACTAAAACAGACGAATCATGGATTTTTGACTGTGGTGCCACTGATACCATGACCTATGATAAATCTGATATTATTTCTAAAGGTAAACCTAGAATCAACAATATCAAAACTGCTAATGGGGGGGATGTTCCTGTGAAAGGAGGAGGAACTATTGAAATATCTCCAACTTTAAAACTAAAAAATTGTCTCTATGTTCCATCCCTGTCACATAAACTGTTATCCATTAGCCACATTACAAAAGAGTTAAATTGCACCGTCTTGATGCATCCAACCTTTTGTATTCTTCAAGATATCAGGACGGGAATGATTATTGGGCGTGGCACTGAACGGTCAGGATTGTATTATGTGGACGAAGTGACTCAACGGGGAAATGTGATGCTTGCTCATGGGACTACAAATAGAGAAGCTTGGCTTTGGCATAGGAGATTAGGACACCCGTCTAGTAGCTATCTACATATTTTATTTCCAAAACTCAATCCTTCCAATAAAACCCTAAATTGTGAGACGTGTGTCCTAGCTAAAAGTCACAGACATACGTATCCTTTAAATAATACTAGGGTTGAGACTCCTTTTTCTTTAATACATTCTGATGTGTGGGGTCCCGCAGAGGTTAATGGGGGGCAAAACTTTCGTTTCTTTGTTTTATTTATTGATGATTGCACTCGTATGACATGGATCTATTTTTGAAACATAAATCCGAGGTCTTTGAAAAATTTACTATTTTTTATAGTATGATACAAACTCAATTTAAAACTAATATCCAAATTCTTCGATCTGACAATGGCGGAGAATACATAAATGAGCCTATGAAACAATTCTGTCAAAACAAAGGAATAATTCATCAAAAGACGTGCCCCTACACTCCTGAACAAAATGGCACCGTTGAACGAAAAAACCGTATTCTTTTAGAAATCACACGGGCCTTCCTAATTGAGTCTCAAGTTCCCACATCTTTTTGTCCAGAAGCAGCTGCAACTGCCACATACTTACTTAATCGTCTTCCTACAAAAGCCCTCAATCTTAAAACCCCTATTCAAGTCCTTTCTGAGTTTGCCAACATCCCTCTTCCTCTCACTTTGCAACCACGAGTCTTTGGATGCACTGTCTATCCTCATATCCCTATACATGATCGAGGAAAACTAGGCCCATGCGCAGAAAAATGCGTGTTTGTAGGCTATGGAATCAATCAAAAGGGATATCGGTGTTACAGTCCAAAACGTCGACATGTGTACACTACTCTTGACTGTGACTTCCTTGAAACCGAATTTTTCTACACCTGCCAATACAGTGGTCAGGGGGAGAAGAAGCATATTGACCCACTAGATTGGCTAACATGGGCTCCTTCATCAATAAGCAGAGATCATCACAGTACCCAACGAGACTCACCTGCTTCCCTACATTCCAGTGCCACTGACCAAGAATCTCCTTGTCCTACACCTACACCTGCATCCCAAAGTTGTGAACCTCAAAACCTTCAAACCACTCAAAACGAGGAACCACAGAGTCCTGCTTCTAGTATGACTAATAATGAATTTCCAAATGATACATCTAACAGTGAAATAGCAAGTGAACAGGTTATGCAGGAAGATCAAGATGAATCAATACAGGAAGAAGAAAATGAAATAACCAAGAAATACGTTTTACCTCCCAGAGCCAATAGAGGAGTACCTCCAAAACGATATTCTACAGAAAAGGAGACAAGATCAACTAGATATCCCATGGCTAATATGGCAAATGGAAAATTGACTGAAGAAGCTAAAGCCTTCACTACGGCCCTCCTTAATGAACAACTTCCAAACTCCGTAGAACAAGCCTTGAAGTCCAAGGAATGGAAAGATGCTATGGAAACAGAAATGGATGCGCTTATGAAAAATGAGACTTGGGAAAAGTGTACCCTTCCCTCAGGAAAGCGACCAGTTGGATGTCGGTGGGTCTTCACCATTAAACACAAACCAGATGGAACAATAGAAAGATATAAAGCTCGGCTGGTTGCCAAGGGATATACACAAACATATGGGATCGACTATTCTGAGACATTCTCTCCAGTAGCCAAGATCGATACAATCCGTGTTCTGTTATCTATTGCTGCAAATGAAGGATGGCCTCTTCATCAATTTGATGTTAAAAATGCCTTCCTTCATGGAGAGTTGAAAGAAGAAGTGTATATGGAGGCACCTCCCGGATTCACAAATAACTTCAAAAACCAAGAAGTGTGTCGATTAAAAAGGACCCTCTACGGTCTAAAACAATCGCCTCGAGCTTGGTTTGGTAGATTTACATTGGCTATGAAGAAATACGGGTTCAAACAAAGCAATTCTGACCATACCTTGTTCCTCAAACGAAAAGGTAAACTCGTAACTTGTTTAATTTTATATGTTGATGATATGATTATCACAGGAAACGATAGAGAAGAAATGGAAAAGCTAAAGGCAAATCTATTCAAGGAGTTCGAGATGAAAGATTTAGGAAGACTAAAGTACTTTCTTGGAATTGAAGTCCTAAAATCAAAGCAAGGGATCTTCATATGTCAAAAGAAGTACATTCTTGATCTTCTTGCCGAAACAGGAATGATTGACTGCAAACCAGCTGATACACCGCTGATAACCAATCAAAAACTCTACATGGAAGAAGGAGCAAAATTGGCAGATAAAGGGAAATACCAACGTTTAGTGGGCAAACTCATATATCTCTCACACACTCGCCCAGACATTGCATATGCAGTGGGAGTGGTTAGTCAATTTATGCACCAACCCCAAGTCAACCACATGGATGCTGTTAGAAGAATTATCAGATACCTTAAAAAGACGGTTAGCTATGGTATTCTCTTCCAACCGAACAAACATTCGAGGATTCAAGCCTACACAGACGCTGATTGGGCAGGAGATCAACAAGACCGAAGATCTACATCAGGATACTTCACGTTAGTTGGAGGGAACTTGGTTACTTGGAGGAGTAAGAAACAAAAGGTAGTTGCTCTATCTAGTGTTGAAGCTGAATTCCGAGGTATTGCAAGGGGATTGGCGGAGGTCTTATGGATACGCAAGCTCCTTACTGAAATTGGATTCATTCAGAAAGAAGCAAGCAAAATCTTGTGCGACAACAAAGCAGCTATACAGATTTCCGAGAATCCAGTACAACATGACCGTACAAAACATGTAGAAGTCGACAGGCATTTTATCAAGGAAAAAATCGAAAATGGAACAATAGAACTTCAGTTTATCCGGTCAGAGGATCAATTAGCAGACATACTTACAAAATCAGTCAACGGAAGACTTCATAACAATTGCCTGCACAAGTTGAGTATCGGGAATCCCACTACTCAACTTGAGGGGGAGTGTTGGAAAGTGAATCAAGGGGGATCAGAGCAATGTCATCATTTCCCGGAATAGAAGATTATGGCAGCTAATTGAAATCAATTTTATAGCCGTTAGGCTATATACCTTGTTTAGACTATATGCAAAAGCTTATTAATAGGACCCATTGTATCGATCTAAACACACAAGAACAATATACATCTTTTTCAGTCTATATTTTTTCTGATTTTCATCAGAGGGTGGTGTACTTCTAGTTGTGCGGGACGAGGCGGGGGTTGCTACTGCCCCAGTTTGCGATTGCGATGGGCACCTACTCATCTGAGGAGGCTTCGAGCCAGGCTTTAATTGATGCCCTGGTTTGGACCAGCAGTGATGTGTTGTGGTCGTTTTGAGCCACTACCAGGGTGTTGGCATGAGGGCCAAACATCCTCAAAGCAGTATTTTAGTCTGTGACGTGACCCACTACACCGATCTCAATATTAGTGTATAACAGTAACGATAGATAGTTACAGGGATAACAGGGAGTGGGTCACTCAGCAGGACCTGTATAACTTCACGATTTATTGAAAGATGGTGGGGCGGACCTCGCCTACTTTGTCAAGATCTTGACTCGCATACGTTCATCCCTCATTAGTTGCAGGGATTTTGTTAAGCCGTTAGCGAGGTTTTTAGGGTGCTGATGCCAGACAGCCCTAGCGACATGTCGCCAACCAATGACCTAGACCTCACAAGCCGCCAGACAGCTTTGTGGACGGGGATCACCAGCGTGCATGATGAGTAGTTAGTGTGGTCATACACGCCACAATAACATAAAAAGGACCGATGGAGCCCAGAGGGCTCATGTAACAGGAGCGAGGGGGCACATGCTGGGGATAAGGTCAGGGGCATAGCTAGGGGACAGGGAGGAGCGGGTCGGCCCATTGGGCATATGAGCGCGTAGTGTGAGACCACTTATGGCGGCTCCGGCAGGGTTTGAGGTAAGATTGGTACATGTGGAGGCTACGGTGGTTCAGTTATCAACTCAGGTAGCCTCGTTATCGGTTGAGATTCACTGGTTGATGGTAGCGACGAGTGTTGTATTTCTTTTTTTAGTATTATCAACTCAGGTAGCCTCGTTACTAAATAGTTAAATTTAGGGGCTGTTTGGTAAGCCTCTTAATGAGGCTCTAAACCATTCAGCGTTAAATGATTCAGCATTCAGCGCGTTTGTTTCAACTTCTAAATGGAATGGTTAAGGCTGAATCATTAAGATTTGAGATGTTGTTGAACCATTAAGCACTGAACTAGGCTAAACCTTAATGAGACACTCCTACTAAAGCGGAACAAGAAAATTAACCATTAAGAGGTCCAGCTTAATGATTTAGTACTTAACTATTCAGACATCTTAACCATTTAGACATCTTAGTGATTCAGCACTTAATCAACCAAACAGCCCCTTAGTAAGATTGCATGTATTTTTATACGTAATGATTGTTTTTGAATTTTTGATATGAAATGGTATATATTTTTAAATATATATTATTTATATAATCATCTAGTTCTTAAATCAGTTCGACCGGTCGGACCGATGGTCCGTTAAGACGTCCGGTCCGATTATGAAAACATTGCTTATTTGTCTAGGTTTTTACTCGTATATTAATTACGTGTATTGTCATAAATTTGACTTATATTGTATTAAATATTAAAAAAATCAAATTACTAAAACTCGTATCTTGATTATTTAACAAGTAACGCAACTAATTCTGCTAACACAGATATATATATAAAAAAAAACTCTTATAAGTTACATTTGGAAAAAAATTTAGATACAAAATCATCATACGTTTTTTTCTGAAATTTATTAAACATATAAAACAAATTTAAAATAAAACTATAAATATGCAGGTCATATAAGTTTATACACTCGTATGGATTCCACGAAACTCATTTCTCCACCAAACACAACAAAAACTTAACTCATGGGTCGTATATCACCTTACGACCCATGTGACATCTATATGACTCATATAGACCTATATGGCTTGTATAGAGTTGAACAAAAAAAAACGTCCCTTGACATTCTCTTATGGTTTTATGAATGTTTATACGAGTCGTATAGATGTATGATTTTTTAAGTTTTAAAAGACCCTGGTAAAGTACATCACCGTATCAACATGAATACAATTATATTTGTTGTTCTGTACTTTTGTATCATGCCCACTCATCAAGGGCATTTACCTATACCAAGAACAGAAAAAAAGATGTATGCTATTTTATAAAGCATATTGCCAGGCAATAATGCAACAAAACTGGATTTGACATCTAAAAATAAACCTGGACCTCTCGTTTAACAAGCTTTCTGACATTTTCACACATTTATGTCAAACATCAGAATCTCTCTTTGACAAGAAAAGTTGGTAGATACCGGGTCAAAACGATAATATATCCATCTGCACAATTACCAGCGAATAAAAGTCAGTTTTACCCCGAAACAGTTTACATGCCGATGAGGATGCCACATAGGCTACTTCGCTTATTAATACTTATTGATGATGGAAGTATGGAACACTTACATGTAATGAAGCATGCGAAATTATCCGATGTATCAAGAAATGTTTCCCTCATCTTCCATATCTTCAAGAATTACATATTTAGCAGGGACATTATTGTGATTATCTCCCATGTCATCTCCACTTACTATTTTACTTTGGAGCTTTTGGTACCTGAAAAGGCATTGGAAATACTATGTATGAGCATTACAAATCATCATCATCATACTCAGTTTATCCCACCAATAGCAAAGCTAAGGTAGGGTCTGAGGAGGGTAAGATGTAGACAGCCTTACCTCTACCCCGTGGGAATAGAGAGGCTGCTTCCAGTGAGACCCCCGGCTCGATAGTGGTTTTGTATCAAGCCTTGGACATAAGGTACATAACACTTGGCAATCGGGACAAGCCCGATTGGTGCATGCTGCCTCTTGTCTTTTGGCTATCAACGCCACCACATGATGCATGATTAACCGTCCGTCGTTTTTAACGTTATTTTCACGAAATTAGTAAAATAACGTAAAAATTAGTACAACTTTACTTTTGTCCCCCGAGGGCCACACATATATACATTATATGCGTACAGCCATAAGCGGGGCTAATATGAGCATTACAAAGAAACAACTAAAAAATGCACATGAGTGTTCGTTAAGAATAAAGTAATACTCCCTCCGTCCCAATTTAAATGTCCTCTCCTTTTTTGGTTGTCCCAAATTAAATGTCCATTTCTAAAAATAGAAATGTAATTTCCAGTTTTGCCCATAAAAGACAAAACACAATCACCACTCTTGAGGATATTATTGTCATTTTACCACATACAAACAAAAGATTTCTTAAAATGTGTGTTTTTTTGACCCGTGACATTTAAATTGGGACGGAGGGAGTATCATTTTCACTTTCGTTTTATGAAGAGAGTATTTCCATAATATTAACTCAACCGCAAAACAGGGGTGGAGTCTGGTAATTAGTCGAAGGGGTTTTGGCCAAAATGGGTTCAGGTCAAAATGAGCCGTGTTTAGAACTATCAATTGTTAAAGTCAATCTAACGAAAATGGGCCCGGGTGTTGGCTTCAAAACAGAAGTATCAAAAGGGTTCACCCACTTTATTTATTTATGTATTTTTATTTTTATTTTTGTTTTGTTTTGTGGCAGCAAGGATGGTGGTGGCGTCATGGTGGTAGCGAAGGTGGTGGTGGCGGTGAAGTTGGGAGCCAAAGTCGAGGAGGCAGTGGTGGTGCTGATGGTGGCGTCGTGACAACCAATAGGTGGTAGTGACGAATAATGGTAGTGGGTGATGCTTACCCATTTGGACCAGTTTTAAGTTAGCAAGTTTTATGGGAGTGGCCGTTTTGACCCATTGTATAATTAGAGTAGTCCTAAATCAACCCATTTTATAACTTGATTAGACCCAAATTGATCCATTGTATAACTTGAGTCGACCCAAATTAACCCATATCAATCTTATTTTAACCCAAATAAAGCCATTTCTGAAAAAGCAGGTCATGATTTCCACCCCTACATTAAATAAATTCGTGATCCAAGTTCTTGATTATGATTTGTGACAAAAAAAAAGGAAGTATTTCCGGATCACTTACTTGTACCAGTTGAATAGACTCACACCAAACATAATCGTGACAAGGCCAGCTCCTTTCAGCCATGTAAACTCATCATGGAAGTAAAATACCGCTACCTGAAAATAAAGATTAACAGTTATTAGTTAAGAAATTATATGTCACTAGCATCCTTATTGCCTGACTATATGCAAATAAAGTTTAATAATCAGGAGAGAAATGATATTTAGTTTGTTTAAATTTTAGGTATCTGGAACAGAAACAATTAGAATTGTTATAATTCACTTCCGAAAACTCAATATACAAGCATTTTACAGTCATAATCATATTGATTCAGATGTTATCATTTTGTATTACAATGTATTCAAGGTTCCCAATCAAACTTATTGAATGTCCGAGTTCTTTTTCTAGACATTTAATTGGGGTTCATGAGTCAAAGATGATGCCATACCAGTATTGTGACAGCTTCCTTCACAACTCCAGCAATAGTCACTGTTACTGCACTTGTTATCGAAACAAGGACGTACTCTGTCAACACCTGCAACAAATAACACAAGTAAGCATAATAGTTCTGAAAGATATTTTATTAGAATATAGGGTAAATGCCATAAAGAACCAACATACTTTCTTACTTTCATATTTGCACGGAAAAATAACTCAATTACATTTTGGTAAATTAAAGTCCCTATATTTGTAAAATAATACACAAAAAAGTCTGCAACCCAGTTTTGGTATACTTAAGTCCCTAAACTTGTCTAGAATGCACATACTTGTGGAAAAAAAAATTAAAATACTGACTTGTTACCCGTTCAACGGGTCAAAATTTAATGAGCTACCATTCAACATTTTTGCCCATAAAAGAAATGTCTTGTTTTTTACCATTTGAAGAGGTAACAAGTCATCATTTTAATTTTTTTCCACATGCATACATTTTAGACAAGTTCAAGACTTCAATATACCAAAATTAGCTTGAGGGTTTTTTTACAAGTTCAGGAACTTTATATGTACCAGATTAGCTTGAGGGACCTTTTCATGCAAAAGAAGAACGTATGTTGGTTTTTTATTGTATTAACCATAGAATATACCATAACGTTTGATGGTGAAAGATTACTAAAAGAAGTAACTTACCATAAAAAAAGCAAAAGTCCCCCCTAAAAGCATCAATAGGGCACTTCGGGTAATATGCCATGAGCTATCAAAATAACTACTATTTCTAAATTCATCCCATGGATCCAGCATGAGAGAGAACAAAGCCGTTGCAACTGCCATTACTGGAGTTACATAGCTCATCAGCACCAGGGGATCTTTCAAACCTGTTCCAACAAAAATAACAACAAAACCAACTAAAATACACACATATATAATGTTGAATATGATGTTTTGTAAGCTCAAGCAGTCAAAGCATAAAAATGAAATTCCACGATAACAATACTGGAAACTTAAAAACAGGGGGAGGTTTGTACCATAGACTTCTTTCTGTAGATTTGATGATAGGTATCAGCGTAATCGATATTTTTTCCGCCCCAGCAAAAATAAATCATGACGTAAGGTGCAAATAATAAGCCAAATATAGATATAAATATGTCGGAAACTAAATAAATAAATAACCAATTAATCGAATGTACAGAATACCTGAAGAAGGATCTGAGTCATGGTCCAACGAAAGCCAGACATAACAGCAGCAAGCATGACAAATAGGAAGCCCCAAAATTCAAATGCAGTCTCTTTGGCAACTGTTACAGATAACAGATTATTACAGGTATACAAGCATAAATAAATATTTGTATATTTATGCTCAAAATTAATAAGCATAAATATTAATTTTGGTGTGCGCAGTCAAACTCAGAGTTCAAGCAATCCATTCCAAAAATACATTAGAGATTCCATTATTAGTGATGCCAAATGTATTCAATAATCAGTGATGACATATCTCTTATACATATATACACACATTGCACCACATAACGTTCAAATTACCAGATGGGGTTATTTGTATAAGGGGTGATACCTGTTAATAAAATCCCAACAGATATTATCAACATAATGCCTAAAAGTTTGACACTTGGAGTCTCCACCCTACAAGGTAAAACTTGATATTAGCGTCCAAAAGAGAAGAAGAGTGTAGAACTCAGAATGAAGTATAACAGTATCCAGATTGGAGTGTATCCATAATTCAGGTTTGAAACTTTTGTAAAAGGTGCTTAAATTGGGTAAAAACTAGTGATCATCATAAAGTTAATAAATAAAAGATCAATAAAAAACCTGAGACATGGCGATTACGTTCATGTTTTTACATTGGCTAGATGAACATCCAATTCTTTTTCCATAACTCAGTTATATATTGTACAAATTTGAGAAATAAAAGCTTCATATTAGATGTAAAATCAATTTTATGATTTATTCCAATGGCCACATATAAAACATATATTATTACGGACTGTTATGTAAAAGGCATTTGCAAAACGAGAGAAATGAATAGATGACACTCATGAAAGCAGCCAGTTTGAAAAATAAGTAGAAAGTAAACATTACCTGAATGCAAAAGCAAATATTAAGAGAAATATAGGAGATGCAGATTTGCACTGCAAACAAGAAAAAGAATAACAAACATCATACCAGCTTCCCACAATGATATTAATATGAATAGAGAAAGATGACTAACCATGGTGGCAAATGTTACAGAGATGAAAACTAGGGATGCATTGCTCAAGTTGATATCCAGTGCCGTTGCAAAAGCTGTAGGTACAACTGTGAAAGGCAAAATTCCTCTGTAGCGTTAGGTATTAGAAAAGTTAAATAAATTAACAACAGGTAGAAAGAACAAAGACATATACTTGCAACAAGCAGTATGCCACGAAATAAGAAAAAAATAATTGCAGAAATCCACTACATTAATCAGAAAAGGTAGTGGAACACGGGATATATTGTTAAAGAGCACAGCTTAAAAAGTAATTGTTCAATTTTGTATAATGGTGTAGAAAGCCAGAAACACTCCTAAAGATGACAGTAACTATACTTTGAAGTGTAAAAAAGTAATCATATGTTTCATTGTCATAGTATTTATACGGAACTTCTCAACCATTGTAAAAAGCTTTGAGTTCTAAACCCATGTCAAATGTATTGCCAGACACTAACTCAACTTGAACGTTGAACCAATAAAAGTATCTTAGAAACTCCTGCATGATAATACTCACGGATCATAAGTTCATAAGAAACGATGTTCAAGGCTTTTTGCACAACAAAATGAAAAGATTAACAATTCCCAAACATCTTATGATCGAATAATATGTTGTTGCAAGAATGCTTGACAACTTGCTTAAGCAGGCATGGTAGTAACATATAGATATAATCAGGTAATCAGGGGCAGTGCTTCAAGTGTTCTATCCTCCACCAAAACAGTCATCATCATCATCATCATCATCATCATCATACTCAGTTAATCCCACCTATAGCAAAGCTAAGGTAGGGTCTGAGGAGGGTAAGATGTAGACAGCCTTACCTCTACCCCTAAGAATAGAGAGGCTGCTTCCAGTGAGACCCCCGGCTCGATGTGGTTTGGTATCAAGCCTTGGACGTAAGGCACAGAACACTTAGCAATCGGGACAAACCCGATCGGTGCATGTACCCCTTTGTCTTTTGGCTATCAACGCCACCTCATGATGCATGATTAACCGTCCGTCGTTTTTAACGTTATTTTCACGAAATTAGTAAAATAACGTTAAAACTTAAAACTAGTGCAACTTTACTTTTGCCCCCCGAGGGCCACACATATATACATTATATGTGCACACCGTAAGTGGGGCGTCCTCCACCAAAACAGTACAGTTTTTTAAACAGATAGTGAGCATATGAATAATAGTAGCTCAACTGTGGCCTGTGCAAGTTTATCACATCTATGATATCAACTAAATGGGATCTATTTTCTTTTTAATGACTTTTGAGCAGCTTTTTAAGTTCAAATATTAAAAGAGGGTACCTGCTTACCTCTCATAAAGTAGTCCTTTCGTGCCATAGGCACTGTGGGTTCAAATCTGTGTGACCAAAAGTATGTGATGCCCCTTGATAAAACAGCTTGCATTGAAAAATGAATCGTATTCATCAATAAGGGAGCTGGGAATCTTCCCATATCATCTCCCAGTAGAGTCTTATTGTACCTATTTACCATTAAGAGACACATTCTAAATCTACAATTCAAGATCGAAAACATACCAAGCTTGCAATCTCAAAGATCAAAAGGGGACTTACAGAGTCAATAACGTACTGAATATGTACCACATAAGTATCAAAAACAACGTCTTGAGTACATCAGAAACCACAATAGGATTCTTGGAGCTTGATAAACCATCTTTATGTTTGTAAACAAAATTTTGCTCTCTATCATAAGCATTTTCGATATCAAAAGAAGCACGATTCTCATTTCTATTTCCTCTTCTAGGGCTAGGCGTAGTAACCATTCCCACATGACCATTACCATTACCATTCATCCTTACATCACTCAACTGAGCCCGGTCTCCATCACTCCGTATCTCTTCACTGTGAAAACCAACTTCTTGAAGCACCGGCAGTTCAAAATCATCGTCCGCTTCAGAGGTACTCACAATTTCCACATCTTTTACCCCTTTTTGATGGTTTTTCCCATCACTTACACCCCAACCAGAGAACGAAGGATCCCTATGGAAACTAAATCTTTGACTATGACCACTTTTTCCTGTGTTTACATCACTTTCCACCATCTTATATTCTTATTCCTAAATTGTGATTAGAGCCACCTAAACCCCAACTTCAATTATGTACATTTGATTGATCAAGCCGCTGCAAGTTTTGACACTATAAATTATCAAGTTTGACCTAAATAGTATAGCACATGAATCAAGCCTCTGCAGCAAGTTTTGTCACTATGTAGTATCAAGCTAAGCAGTTAATGCAGGCTAAAGTCAAATATCGGTCAAGGCCCGATATTTGAGATATAGGTTATCGCGGAGGGATATCGGTAATTTTAATATCATGCAGAATTTATATATGTATATATAACATAAAACATATATAATATTAATAGTAATATCAAAAAGTCAAAAGTCAAAAGCGCCAATATTTGAAACATAATCTAATTGTAACCATGAAATCTTTCTCCGAGTCTACATCAACCAAGGCATCCAAAATATCAGTCAAATACCGTCCAATATTGGTCAAATATCTATCAACATCGCCGATAATACCGAAACCGATATTCCGGACTCATATTTGACACCGATATTTTGTAGAGGGCCGATAACAGATAATAACTGCTTAGGTATCAAGTAGGGCTGCAAACGAATTGAATGAACACGAACAAGGCATTGTATTCATTCAGTGAGTATGGAAATAAACGTTTTAACGAACAGTTCATGAACAGTTACTGAGCTAGGCTTTGTGTTCGTTTGTGTTAATTCGCTAATTTTAGGTAACAAACACAAACAAGCATTCACTAACACAAACTAACGCATTTATGAACAGATACATACAAAAATGAACATATTATTAAAAGGTATGTATATACAATACACTAATATTTATAAAACATTTTATTAACGAAATTTTTGAAGTAATTTAATAAAATTAAAACCTTAATGAACTATCAAACATAAACGAACACATCACCTAACGTTCACAGACATAAATTAACGAATGCGGCCTCTCTTCACATTCGTTCATTTAACTAAGCGAACAGAATTTCTTGTTCGTGTTCGTTCAATTATCAAACGAACAAACAAAAACGAGTTTCTCACCGAACGGTTCACAAAAGTTCAGTTCATTTGCAGCCCTAGTATAAAGTTTGACCTAAATCGTACAGTTATGAAGTTGAACTGATGAAAGTTCCTTAAATGTTAGCAGCTGTGATCCGTTATAATAATAATATAATAAAATCAACCTACTAATAATCTAATCTAATATGTATAAACAAAAATATATATATATTGAATCTAAGAAACGATTGCTTGCTTTGTAATTTATTTATTGAAAGTACAAAGAAGTTGGGTCAATTAGGTAAAGCATTGTGTAATTTGGATTGAAAAACATACCTTTGGTCAGTAATTTGATGGAATATCGTTGATATAATGTTGAAATGATATGAAGGAATTCAAATGTCAATGAGTTTCAAAATTGTGGATCTTCGAATCATATGTCAGAAGAGAGAGATTTGTATGATATAAGTTATAACGATGTATTAACACATAAAGTCCTTATATTATTTGCACAATGTTTGTTATGGTCCTTACATAAATAGTCCTTGCACATATTTAGAACTAGTATTTAGGACTGGCGAGTTATGCAAAACTATTAAATTGAACTAAAAGTAGACATAAAAATATTGCGCCTCGCATGCCAGTCGTGGTTTGTTAACGTGAAAAAAGTTAGACGAAAACGTAAAACATAGAAAAAATAACCAAGTTGACAACCATTGTTCTCGATATTATGAAAACAATATACGACTGCGATAACTTATAGATTTATGACACTTTTAACTGATCTCGTTCTTCAAACCCGAAAACCTAGCTTTGGTTTTATTTACTGATGAATGAACTGAATCCGAAATTTCGTATGCGTATTGAAGTAGATAACAAGATATAAAAGGGTTAGGTTATTCTCTTTATAAACACGTATTATGTTCTCGCTATAGGTTCAATTACATTCTAACATAATTGATTTATCGATGGTCTTTTATTATTGAAGTTATTGATTTGTGCAAAATAAAAAACTCATGGAAATAGTAAGTAGATGATAATCTAATGTAAGAGCTTGAATTCAGTGTTTGAATTAATTAGTTAGAAATTTATAATGATATCAAAACAAAGAAGTAAGTTTTCATTTGTAGTATATGTTAATATAATATGCATTTGACTAGATATCATATAGTAAAAATTATTCTAGTGTTCAGTTTAGATGCATGAGAGTGTATTTGAGCTTATTTTCCAATCACTGATGGTTATTAACTATAACAATTTTAAATTATTTTTTTTACTCTAGACCAAGTCCACAAACAACTTACAACTTATATATCCAAATTCTTGGTTAGTTTGCACAATCAAAATAAAACCTAACCACGTGTGTCAATCATTAAACATGATGTTTCTAAATTATTGAATGCCAAACACGTGCCTAATTTATGGGAAACATGGTTCAAGTTTATAAAAGGCCCCTTTAAAAATACTTCTAAAAAGCGTAAAGACGTATAGAGTTAGCAATTCATTTGATGTTGAAAATAATCTTCTATGATGAATTTTACATCTAATACGCAATACCATATCTCAAGAGCATTGCTATTTTGTGTAGGAACACCACTTGTAAAGTGATATAAAGTACTTTAAAATAAAATTATAATGCGGAAAGGAAAGGAAATAAAAAAAACAAAACAAAAAGAATAAGAAATAAAATTACAATACCCCTTATAATTAAAAAACAATAACACGGCAGGAACAAGAAAAACAAATGATGGCTACGGATTCGTACTCAACATGGTCCCTCAAAACAAATTATAAGTCACCCAAGGGAACTCGTCTACTTCCCAAGGTATAATAACAGAACCAGTGTGCACCATTGAGGAACACTTGAGCTCTGGAAATTGTACCTAAACTGAAACTTTATCTAGTTTAATGATTCAGATTGAAACTGGATATCTTTATGGTTTAATTGCTCGTTTAAATCACCCATGTCAATGGCAACTTCGGATTGATGCCATCAAAGTATCAAATTCTACTCATTCTGCACCCCATGTGCATACACATGGCTTTCTTGTTCTTTATGATAAAATAAACAACTTCATTAGATGGCTATATATCATAATAAAGTTACACCCTCCTCCAATGAGAAACAAATTCCCACCCATTTTCGTACCTTTTAACATTTTAAACGTACAACTTTGAATATTGATATCCCATTCATGTTATATCCATTTTGAACACTGTTTAGTTCGTTGGGTAGTTCTCACATAGTAAAACGCACAACCAGTAAACCATAATTTTACAAAAACAACTTCAAAAAATTATTTGTCTTTAAAGTTAGTGAAAAATCACATTAGAGAGTTACTCATAACTCAAAAATTTCTCATTTTCCATGAAACAAACACTACCTTAGATTTTTAAAACATTATTTTGGGATAATTATGTTCATGCTTATTATGTATAACTTATGCCTTTGTTTTAGGATAATTATCTCAATTGCTTAACAAGGTCCGTTAAAAAAAATTGCTTAACAAGGTTATTATATCTTATGTTTGGAATTACGAATGTTGTTTCTTAATAGTATATGCTTATTTATGTTCATGAACAAATACAATGTTAAACAAACAAATATAAACCCGACTTTATTTGGTTCTATAGCCCTAGCTATGTCATTGTCCCTTAATGGTTTAGTGTAAACCCTTTTAGGGGGTGTTTGGGATTGATTATTCAAAACAGATTATGCGTTTTGGAAAAGCAGGGGTGAAACTGCTTATAGATTATTTCGTCTTGGTTGCCTAAAAACTAATTATTTGCGTTTTCAAAACGCAATAATCTAAAAATCAGATTTAAAACGCGATCCTTAATACCCTCTTAGCGTATTCTTACTTTCCTTTTGTTTGGTTGGTGTTTGGTGTTTGGTGAGGTGGCAATGGGATAATTTCAAGGAAGTCATTAAAAAAACTATCTATACATATAATATTTTGGAGCAATTTTGGACACTTGGCAATCATTTACCCCTCTAGCAATTATCTCTCCTTCATTTGTGAAGCCACATGGCATCTTGAGAGAATTAATAAAATTTTCTTTTTTTTTTAAATCAAAAATCATTATAACAAATGGTCAACATCCGTCAACCATTAATCACTTTCCTAAACTCAATTCAAATTCAAATTAAATGAGGTCAAAGTTTGATCTTCAAATTTAAATTTCAAGGTAAGTATTAATATTTGATTTCCACAAGGTGTTAAATAGCTTTCCAAATTATTACATTAAATCTAGATGTCCGATGTGTAAAAATGGGTATTTGTTTATTTATTTAAATAAAATCCATATATACATCATTGTTGATTTATTTTTATTTTATTGTATTTCTATGTATGCCAAATGATCATGTTTGGACAAGGTTGGGACAATTAAATTTCAATGTGATAAATGTATTTCAAGTACCTGCTCATGTTCGTGAGAGTATGTTGTTAGTCGAAGAGGTATCCAACTATTTTGTCACATTGATTTTGAATTTAAGTATAATAAAAAGATAACTGTTTTGACTTATTATTTCAAAATTTGAATTTCTTAACATTATATAAGTTACAAATATGGATGTTTATTAAAATTGTAACTTATTTCCAAGTTTATTAGTATCATTTCAAATTTTAAACTTTTGATTGCTTCATAAATTTGAGTTGCTTTCCATAATTTTTTATAATTAAATTATTTTCAAACTTCTCAAGCAATTTGTCACTTATTTTAAACCTAAATCACCTCCCTATTTAACCCCATACCTAGCAAACTTTTTTTCATTTCTCATTCGAAACTCAAAACAAGTCTCTGTTTCTGTTGCTACGAGGTTCATGCATACAAGCACATCTTGGTCCACCTCTTCATCATGTACGTTCGTTATACAAAGTTATTAGTTTTTTTTTATTTTGTTGCATATAATTCTTCTATTAATTTTTGTCATAAAACATCAGCTGCCTCCACAACCTGAATGCATGTTCTTCTATATGTTTTGATATAATCTTTTTATCATATTTTGATTTAAATTCTGGTTATTTTGTTATTATTTTGTCATTCAAGGGATTGTTTTTGCACAAGAAAATGTAGGATAAAAATGTTTTAATAGGTTTATAGTTTGAAATGTATTGTTCCTGTCGAGTTGTATCATAATTATTTTCCCATTAACAATCTTAATTCGTCATTCTAGATACTATTTCCCAATTATGTTGTATGTAATATATTTTTATTGAAAAATATTATGTGCATTGCGGGCTTTTAAAGATGTCATTGGTGTACCTTTGGTTGTAAAGAGGCTTCACAAATCGCACAAGAAGGTTTGCATAAGTTTTTTGTGTTTTTGTTAATTATTATTTTAGTCCTAACATTTTACGTGTATATGTACTCTCTCTCTATTTTGCAATGTAGGTGAGGGGTGAAATGGGTATTAGTGCGCATGTGAAGGTTATTATACTCAGGTTAGGTGGAAAATTAAGTAAATAATTTTATTACGAAGATGACATCTATTAAAACTTTTTTTATTATGTCAATTTTGACTGATGATTATTATTTATTAAGACTGATTAGGGTTCGACTGATGATTATTATGGAAATATGTTTTAGGTTTCTATTTAGCTTGAATGTTTTAGGTTTATGATTCGATTGATGTTTTATAGAAAGCTAAGAATGGATTGTTATGATTTAGTTTTTGATTAGTGGTTTATGTTTTAGGTATCGATTTAGGGTTTAAGAAATACTTTAATGGTTTGTTACTATTTAAGCGTTCAACTGAGAATGATTTTGCATTTATGTTTTAGGTTTGTATTAAGGTTGAATGTTTTAGGTTTATGATTACGTTTCAATTGATGTTTTAGAGATAGCTAAGAAAGGATTCTTATGATTTAGTTTTTGATCTATTCTTTATGTTTTAGGTCTCGACTTATGTTTTAGGATTGTATTAAGAATCAAATGGGTCAAAAGGAGTTAAGACCATGAATTTATCAAAGGAAATTTCTAGTTAGGTTGAAGTATGTTCTTCATTTTAGATTTTTGTTGTGTAAATTGTGATTATATGTATAGAATTTCTTATACAAACATTTGATTGAGTTTGTAAAGGTTGGTTCTTTTCCCTAATAGTTATTCTTTAAGTCTTAGATTTGATGATTCGTGTTCATATTGTTCATAATATGTTCATGCAAATTTATCTTATTTTGGTTCTTCATGAGTATGTTAATTATGTTTGATGTAAGATCATCGTGGATGTTTGTTGGTTTTTTTGCTTGATCTAAATTTGAGTTGGATGTTGATTTGGATGTTGTTAATGGGCGGGCTAATCCGACTGGAACATTAAAAGTTTGATATTATTTCCTATTCTTGAGCCACTTATTTTGGAAGGAAATTAATTCAAAATTTGAATTCCAATATCATGTATCGGATATTATGGAATATGTTTTATGGCATTTATTATGGAAGTCAAATAATGTTTTTTTAATAAAATTTATAAAGAAAAAAATGGTTTGGGAAAACAAAGTGATTTTTATATGTAACCATAATGGAACCCGAGTGAAAGTAGGTTGCTTTTGTATGACCTTAACGCTTAATGATATTTTCAAGATGAAGTGCTATGCGACATTTATAATAGTATTTTGGTGGAAATCAAATATCTAGAAAAAAGAAATTGTATACTGAATGTTCTTTTTGCGTATTCTGTGTGATCAATGAATGTGGTTTTTTTCCTTTGGCACTTGAATGTTACATATGCTGATTGTCATTTCTTTGAATTGTGGTCATGCACCTTTTGCTAATATGAATTTCTGTATTTCTTTTTGATATTTATTCTTTAGATGTCCCCTAAAGTGATTTTTATATTATCAATTCAATTTTTGCTAGGCTTGATTTTAAGTTTAATTTTTTAAACAATAATAATGTATTGTTTTTGGATTTATGCGTAAATTTATAAAGAAAAAAATGGTTTGGGAAAACAAAGTCTTCAATTTGGGTCGCTTTTAAAAGGTGTTTTTAAAACGCCGTTAGTGGCAATTTGCTAAATATGTCGTGTTCCAACGCTGTTTTTTATGTTCATGCTTTGTATGATGAATATATTGGTAAATTGAAGATATGTCGCTTTTTCACGTTTTACTCTTTTTACTTTTTTTTAAACAAAAAGCAATAAATGAGAACGAGTAAGGAAACTGACGTAAATTAGGAACTCATTAAATTTCCTTATTACATTCACTTTACCTACTTCCTAAATTTAGTGTAATTTATATTGGTAATAAGTTAAATTTCGAATTTTGAATTTCAAAATTCAAATTAAAATTCAAAATATTTAAATTCGAATTATACAAAATTTCAAATTTTGAGTTTTGGTTATTAATGGTAAGAAATTACACATTTAATAAGATTCAAAGTCTCTACATAAGTAGTGTCAACTCTCCAATTAATACATTAATTGATCCTATTAATTGTGCTATATTATTCTAATATTAGTTTAGCTTATATTGGTAATCAATTAAATATCGAATTTTGAATTTCAAATTTTCAAATTAATGTTCGAAATGTTTAAATTCTAATTAGACAAAATTTCAGAATTTGAATTTTGTTTAATAATGGTAACAAATTACAAATACTAATTATGCTTTAATATAAAGGTAATTTTTATTTTAGTTTTCTATCTACTCGCAATATAAGCTATTGTGATTAGATATAACTAAATAAATTACATAGATTGTGTGGCTTTGAATAATCAGTGGTGAGCCGCTACTAAATCAGTAAAACCAAAGTATAAGGCAAAAAAATATAGATATGCTTTTGGAGAATTAAAGGACATGATATGCAGTTTTATGACTTATCATATCATAAAATAACATATAGTTGTGGCAGATCTACTTGCTACCCTTTTCATTTTTTTTTGAAATATACACACTTATTCTCATTTTGAATAATAGTACATGGTTAAGCATAGTTTATTTTTTGCCTCTTGATTCGAGGGAAAGAATGGTAAGTACATGAATATATAACAAAGGTTTTCATTAAAAAGTATTTTGAGCTAATAGGATATATAACAAGAATTTTTCCCCTGCTTGATTCTTGATTTTGGAAGTGGTGAAGTGGTAGGCTGTTGAAAGGGGTGTGGATTGTGGGTGTGGGTCAATGTACCATATGATGGATTGGGTGTTGGAATCAACATGCTTTTAATGAAAATCTTGGTGAGGTTTTGAAGGTTTATAAATATGCATTTGCAAGGTTGAAAGGGGGTGGGCATCTTTGCTTAAAAAGAACTGAAATGTAGCTTCAAGATTTGCCGGTTGTGCTCGAGGCATGTTATGTTTTTCATAATATATGTGAGTTGAGAGGGGAAGAGATCGAACCCGGGTTGGTTGTTGAGGTCGTGGATGATGAGATGATTCCTGAAATTGCATTGAAGTTTGTGGTTGCTATGAAGGCTAGAGGCACGATGGGAAGGTGTGAAGTTACTTATACTAGATGCTGATTGGAAGGTCAAGACTAAAACAAAAAATGTGGTGTATAAATAAATATTTAGTGATATTTGAATAGAATGTGTATTGGTTTCTTTTAAATCTTAATAAAATATTTCTGCTACATTTTTTTATATGTTTTACCACTCAAAATAATTGTACGTTGGTGAGCCGCGTGTAACGCGGGCAAAGATCTAGTTTTTTTAATTTTAAAATTATTTTGCACAACAAATTATCTTTTATCCTTTTCAAAACCTAAACAAAGCAAAAAGATGAAAAACGAATCGGATCTTTACCCATTCAGGCCGGGTAGAA
This sequence comes from Ambrosia artemisiifolia, assembly GCA_032199755.1. Classification (NCBI taxonomy): domain Eukaryota; kingdom Viridiplantae; phylum Streptophyta; class Magnoliopsida; order Asterales; family Asteraceae; genus Ambrosia; species Ambrosia artemisiifolia. Next base: position 11,227,754 of record CM063524.1, on the reverse strand, counting down.
AGCCACTTGAAATACACGATGATCGAAACTCGAAACACGTTCACATAACATCAACAAAACCATCAAATACCAATATTACCCTTGATACCCACCACCATAACATCACCGTCAGACACACAACCACCATAAAACGCCACCGGCCGGAAAATAATAATAATATCTTAATCGGCCACCAATCATCATCATCATCATCATCATCATGTCTCTTATACCAATCAATTGATTCAGATCTTCTTCATCACCGTTGATCCTCCGATCATCGTATCCGACGTCTCCTACAGCTGCCGGTAACCATCAGCTATTCTTTTTCCGATCGAATTTAACCGAAATTTTGACCTAATTTTGTTTGTAAATCGTTTGTCTAGCTCTTATTACTGTTACAGAATCACCAATTTGTTCGATTATCGAACAGTTTATCTGAATTGTTAGGGTTTTAACGTGTCTAACCGTCTACTATCGTTTTTCTGGGCGAATTGAGCTGGATATTTGACCTAATTTTGTTTATAAGTCGTTTATTTTAGGTCTTATTCTGTTTTAGAATAGTAAATTTGTTCGAAGATCGGTTAATTAACCGAAAACCGAATTAAGTGAAGATCGGTTATCGGTTTTTATACTTTCGGTTAATTGAAATCAATCGAACCGCATATTTTCATATATTTATATCTTTTATATCCTTTTTATGTGATCTATGTATTTACATCATAATATCATTATGTATTTATACATCTATTTTATGGATTTATAAGCCAAAATTTTAACCTAAGTTTTGTTTGGTAATTAGCTGAACCAAAAACCGACAAACTAACTGAATAAACTGAACTTAACCGAAAACCAAATTGTTAATAAAATAGATTAATCAATGACTTTGGTTTCGGTTAAGGCTAATAACCGAACCGTGCAGCCCCTAGTTAATTTATACGAATCATCAGGGTTTTAACGTATCTAGCCATAGATGATTGAATTCTACATGTTTTTAACGTAATATCTTGATAATATGTGATTGATAGTGTACGAATTATATTGAATAACCTTGGGGGATAAAATTAGGGTTGATGTTTCATGTTTGAAGTTTGATGATAACTAACAATAACAGACAGCAACTTAACGATTTTACCGTTGGATATCAAGCTAAATGCATTGTTCAATTTGAATGATTTTAGGAATTTTGATTGTGTTTTGAAAGAACTTTTTGATGCTTACTTCAGGGTTGTGATCGAAAATGAGATCAAGTCACCAAACTATGGGAGACTGGGGTGCAAAGCCGATAAGAAGGATCCCTACGCTGGTTGATCTTTGTGTTCAAAAAGCTATAGATAATGTTAGGTATTTAGGTGATGTGGGAGAGACGGACGCATATCTTTTAGAACGGTTTTTACCACATTGTACTGTAGAGCAGCTGATGCATATTGAGGATTCAACCGTGGTAATTAATTTGTTTCGTCATAGATTATTTCAGGATAAAAGTCGTGTTTAAGTTTGAGATATTTTGAATATTGTGTGATGTGCAGGACCGAGATTTAAGCCCAGTTACTAATAAGCTATGGAAGAACTTTTACACGCAACAGTTTGGTATAAAGAGCACCAGTGTTGTAGTTGAAAGAATGAAAGAAAAGAGAGTTTCGTTTAAATGGAGACAATTGTATGAGGTGCTAATATTTTCTTTCCCACAAATCATGGCTCATTTGCTATTCTTTTTGTGTATCATAAAATATGGAATTTCTAAAATTTTATTTACATCTTGTTAGTATCTAGAAAATGATGTCTTTTTAGGAGATTAAAAAGTCAGGGATGATTGCGGTCTCAAATCACGAGTATTGCATGAATGCCAAAATGTGCTCCCGGAAGTAAACTAAAGTGTTTGAAATTTTTATTTAATATTCAAAATTATAGGCTTGAATATGGATGATGGGACACACATACGACTATCTTAACTTTAGCAATGGGAAGTATTTGCAATTTAGAATCAACAAATTTATGGGTTTGTTTTATTAATAAGATATAGCAATGCTAATAATATAGGTTGCTCAATCTGCAGGCAAAGTTAAAGGACGTGGATGAGGCCCTACAAAAATCATTAGAGCGAATGAAGCAACTATATAAAAAAGAAGATGCAAGTAAGTTCTTTATCTATTATGCTTTGGGACATTCTGATGCTCAAAGTTTAAAAGAACGGAAACGAGCCTAGAGGTGAATCGAGGCGTACGCCTGAGGTGGAGTCAAAAAATAAATTTGAAAATTATATATCTTATAAAACATAAAATAATTGACCCGGATAAGTCTAAAGCATCAAAAACATACATCAAAAATAAAAGGAATATTGGATTTAAATACTCTCAACTTTCAGAGTTTGGCCGACAATACTCCCAACTACGAAAATGTTTATAAGCACTCCCAACTTTTAAGGTATTTTCCACGGGCACTCCCAAACTAACCCAGTTAGTTTGTTCAGTTAGTTTGCTGACATGGCATGCTGACGTGGCCATTATTGTTGACGTGGCATGCTGACGTGGATGACACATAAGATGACACATCATCTTCTACTGCATGCCACGTCAGCAATAATGGCCACATCAGCATGCCACGTCAGCAATAATGGCCATGTCAGCATCCACGTCAGCAAACTAACTGAACAAACTAACCGGGTTAGTTTGGGAGTGTCAGTGGAAAATACCTTAAAAGTTGGGAGTGCTGATAAACATTTTCGTAGTTGGGAGTATTGTCGGCCAAACTCAGAAAGTTGGGAGTATTTAAATCCAATATTCCAAAATAAAATAATTGACCAAAAAGTCAAAAACACACACACAAAAAAAAAAAAAAACACACACTAAACCCCTTGAGGCGCACATTTTCTCAACGCCTCAGCCCTTACAGGCGTATGTACAGACTAGACCCCATGAGACGCCTCAGACTCGTTTTTTTGGCGCCTTGCCTTGAGGCGCACGCCTCAAACATTTTTTTAAACCATGCTTGTGCTCACCTTTTTGCACTATGTTTACTTGATTTTCTTCTTGCACTACCGACTTTTGTTTAGTGAACTTTAAGTGCAATTCATGATGTTGATTCTAATTCTAATTTAGTTGTTTGTGAAGAAGTTTCCATTCTATCTTCTTCATTTGGTAGTGCTTGTAAATTAGGAAAACATGGCCTTCTGTAAGGGGATGTTCAACAAATGTTGAACCAGTAAGAGGTCTGAATGGGTAAGAGATTATGAACCAGTAAAGTGCAGAACCATTAAGCACTGTTTGGTCATAACTTTGAATGACTGTGCTGAATGAACCATTAAGCGGCGAGGAGGAAAGAAGGCAGCGGCGGAGGAGAGGGAGCAGGCGGTGGCAGGTTGGCAGGGAGGAGAGGAGATGGTTCCATTAAGAGGTTCATTCCGCATGTTCTTGTTTCTGAATCATTCAACGCTTAATGGTTCCATTAAAAGGTCTTTTGGGCAACCAAACACCCTTACCTCTGATCGATTAAGAGGTAACGTCTTAATAGAAACCATTAAGAGGGGAACCAAACAACCCCTAAGTCTATTTTAAGGCTTGTTTTTTTGTTGTATTGTTTTTACTCGGTCTTAGTGGGTTGTTTGTGAAGCTTTTTTCATCATCTTCTTCTTGTCATTTGGTAGTGCTTTTAAATTAGGACACATGGTTTTATCATAGTTTTTTTTAAAGGCTTGTTTGGTTTGACAAAGTATTTTGCACTTTTCCTTCTCAATTGCTCATGAACACCACATGAATGGAACCACATTGACAAGTCAATTAAACAAGCATTTCAAATTGAACTATATGTCAAAAGCGAACAAAGTGGTGCCGACAAATCAAAAGAGTTATGGCTACTATTACGGAGGATGAGCGTATGGTGGATTTACTACAACAATAAGGTTGTTACGACAAGTGCAATGGTGGAAAAGGCATCCCAAGAATCAACCTTAAGAGATTCAATATGAAATTTTTAGCAAATTTCATGTTACATAGGTCGTGAACGTGGGAAAGGAAGGAATGAAAAGTCTAATTTAGACCCATATATGTCCCTAATATGAACACTATTCTAGATTTCTAGTGAATGAGTTAAAGGAGCAGAGCCTATTTTCCGGTGAGGAAAAACTAAAAAGCAAACAAACAACTCATTACATCATTATATAAGAGGTGATGAACATGGAGAATACTTGATGAAACTTCAAAATACCACACTTGGTTTCTTGACACTAGGTGTATGGTGTACCAATTATATGTGTAGAAACTAGAAAGAGATTACTTGTATAGCTGGATGAGTTGGTCTGCCTTGAGGTGAAGTTTGTTGATAGTATTACCATATCGGTGAGACAGAGAGGAAGAATTTTTATCAAGTTGAAAAAATGGAAATCAAAAGCATATTTATGTTGTGTTTGTATGTGCTAGACGCAAAGACTAACATACTAGGTACGGGTCATAATTGTTAGAATTGGTTATAACATGCATTTGCTTGATATACTTAAAAAAGGAGGCATGCTTGAGGTGTTCCAATGACTAATGTTTCGAGTTAACATTGTGTGTCTGTATATACATACACAATGTTTGCTCTCATCTTAGTGTTGTTAAGGAGGAGTTTTAGTTGTGGATTATCGTTTTGGCTATTTGGTTTTTCAAAGTTTGAAGCCGGGGGCGCTGGAAAATATGCTGGTAGGATTGCGAAGTGTACACAACCCTAAACAACTTGTGTGGCTTGTACTTCGGGAAGTAGTGCAAGTTTTCTTTTGTTTCCAAAAGAAATCAAAAGGCAACAAAACCTCTTGATCTCGTTCACTTGGTGTATATGGCCCTACGTGTGCCATCTCAAGTGGCAATAAAAGGTATTTTCATACCTTTACTTAGCTATACTAGATGATTTTAAGAGAAAGATTAGTGGTTATTTTTAGCTAAGAAGTCAAAAAGTTTTTGGGTATTTTCAGAAATTCAAAGCTTATGTTGACAAGCAAAGTGCTCGTTTTAGTAAGATTTTACGTGCTGGTAGTGGTGCGCCTTTGACGAGTTAAATTAGTAAGAAATGGGATTAAAAGGGAGTGACAAAACCTCTTGTTGCAAGTAGAAATTAGCAAATTTATAAGCCTTTATAAATGGAACAACTTTGTGTGGCTTATACTTTTCGAAAACAATGCATGTTGCCTTTTGTTCAAGAAGAAATCATCGTGCAACAAAACCTCCTACTCTCATTCATTCTCAATGTGTGGCCCATGTGTATTCACATACAGTGGAGACTAATACCAAATTATCTCAGAAATATTTGAGTCTATCTTCTGCAAAAGAAATATAGTAGATTGCAATTTTATTCCTTGGTGTTTGGTCCAAATTGCACTTTTGATCATTTTTTGAGAAAAAGTTGCCAAAAGCACATTGTGACTTGAAATCCTTGCCATTTCAATCCATCTCACTAACTCTATTATTATGATCGTTAATTTCTGGAGTTCTAGTCACATGCCATCCACATGACGGGTATTTTGGTTATTTCCATTGCCTAATCAAATAATTTTTTTCCTATAACAGCTACAAAGAAAACGAAGCTTTCCCCCGACTCTTTATCCACGATCGTTTTCAACCTTTCGTCTTCATTTTCATCACCAGGGTTTTCAAGCTCCTTTCCTCCCCCAGTTCATCGTGATCAATATCAGATCAACTGTTTTAAGTTCCATCATCCATTAACATTGTCATGACGGAATGTACTTGTGTTAATTTGTGGAAGTCACGAGCTCCAAATGCAAAGTTCAATCCAACATATCAATATGGTGAGTTTTCCTTACATTCTAGTTGTTTGCGTCTTTGTTTAGTATTTAGTTTTCAGTTTTCTAGTTTGAGGTCTTAATATTTGTTCACTTTTTAGGGAAGAAACCTTCGTTTTTTTTTTCTCTCAAATGTCACCATGGTGGTGAGTTTACACTATCACTTGTGCTCATGGTCTTATTCAAGACCATTAAATACAATAGTAGTCGTCAACACATAACAAAGACGTGACTTTTGAAGATGATGAAAGTGAGGAAGGGATACTAACAAATAAAGTGACCATTTACCGAATTCAATCTTCATTTGTTAAAAAGATAAGGAAGATGAAGTCATTCATCATCCCATCATAAATTAAGAGAAGACACTTGTGGTGACTTGCGGTGATGATATTGATGATGTTGTACACTTTGTTATGTTTGTAGATCGTAAGCATGTGACAAATAAAGACATGCTACACGTGGTTGCAAGTGGGTGAATGCTATAAAAGAGTAAGTATTTCTCAAGTTCAAAAAAGCTATTAATGGCATGTTTTCACGACAAAAGTGAAACTAATTGGTGAAGTGAAAAGGTACAAAGCAAGACCGGTTGCAATGGGATTCGAGCAATGCCTAATTTTGGTTTTGAGAGACATTTTTGCGGACTTCTGTTGCTTAAATTGGAAGTATAGACTTGCACATGCTTTAGCTGCATATAACGACCCAAATATCCAAAATGGATGTAAGCCGGCTTTACTCTATGACCCACTTAAGGAAACGGTTTTTGTGGATTGACCCTCATGCTCTTATTGGGTTAATGAAGATAAAGTGTCCATATAATCTTTTACTCGGATGACTTGAGAGTTGTATGATGCCCATGATACAAGAATTTGAGATGACAGATTATGGCTTAATGGCTTACTTTCTTGTCATGGGGGTAGTTCAAGGAACACATGGAATATTCATATGTCAAATGAGGTATGTTTTAGAACGTTTGTACATATATTTTGTATCCACGACTCGTACCCTGTAAGAATCCTTTGGAGATTGGAATGAAATTGTTCAAACTTCAAAATACTAGTTACTTGGTTTGGGTCAAGTTATTATATGCAGTGTAAAAAATGAGAAGGGTGAGAAGGATACAAACTACACATTGAATCATGAAATATAACACAATGAGTCTCAAAATATAACACAATGTCAATACATATAACACAATACTCAGGAAAAATGACACAATGAATCGTAGAAATGACACAATGACGAAAATAAAAAAAAGACACAATGCAACATAAAAGACACAATGATGTGACACAATTCTAAAAACTACAAGCTAAAAATTCAAAAAATCAAAAACCTAAAAACTAAGATCGTAGGGTTTGACGAGACGGTTCCAACGCCACATGAATGAGGTCAATCGGACTCCGTTTGATACCCTTCCTACGACTTCCTATTTTTCTTTTACTTTGTATTTGATCCTAACCCTACTTGGTTTACATGCTTCTACATTTAACATTTTGAAAGTTCAGTTGTGATATCCGTTGTCCCAGGGTAATTTAGGAATGAAAATTCTCTGCTTGATCTTCAACTCTTCAAGTGTCTATATAAATTTTATTATTTTAGTTGTGTAAATTGTTATTCTCTGCTTGATGTTCAAGTTCACCGTTCATATGTTATGACAGAGAAGCAAAGTCGTCAAGTTCAGTTGTGCACTAAAGTGCCTCCCTCCAGCAGCTATAAAAGGAGCTTCTATGGAGGTACCCTATCCAGCTTTCAGTAATAATATTATCCAATACTAGGAGCTTTATGCCATGTAATATTTTTGTGAATGCCACGGTGGTGTGACTTATGTAGGCCCTGGTAGCAGCGGCAATACAAAGAGTGGCTTGATGAAGAAGGCCAAACAAGAATTCCTTAAAAGGTACTTGCTGACCACCATTGAAATATTGTATATTATCATACATTTTCAGAAGCATCTTGTTTTATCACCCAACCTTTAATTTGTGGTGGCAATGCCTGATAGACCTTAAACATGATACTAGCATGACATGAGGTAATTAGACTTTTAGGTTGTCATTTCTAATCCGTTTAATAAAGACATTTTGTTCACCCTCACCATACCCTACTCTGTGAGTGAAATTTTATTGGCTACATTTGTTTGCTGCTTGTGTTTAGCCTCCATTTAATAAATAGGTCGACATGACAACCCATTAAACATTAAAATTTTAAAATATAGTTTTGTAAGGTTAATCAGCCAGCCCACAACTCATTAAACCCATTTATTACAACTTGTTCATTATCATTACCCTTTTAACCCGCTTACAGCTTGATTACAACCCGCATTCAACTTAAGTGGGATTATATAGGGTATCTTTGTTTGTTATAACTTATAAACCATCAACCTGTTTGACTCGTTTAAATAAATGGATTACACAGAATCACGTTTGGGTTACACTATTTCAAATGTATCCGGGTTAGGGTTGATGTATTTGACATGAATAAGTATTTGGGTCATGTTCAACGCGACACGATCGACACCCCTAGTTTTTATCTGTTTTGGCTGTTTTCATTGCAGCCGAGAGGTCCAGAATCTATCAGCTATGAAGAAAGTTACCATGCATAACAATCGCAGGTATTGTTGTAGTTAATACCCGCCTTTATGGATTGTGGTCTAATAGTTATCTTATTTTCTATTCTTCAGTGTTCCTTCTATACGGAAACCAATTCATTTACCTGGAAAATCTGCTGCGTCAAGTTCCAAATTTAGTACACCAACAGCAAGGAGATTCTAAAAAGCCAATCCAAATCACATAAAAATTTCCAATCGTGTATTTGTTTCTTTATTTACTTCTACACCCGGTGTTCTTTTACAGTATGTTTGATAATCTCTGTTTCCCAAAAGTATTCAGTTTGACAAGCATGTCGTTCAATTTCAATTTTTTAAGTGATGGTTGAAAATAGTTTGCATCAAGATGAAATTTTAGTAGGTAGAATTGGTCAGGGGTTGGTATACAATTGAGAAATGCAAGGCGCCGAACCTGACTAGGATAAGGAAAAGCAAATGTCATATCTTCTAGTTGTCTTCCTGCACGCTTCTTTTACCAGGTCGTCTGCAAGAATCCTCGAAAATCTGGGACTTGGGCGAGTAAACAAAAGGGGCCCCTAAAATATTATATATATGTGATTTTTTTCGCAGAAAGTTCTAAACTTCAAATGCTATCTAAAGTTACAAGCTTCAAGTTGTATGCACCAATATACAAAACATTTGAAGTTGTGCCTTAAAAAGATATATAAAAACATGATAAAGTAAGATATGTATCTTTTTATCAACGTTTAAATTAAATGTTACTTTCCTCAAATTTCTATATTTACAAGTATTACACCCTTTGCTTGTAATTAAGCTCAAGATCTCACACTAAGAAGCAAAAGCCGTTACCAGGTGAGCTAGCCCCATAACAATAGCCACTTGTTGACAGCATGTTGACCAATGAATATTCTAAGCAATGTGAACTAAAAGATATCATTTTATAAACTTCAAAACACCTCAATAACGGGATCCCTGCCTACAATTGAGAAACCTCTTCTGCCAGTTTTTAAAAACCTTTGCTCTCGGATCATAGTTTTTGTAGACTCAGTGCCAAAACCTGACATTTTCCGTTTCCTGTAGATATGACCCGTGCATGATCAGGGTTCAACCATGAAATACAATCATTATCATATTCACACTCATTAGATAATTGTGTTAACAGTTTAACAACTAAAGTAGAGGAGAAAAACCCAACCTGTTTTTCACACCTTCAATCAACTCTGGGATATTGTCAACAATTCAAATCTCATTTAGCATTTTCAGGTTCGCCTATGATGCCAAGATAGAACAAGAAACTTAACAAATTCATTTTGTTGGTGCATTTACCATTAAAAGAAATGAATGTGTTAATTTGGTTTTGTATTATCTCAAATGGGTTAAATAAACAAAAAAGCCAAAGGGCTTGTAGCCTAGCGGTATTAAAGTGTGTATAGTAAAGGTATTCGTTGTTGTGTGGTCGAGAGTTCTAGTCTTATAATGGACATTTGTGTTATGAGGGTGTATGAGTTAAACTTCTATAAAAAAAAAATAAACAATAATAATAATAAAAAAAACCTTTACTAATAAGTGGTTGAAAGTAACCCAATGTGTAGCTTCTTTGCATACATGATACAACCTTGTAAATCATTTTATTCAAAATTTTAGTTTATTATTGTAATAATTCAATTTTTGTAATTGACCCACCATGGAGAGGCACATATAGTGCTCCAATAGAGTGTTCCCACCAAGTGTTAAAGTGTTGTTTTCGCCAACTTTTGGACTAAAATATTGATATTGATATTAATATTATACTTAAGCACTTTTATCGAGTCTGTATGCCATCTTTACAACAAACCAAACCAAACCACATCTACACTGAAGTTAAAATAAATGAAACATCGTTCCTCAAAGTTAGGCCTATTGATTCAAAAATAGTTCCGGTTAAACTTATTCATCCCTAGCATAAAAGACATATTAAGTTAATCTACACTATACTAAGTTTTCACCCATTGAGTTTCTAAAGTCTAGACTTTACTCCTTTCGTTCATTTACCTAACAAATCGTTCATTTACCTAACAAAATATTTTTTACATGCATGTTTTTTATTTATGTGTCACTATAAATTCGAGTCAGGTCAAATACAATCGTTTTTGTGCTTATTTTATCTACGTTTCCGGTCGTACCCTTCATGTGAACATGTCTTCGGATTACACGTATCAGTTTTCCCTTTATAAACATTTTATGTTTTTTTTTTGCATATTTCCTATGTATGAGTTATGTCACATATAAATACATTATGATTGTACATTATAAACTCGATTACTTTACATTTCGATCCAACCGCAATGCTATTGAGTTAAATCAGATACATCAAAACGTGCGTTTTCATATTGTTAACACATCACATAAAGCTTGAACTAATCCATTCAATATTTACAATGTACCCGCACGGATCTAATTGCTACGGATCTAATTATTACTTTAAACATAAAAACATCATACCAAACATATCCTACACTAGTGACCACAAAAAGCACATGAATCCTAGGTTCTCCAAATTCTTTGGGTTTTAATTAGTCATTAGAAAAATGTTTCCTTCTTCTCATCATGACATGGAACAATAACCTCATAAAATATGCTCACTACCTTCCATCAAACCTTCCATTGTCATCACCTCACTCACCCAACCAAGCTTCTTCACTCATCCCATCATCATCATAGACCCCCCAACAACAGAATAATCCCAATCCACTTCTCTACAGGAATCTTTCACTCTCTTTCAGCCATAGACAAACACCAAACCACCAACCAAGATCACCAAAACCAACACCCAGACGATGATTACAATACCCAATTCATCCATCTGAACAAAACCCACAAAAAGTTAGAATTAAATAGTGCTGAATCTCGTTGCGGCATTTTATCAAACATGTGGTGGGCAGACTTGAAAGGGGCTGTTGGGCAGAGGATTAACATTGAGGGGCTGTTGTTTTCGGTGTCTGTGGTTACTAGAAATAAAAATTGGGTAATTCCTCATGTTAAAGTTCCTGATGTTAGGTATATTGATTGGGCTGCTTTGAAAAGAAAAGGGTTTGAAGGGGTTGTGTTTGATAAAGATAATACTCTTACTGTTCCTTACTCGTTGGCGTTGTGGGGCCCGATTGCACCGTCTGTTGAGTCTTGTAAAGCGGTTTTCGGGGATAAGATTGCGGTTTTTAGCAACTCTGCTGGTAATTTCAGTTTTATTGTGTAATTTTATTTATTTATTTATTTAGGTTTTGATGTGTTTGATATTGTTGTTTTTTTGTTGGGATAAGGGCTTGAGGAGTATGACCCGGATGGAAGGAAAGCTCGGGCACTTGAGTTTGTGATCGGGATTCGAGTGATTAGACATAGTAAGTTGCTAACTTGACATCTTTCGGTTTTTGATCAAGTTGTTAGAAATTTACATTGGATTTATAAATCAAGATTTAAGGCCATGTGCATCTTGTTTTTGTCACTTAATTAGCAGAGGAAATGAATCTATATGTGAATAATTTGTTATGCATAAATGGTATAGGATGCGAAACATGCTACTTGAGGTTAAAGAATGCCGAAGTTAGTGATCGATAGGAAACTTGTGTTTTCGGTATTGAGAATAAGTAGTTGTGCTAAGAGATGAATTTAACCTAGTGGGCTCATTCATATAAACTTAGTATAAGGTTATGTTGGTGTTTTAGCTTTTGTACTATGCCAATGAGTTGTAGCTCGACTGCCATTGGAGGGGGAGTGAAAATTTTGGTTGAAGGCCAGAGGTCTCAAGTTTGAATCCGATGCAGTGGGCCTTTGGGCAGTGGGTTGTCCCACGAACTAGAGATGGTGGGCTTGGGCTACACATCGCTGTCTGCGTCGCTGCGTATGGGGTTGCCTTTTTCCATTCGGTTACCTTGGGTAGTCGGGTAGCCGGTCTTTTATTCGTTGGCCATTCAAGAAAAAAAAAGAATTGTACGATGTGTGTATGATTTCGCTAAAACTTAATTTGTGTTAAGACTTACTAACTTAGGGAGTTAGGGCTTTAGGTTATGATTTGGAAAAGCACACGCAAGTTTTTCTTTTGCTGATCATCACATGTTCACACCTAATTGCCACCTCTCAGGGCTTATTTTAATGTAGGTTTGACAAATGCTGTCAGGATCTGGACCTATGGTTAGAGGTTGGGCTGTTTTTGGCGTTTTTTGCCATTAGTACTGGGGTTTTCCATTAGTTTTGAAAACTAAGGGGCACTTTGCAATAGAGAAATAGTAAAAAAGCGAGCTTTTAAAGTGCAACATAGCATTACATAACTAAAAGCAAGGTTGCAAAAGGCGCTAGGCGCTAGGCAAGCGGTGAGGTCCAGCCTAGGGACTAGTCGGGACTAGGCGAAAATTAGGCGGAATTAGGCGTTTTGGTATTTTATACGTATTTTATATATATATACACAAATTTAGGTGTTTTCTGAAAATATGTTAAGATATATACACATAATACTAAGAAATACCTAGATATACTTAGAAATTTAATAAAAAAAATAAAAAAAAATACCACCGCCTAGGACCGCCTAGGCTCCGCCTAACTGCCGCCTAAAGGCCAAATCGCCCAGGAATCCGACTAGGGCTAAATTCCTAGTTTTTGTTCAGCCTAGCGCCTAGGCGGCCTAGGCAGGCCGCCTTCTGCAACAGTGACTAAAAGTTTGACAAATAGTAAAATATGAGCTTTTAAAGTGCAGCCTAGCTTTAAAGAATAATCTCTTAATATAATAGCCATTTTCACAAAACTAATGTCTAATTGTATTCACATTGGCTTCTCCTTCACAATTCATTAGTTTTGTAAAAATGGATATTAAGATGTTGTTCTTACGTAAAGCTAAGAAGTTAACACATATGTTTTTAAATTGAAGGATTTTGATAATAAATTAACAATAATAATTAGTGTTATAGTTTAAAGATAAGTCTTTTATTAATATATATTGATATTGATATAGTTGTATGTTAGAATTATTTTATTCAATCACAACAAATGATAGTTATTGTTTCTCTCCATTAACAATTATGGGGCAATCATAATGTCTTGTGGACAGTTTTAGTAAAACCTTCATGACCAGCTAAGACCCGTACGGCTGTCTAGTTATTTTAAGCCTTAGTATGAAAGTTCAACTTGATGCCTGATTGCTTTCTTTATAATAAAAGGAAGATGCTGTTACTTTTGTAAATGATTTTGGTAAATTGATGGTTTATATAGAGCAGTTTTTTTTTTTAATTATGTTTGAATTTATTTATATATGGGCGGCAAAATTAAATTGCATGTTGTACTCTGTAAGTATGTAACTATAGCTGTATAAATGTACTGTAGTAAGTTAAACTCTAAAAGAATTTGTTTTCTATGTAGCATTTTAGATTGGGATACATATCAGCAGCTGCATTGTACTTTAATTAAAAGATGCTCAGTTTTTATTAAATCAAAAGTAACTTGTAATATATGCAACTTTAGTATTCAAAGTGCAATTGATTTGGCTTAATATACATGTTTTACAATATTAAAAAAAATGGATTATACGTTATGCTTGTCTTCTTTTACTAGAAAGAAAACAAGTTTTCCTTAATTTCACTTGCATCAATACATAAAATATGCAGTTTTTTAAGTTTACTCATGTACTTTAAAAATTCACAATCTTTAACCTCCCGTCTTAATTTTTCATACAATAACAACAACCAAACCAAGTAAATCCCACAAATAGCAAGCTACAAATAGGGTCTGGGGAGGGTGGAATGTAGGCAAACCTTACCTCTATCGCTGAGAATAGAGAGGCTGCTTTCTGAGAGACCCCTGGCTCCAAAATAAACAAAGGACCAACAAACTAAGCTAAAAAAAAAGGAGATAGAAGGCGACCAATAATCAATGAAGTGGGGAGAGAGTACTACAAACTAATGGAGCCATTACTTTAAGGGGGAAGCATGTTTTGAGATTCCTAATTTAGCGCCTAACGTGGAAGCCCTGTAGTTATTTTCTAAACGTCCATAGAGTCTAGGGGCTGATTGTCATTTAGAAATATGATCTTTATGATTTAGGTTCCTTTTCGGGGAGCCCACTGCTCCACTCCGGCCAGACTATGCTGTCTTAACCATGCCCATGCTAGCATCATAGTTTGGCTTGACGTACACCGGAAAAACCCCACGGAGACTAGCCCCACGGAAGGGGAGGGCGTGCGAGTTGCTCCTCGTGGGAGTCGAACTCGGGTCTCATGGGTAAAATCAGGATGCCTCAACCATGTTGCCATGGCATCATTGGCCTTTTTGATTTAAGTTAATTGGGAATAATTAATATCAGTTCTCCAACCTATAAAAATTAAGTACCAATTCTCCATAAAGTTTATGTCATTGGGGCAATAAGAATTTTCTTTAGTATTATTTCGCATTCTCTTGAACCCTAAACATTTAAGGTAATAATAAAAACACGCCTTTTGTAAACCCAAAGTTGTTATAATATGAAATCAATAGTTACTTGCACCAGGAACGTAGAGTTTACAATAGATAAACATAGTTCAAATTAAAAAAAAAAAAAAAAAAAAAGAGAAGACATCCTCTGTTCTGTTGAAGCATTCTTATGTATATTCGAACTTCAAAATTACTTTCATGTAAGGACATCATAGTATGTAATTTTATTTTTGCTATTTTGACTTTATGTGTGTTATTAGGTTGTGTGCAACTTATATCAATTATTAGTTTATTTTTTATTTTTTGCAACCGGAAACTAATGTATTCCTATACGAAAATGTGAATTATAGACATCCAAAGCTAATATATAAATACCTGCAAATGTTTTCATAATTTGTCTTTGTTTGTTTCATAGTTATCAAAGGCGCTAGGCGCACTCAAGGCGCATAGGCCTCGCCTGGTGCCTAGGTGCGAGGCGCAAAAAATGCGAGGGCCTAAGATAAAAAAAGCGAACAAAGAAAATAAAGTAAAAATATATTAAATTAATACTATTTTTCATCTAGTTAGTGTTAAAAGTTTTAAAATATTGATCTATTAGTGTATAGAAGTAGTTTCCCTTAGATAAAAGTAGAAATCTAGCTGGAATCTAGCCATAACTTATCGAATTTGGCTGGAAACTCTCTGAAATTGAGAATCCAGCTGAAATCTGCGCCTAAACCATCACCTAGAGATTTAAAGCGCAATTACCTCGAATCAAAGCGCAAACGCATCGCCTCGCCTAAAAAATGGGCCTAGGCGCAAGAGACGATGGCTTTTAACAACTTTGGTTTGTTTACGCTAGAGCTGAAGAAACCAGCCGGTTCAGCTGAAGAAATAGAAAAACACTTCGGATGTGATTGTTCAAAACTCATAATGGTATCAATTACTCTCTGGAAAATTTCGGTTTGATGTTTTATTAAAATTTAAATAATTAGTAAATCAATATTGCTTTTTTCAGGTTGGCGATCGTCCCTTCACAGACATAGTTTATGGAAACAGAAATGGTTTTCTTACTATATTAACTGCACCGCTGAGTCTCAAAGAGGAACCGTTCACTGTTAAGCAGGTTTGTTTTTTCCTTTATCATCGTTTTGAAATTTTTGTTTGACCCTAAAACCAAATTGTTTGAAACTATAACATTTTGACATTAAAGATGAATACATTAAAAAGGTCCATTTAAGTGCGTTAATTACTTGTACATCATGCATAAAATACTATACGAATGCGGGAAATGGTTACTGTGACGCAGTTTATTTTGAACCTGGTTGTAGAAAGAAATTAATAAAATGTTCATAATAAACTTGGAAGTAAGGGATACTAATATTAAGTAATTAAAAAATAGATACAATAAAAGTAAATACTAAACCTTAAATATGCAACAAGTGATACTCAGTCCCAGTTCAGCTACAGACACTTTGTTCTTACCTACTGGCATCACATTTATGCTTGTTTGATCTTTGGATGCGTAAGCCGTTGCAATTTATTGTTTACAGGTGCGGAAAATCGAACTGGCTCTTGTGAATCGGTGGTTGAAGAAGGGTATAAAGCCTGCCAATGAGAGGCTTCTTTCGGACGCCTTGGATTGCGTGAAAGAACCACCATCTGTTTAAGGAATGTTGTAGGTAAATTAGGAATTGAAATCATTTTATGTGGTCAAAGCGGCCTATGTATGATTTTTTTTTGTTACATTATTATTATCATAAATGAAACCATAGATTGTGTGGTGTGAGCGACTTTATGCGATGCACCAGGTTTACTTGATGACTAAAGCCGCGGATTCAGTAAAACGCAAGTTAAACAACCCAAGTATGTGAATGGGATGCATCTTAGTTCTTGAACCAGTGTGTACATACAGTGTATAGTTCGTTTAGCGTTTGAACTTTGTAGACGTCAGAACTCAGAAGGGAGAACCCTTAATCTAGGCTACGTTCCATTATTATTAGGCACGCTAATAAGTAATAACAGACCATTAGGATTGGGCAAATCATTTCCTGTATCAGGAAACGGGTATTAGTAAAACCGATTTGTGCACCTCTAGGTAGAGCTGCGAAAAAAAAAAAACAGGTTTCTAGAACTGAAATGATTTCCTGTAACAACCCGGGTTCCTACTCGCGGAAAAAACAGGAAAACCGGTCATATCAATCATTTGCTATATCAAGAAATCAGGAAACCGGTAGTAGGAATCGAACCCTAGTCTGTTCTGTTGCATATCAAGCTGTAACAACTTGGGCTGTTTGCTATTTTCCTTTGATTAAGCAAATCATAATTAATATATTTTCACAGGATTTTCAAACTAAGTCTAATAACCTATAACATAACTTACTATTTTATACTGCCAACAACAAACATTTAAATGAACTAGTACACATAATGCCCTTGTAAATCACTTTAATTTACGGGTCTGACCTCCATGGGTTTTGTATCATTTGGACTATGCCATGAAACATAATGTGACGTGGGTCTATCTATTTTGAGGTGACTAGCACATAAATTTTTTTATGGGGTGCGGAATTATAGACCTTATATAGGTCGTTTATCCATCAAGTGATCTGGGTCGGTTCGGGTCGACTCATATACCAAAATAATAATACTAAAATTATATAATCAACTAAAGGAAACCAAAACCCCAAAAGTAATTTAAACGTCATTACATAAGCAAAACACACGGTCTGATTTTATACTATACTTTAACCATCCCTTATACGTATCATACCAAGTTTCTTTAAATCCTCTTAACTCAACACCAAACATTGATTGTGGAAATTCTATACCTCGCGGGAGATGTGGTCCTCTAAGTATGTATGCCCTTCTGATTTCGTCTCGTCGATTAACGTTATATGACGAAATCGGCTTCCTATCGGCAGTATCCGTAGAAAGAGTATCCAAGTCAACGAATTCAGGAATTTTTAAAGATGATTCTCCACTTTTCCTTCTAAGAAACCGTTCCAAAATAATATTGCTCATCTAAAACGGAACCAAAATTACAATGAAATCAATTTATTTGCTTTTTAAAGTGTAAATCTTGAAATTCATCATAAACACATTCATGTTTTCATTAATCTCTTTTACTTAATTTTGTTCTCTTTTCTTTTCCGTTAGACTTTGCAATTAAATCGTAAATTTAACAATAACCTTTTAAAGCTTACAATTATAACTCTTAAGAGCATTCACAGTAGCTCCCTCATTTTATGTGAGTATGTCCCCAAAATTATATTGGGTGGGTGTGAGTGGTTGTGAGTGAAGAAAAATAGGGAATCTACTATTGATCGGTATAATTGAGGTTACTTGGAATCTTTTGGGGGAAAACTGGAAGGTGTATTTATTTTTTAGTATTTGTTGAAAGTAGTTGTGAGTGGAGAAGAGAGAAACTGTAATGATTTTTAGTGTAATATATGGTTGTGATTGGTTGTGAGGGAATGGGGAATGGAGCTACTGTGAATGCTCTAAGGTCTTTAATTGATAAAAAAGAAACCGTTAAAATGGAAGCCATGCCCGTCTAAAACCCATAGCGTGTTTTTATTTATTTTTTATTTTTATGTTTCGCGAATCCGAATCCGAAATTTGGATAATCCAAATGTCGGATATTCGAAATTTCAGTCGGATATCCGAAATTCGGATTATCCGAATTTGAACACCCCTAATTGAAGGAGTATGGAATTAAGAGTTAATTATGAACACCCCGAATTTGAACATCCGAATTTTTGTTTATTATTAGTATAACTGTGACATCTCTACATGAAGTGATAAAACAATCAACATAAATGTAAATACAAAATGTCAACAAGTCAGAGCATTCACATCCGAATTAATAAATACCTAACAGTTATTTTGTATAAGTTAAATTTTTATATTGTGAAATTTTACAGAGTTGTTGAATATATGACTATATACCGATAAAAACAATATGGTTTTGTATACATTGAAATCAATTTATTTGCTTTTTAGGGGGTTTAGTTGGTGCCAACATGAACCGAGTGTCTAACTGGAACTCGGTGGAGGTCGTCGACTCTAGACTCTCGAAATGGAAGGCTAATTGTCTCTCGATAGGGGGTAGGGCGGTTTTGATAAAATCTGTTTTGGAGAGTTTACCAGCCTACTACTTCTCAATTTTCAAAGCTCCTTGTAAGATTATTAAGCTATTGGAATGTAAGATCAGGATATTCTTGTGCGTTGGTTCAGCCGAAAGTGTTAAGACTCATTGGGTGGCTTAGGAACGTGTTACTCGCTCGAAAAAGGAAGGGGGTTGGGGTGAGTAACTTGTCTACCATCAACATCGCGCTTCTTTCCAAATGGGGCTGGCAATTCAAAAGAGAGACTGACTCGTTGTGGAAAAAGGTTATTGAAGCTATCCATTTTGGCAGCAGACGCACGGACTTTCTGCAGGCTCGGAGTAGGCTCGCTGGGTCTTGGAACTCTATTGTAAGGCTGCTGAACAGGACGGTTATTTCTAATGTCCCGTTGCATCATTTTTTTAAATGAAAGGTGGGTAACGGGAAGAGTATTTCGTTCTGGTTAGACCCGTGGGTTTCCAACAACACTGTTAACTGCGCTGGAGTCGGTTAAGAAGTGTACGATTGCTGAGAGGATCAGTGGCAACGGGGATCATTCTGCCCGTTTGTGGTGATGGTCTAGACTGCCTGCGTCTGAGGTGGAATTCAGGGAATTAGAGGTTCTACCTGGGCTGCTCGTTGATGTCCGCCTGAACGAGTCTGCTGATGGCTAGGAATGGATCGGTGGCTCGGATAATGTTATCAGCGTGGGAAGCGTCAGAAGATTGATGCAGTTCAGAGGGGACTCGAGCAATGTTTATGTTATGGATTGGTGTAAAAGGCTGCCACTTAATTGCAACCTTTTCATTTGGAGGGCTGAAAGGGGTCGCATCCCGTCTAAGGACGCGCTCTTAAGAAGAAATTTTCACATCGAAGACGCGGAGTGCCCCCTGTGCAGATCTGGTTTGGAATCGGCTGAGCACCTTTTCACCTCCTGTATAGTGGCTTCTCTCTTGTGGCAGTTTGTTGCGTCTTGGTGCCGGGTTAGCAACTTCTTTGTTTTCTCGATTAAAGGTCTTTTGGACCTGCATAAGCACTCGAGATTATAGGGCAAAGCGAAGAGTATCTTTCAAGGTGTTATCATTATCGGTTGTGTTATCATTATCGGCTGTTGGTGTATCTGGAGAGCGAGGAATAGGCTCGTGTTCGAAGACCGTCCCTCGCGTATAGAAGACATTATAGGGGAGGTTAAATCGGTTGGATTCTTTTGGGCTAAACATATAGCTAAACTAAGTAATCTGTCCTAGTCGGACTGGTGTAAATTTGTTAATATGTATTCGTTGGTCTGTTTGTGTTTCTATGGCCGCCCCGTTTTGTGGGTTTGGTTGTTGTTTAATAAAATTGAACTTTCAAAAAAAATCTGTTGGGTTGGAGGGTGATAAGCTAAATTGACTAATTTGTTGTGTCATTAATAAATATTGTTGTATGTCACACTTACATATTTACATGTAGTGTTGACCTCATGAAGTCAACTATTAGGAGAAAGAATTAGAACGATAGAAGATCTTTCGGGCTCATAGCATTTACACAACCTAAACTCGAAAGTGTAAGTGTTTACTATGTAGATTATAGGAACTTAATATCCTATGTGACATGCATAACATGCACTTGATCATAAAGTTGTGCAAAAAGGTAAAGTCTAATTAAGACGAGAATTCACAATGACTATGTGTTTCACTCTCGACCTATCACCCGCCAGGCATTTACCGTTATCTATCAGGTATCAAGATAACCATGCGCGGCAGGCAAACATACTTCTTAGTTAGAAATATATTGTAATTCTTACCATTCGACTTATCTGTATAATTATAATTTATGCTTTAACAACTATATAGAATTACAATATGAAATTGCTTAAACTAGTTAACTTACTTAAAATGGGTGTGAAATGCGTGTATACTTGTTTTATGTATGTGTATTAGGGTTATGTGTAGGTTTGATGCCGAAAAAAGGCCAAAATGAATTGTACGTTACCCCCACGTACTAGCGTAACATATATCATCATGCACGTCCCTACATTGAAACTTGTTGTAATACACTAACGTTCGTGGTTGGGGTGGGTGTATGGGGCCATATGAAATGGGTTAATCAAACTTAAACATCGAAACGACCGTATATATACACTGACTGAAACAATTGTGTTATTTTAAATGACCGTATACCATGGGTTTTAACAGTTGTATACGACCTGAGTTGGATTTTTTTTTGGGTAAATGAGTACGGGATTAGTTGGGTATTTGGGTTTTTGGCTTCGTTTAGTTCTATGATTTTAAAGAAAAAAATTAGTACATAATTCCGCACAAAACATCTTCATTGAATAATTGAAAACTCATAAACCAAACAAGCAAATTAAGCAAAAGCAAATCAAACATTCAAAGAAGTATTCCTTTTTATCTTCCTTTTAAAACATCTCCATCAACATAAACCTAAAAAGACTTCTACTTTCTAAAAGATGACTTGATAGCACTAACTAAATAACCCATTCAAACACATGCCACATACATGTGTATGTTACTTGCCTACTTAATGCTTAATAAAATAAAAAAAAATACTATGACACATATAAATACATCCATATCAAGTATGCAAACATATGAAGATAAATATCTGACCGTTCATAAACAAACACATATGCACCATAACATTCTAGGAGAATAAGTACCTGAGTATCCAGTGAATGTTAATCAGTGAAAACCAGCTTCAATCTTTCCAGCACTGAAAATGAGATCACCAATCGATCCAGACTAAGGCTATATGGTGTGCTCCCCCTTTCCCCCAACTCCCCAAAATGTCACATCAGCGCTACATCATTTCCCCCATTTTCTCCCCCAAAGTTTGGAAATGGTATTCCCCCAATCCCCTTTCATTTTTTATTATATAAAGTTTGATTAAAATTTAAAAATAAAAAATTCAGCCAATGAAATCTCCCGGTGAGATCGGTGGCTTTTCCCCGTTTTCCCCGAGATGCCACATCACACCCCGGAACAACTCCCCGCATGGCACACCGAACAGCCTAATAATATTCAACAAGTTCTGACTTCAAACTCTGGAGAAAAGATATACTTTGAAGAAACACATGACAACTGTTGGTGTATCATTGTGTACTGTGCTTATAGCAAGACACTGATCAGACACGATCTCTCGATCTCTTATTGGTAATATTATTATTTTCTGTATATAAAAGATGGGAAGTAATTGAGTGTATTTGTTACATGTTGCGTGGAACTACTGTCCCCTACCATACATTTCCTGATTTATATATGTACTGTGTGTGTAGATAGATGAGTAGATCCACATGTGGTAACATATTTTTTCAGAAAAATTGAGCACATTAGCTTTACTGTTTAAAAAAAATTCATTTTTTTTCATGATATTATTGTATAGCACAAATTTATTATAAATACCATAAATAAATAAATAAAGCTTTAAACTACTTTTTTTAATAAAAAAAAATATATGTATTTTACCTTTCAGGCACTGTTAAATCAATTAAATTTTCAAATATATAAAAGATATGCGAAATGTATTACATATCATAAGAGATTATAAAGTTTCGTGTAGAAGTTGGTGTGCAGTCTTGACTTTAAAGAGGCTTTTTCAACCGACAGTAAGGTGGCAAGGGACGAGATAGGAATAAATCCAAGTATCATGCAACACGGATTTTTTTAGGATATTTTTATAAGCTTATCTACATATGGTATACCTTACGTTAATTGTTTTATTATTTTGCTAATTATGCAGGGATCTATAAATCCTACGTAGCCAAACACAAATTAGTGGCTCCGGTTATTTGGACATCCCCATTTTATTTGCACAGCCCTTTATGAGTCTTATAGGGCTACCACTCATAGATGGGGCTCATACGAATTGTATAGGGTTTAAAATGAACCATATAGCGCATATACAACTTGTAAAGACATATATGAGTCGTATAGCTATACGAGAAGTACGAGGTACAGACTGAACTCCCTGCACTGCAGGGTGTTCATGAAAATCAACTCTTCTACAAGTCGTAGAGGTCAAAACAACTCGTAGAGAAGGCTGGTAGGTGAAGCATTAAACCATATACAACTCGTATAGGCCAATACGATTCGTATAGGTCTGTAAATTTATGCATGATGAGCACCATTTAACATAACACAATCCTTACAATTTGGACACAATCACAATTCCCTCTACGCCAAACCATATAACGATGTCGTTTTCATATAACTATTCCTCAGTGACGTACTTGGCGAATCTTGGAACACGTCTTACATCTCCGAAAGCGTTTTTGGACTCCATGTTGAAGTTGGTGAGGAGGAGGTTAAATCCGTGGTTTGTAGTAATGAAAACGTTTAATCATGCAAACGCCATCAACAATCCGATTGTCGTATTCATACAAAAACAGAGGATCATTCAAATCGATCGTCAAGGGAATAAAGAATCAAAACAACAAAAGGATTTACACGAGTCATATCAACCAGAAACTCTCATCGAAACACAAGGAAAATTCGTTTGTAAAATCCCTAAACTTAATTCTGCTTTTGATTAGTTCCGCCCCCTTCGTAGAACAGGGTATAATACTACCCTGATTATTATTTGGTGTGCGTTTATTCAACGTTGTTCATATACAAAAATAGCATACGGATAGATTGAAATATACATTTAGGATTTACCCAGATTATTTTCTTTCGGTTCTTAGGAGGGAAAACAAAGGATAGAATAGTTTATTATTATCTTGAAGTTGTTGACCCTTGAAAGTCAAAACCCCGAAAAAAAAGCAACAACAGTACAGTATCTAAAGAAAAGTTTGGATTGTTTCTTGGGTTTCGGGATTAGTTCTTTAATCTCAAATACATACCAACAAAATCAGTAAAGAAAAGAAATTATGGCAACACAAGGAGTACAAACCCAAATTTCAAAACTTTTGGGACAAAATTATTATCATTGGCACATTCAAATGAAAGTGCTATTAGAATCCCAAGATTTATGGAATGTAGTAGAGGATGGTGTTAGGGAATTACCAAATGATACAAGTGATGCCTTACGAAAGGAGCACAAAGAACAAAATAAAAAGGATAAGAAGGCACTTCACTATCTATTTCAAGCATCAAATGAAACAATATTTGAAAGAATTGCCAATGCAAAAACATCTAAGGAAGCTTGGGAGATATTATACAAATCATATCATGGAGAACATCGTGTAAAAACAGTAAAATTACAAACCCTTAGATGTGAGTTTGACATCCTAAGAATGTCAGAAACAGAAACAATAGAAGGATACTTTGATAGGGTTACCACAATAGTTAACCAGTTAAGAATGAATGAAGAGGAGTTAAGTGACAAGCGAGTAGTTGAGAAAATATTGCGTATAGTATGACCAGAAAATACGAATCTGTAGTAGTAGTAGCTGTAGAAGAGTCCAAAGATTTAGAAGAATTATCAATTGAAGAACTTATGGGTATACTACAATCCCATGAATTAAGACTTAAGCAATATGACACACACGTTATTGATCAAGCATTCCAAGTACAAAGTGGGACTCAAGTAAGAAATAAAGGAGGGAATAGATATAATAACAGCTACAGCTACAGAGGAAGAGGAGGTAGATCAGGGCGATACGGACCCATTGTATGTTATAATTGTCAAGGATTAGGTCATATAGCAAGAAATTGTCCAAACAAGGAAGAAAGTGAGAAAGATGAATCCGCAATGGTGTGTAGAGAAGAAAATAAAATAGAACAAGATAGCATGTTCATGATATTTAACATGGAAGAAAATAAAGATACAAATTGTTGGTACTTAGACAGCGGATGTAGTAATCATATGACAGGAAATAGGAATATATTCATCACATTTAATGATAGATAGACGAGAAGTTAGAACAGGTGATGATAAGAGACTACAAGTGTTAGGAAGTGGGGAAGTATGTATAAGAGTAAATGATAAGGTGAACAAGATACCAAACGTCTTTTATGTAGAGGGTTTAAGACATAATCTCCTTAGTATAGGTCAATTACTGCAAAACGGATATAGTGCACTATTTGGAAAGGAAATGTGTACCATAAAAAATCAAAAAGGAAAAACGATTACAGTAAGCCACATGACCCAAAACAAGATGTTTCCTTTATATCCAAATCGAGACTTACCAAAAATCCTATATACTTCCACAAAGACTAGTCCCGATTTATGGCATAAAAGATATGGACACATCAACTATGAAACTTTGATTGAGATGGAACACAAACAAGCAGTAAAAGGCTTACCAAAAATATACAAGACAGAAAATGTATGTGAGGGATGTGCACTAGGAAAACATGCACGAAAACCATTTAGTAAACAAGCAAAATGGAGAGCAGAAAGACCCCTACAACTTGTTCACTCAGACATATTTGGACCAATGAGAACCAAGACTATTGGAGGATGCAGATATTTTATTACCTTCATAGACGATTTTACAAGAAAAACCTGGATATACTTCCTTAAATAAAAATCACAAGCATTACACTTCTTCAAAATATTTAAAGCCTTAGTAGAAAATCAATCAGACAAAAGGATCAAATATTTTAGGACTGACAGAGGTGGAGAATATTGTGGAAATGCCTTCCAAGAATACTTACAAGAACACGAAATACATCATCAACTGACCACAAGTTACACACCACAACAAAATGGAGTGGCCGAACGTAAAAATAGAACCATAATGGAATTAAGTAGAAGTATGCTGAAAACAAAGAAGCTCCCAAATGAATATTGGGGAGAAGCTGTAAGTTGCACAACATATCTTTTAAATCGAACTACCTCCAAAAGTGTTAGTGATAAAACTCCTGAAGAAGCATGGAATGGAATAAAACCAGATGTATCAAATCTACGAATTTTTGGATGTCTAGCCTATGCACACGTTCCGGAACAGAAACGAGGTAAACTTGATGATAAAACCGAAAAAACAATCTTTGTTGGATACAGCGAGAATAGTAAAGCATATAAACTATACAATCTTATTACAAGGAAGATCGTAGTCAGTAGAGATGTCATATTCGATGAAAATAAAGCTTGGGAGGAAAATGAAGATGAAGATATTGTGACCTTGGAAGAAAACGAAAACACAGAAAACAGTGAGAACAATACACACGATGTAACATCATGAAATGAAGAACACTCACCCATACATAATTTAGCTGGAAGTGAGAGGGAAGATGAACTAGAAACACAAATTGAAGATGAAAATCTAGACGCCACAACATCCAGTCAAAGTCCACCTTTAAAGATACGTTCATTAGCTGATATCCATAATAGAACTCAACCAATGAGTAGTCCAGAAGTACGAAATTTATACCAAAGACATCAAGAAGCTGCAAACTTCGCATTTTATACTGATTCAGATCCAATTGACTATGAAGAAGCTAGCAAATATGAAAAATGGAAGGATGCAATGAATAGGGAAATATAATCTATAAAGAAGAATGGAACCTGGGAGTTGGTTGATTTACCGAAGGATCAGAAACCCATAGGAGTAAAATGGATATACAAAACCAAATATGACAAACATGGAAATATAGATAAACACAAAGCTCGTCTAGTAGTAAAGGGTTATAGGCAAAAATATGGGATAGATTATCAGGAAGTTTTCGCACCAGTAATTCGTTTTGAAACTGTAAGACTAGTAATTGCCTTAGCAGCTCAATGCAAATGGTATATACATCAAATGGATGTGAAAACAGCTTTCCTGAATGGAGAACTGAAAGAGAAGGTGTTTGTAGAACAACCTCTGGGATTTATAGAAAAAGGAAACGAAAATAAAGTATGTCTTCTTAAGAAAGCACTATACGGTTTGAAACAGGCTCCACGAGCATGGTATAGTCGGATCAGTCAATATTTCGAACAACATGATTTCAAAAGATGCACATTTGAACATACTTTATTCTTAAAGAAAACAGAAACCTCCAGACTAGTAGTTTGCCTATACGTAGATGACTTAATTATAGCTAGTGACTGCATGGAGGAAATTACCTCATTTAAAGATTGTATGCAAAGGGAATTTGAGATGACAGATATGGGAAAGCTACATTACTTCTTAGGAATGGAAGTTACCTATGATCAAGAGTCTATAAGAATTTCTCAAGCTAAATATGCCAAAGATATACTTGAAAGATTCAGAATGGCAGATAGCATCAAGACATCAACCCCGATGGAATATGGACTCAAGCTGATCAAGAACTGCAATGAAGAAAACGTTGATCCAAGCCTATATCGAAGTTTAGTTGGAAGTCTCATGTATTTAACTAATACACGACCCGACATAATGTTTGCAGTTAGCAAGATAAGCAGATTTATGGATCAACCAAAGAAATCTCATTGGGAAGCAGGAAAACAGATACTAAGATATATAAAGGGCACATCAGAATATGGAATAGTATACACAAGAAACACATTTGAATTTAAAGGCTACAGTGATAGTGATTATGCAGGAGATATGGATGATAGTAAAAGTACATCAGGATACATATTCAATATAGGGTCAGGTGCGATTTCATGGCAATCAAAGAAACAAAAGGTAGTAGCATTATCATCAACAGAAGCATAATATATTGCTCTATCACTTACTGGATGCCAAGCTCTATGGCTAAAAGGTATATTAAAAGAATTAGAGTTTGACACAAACAAGGCAATCATCCTATACTGTGACAACAAGTCTACCATCAATCTCACAAAAGATCTGGTCTATCATGGAAAAAGCAAACATATTAGGATCAAATATCACTTCATAAGAGACATAATCAAAACTAAAGACGTGGAGATCAAGTACTGCAACACCAAAGATCAAATAGCGGATATCTTCACCAAGGCACTACAACCAGAGGACTTCACAAGACTACGCACTATGTTGAACGTACTACCAATCTAGCTTAAGGGAGGGTATTGGATATTATCATAATATAAGCTAGATATTATACACACCGGTTTAAGATATTCAATAACCGGTACAAACAAGGACGCAACGGTTCAACTACAAAGACACAACGATTCAATTAAAGTCGCGTCATTTCATTATGTATATATAGATTATGTATGTTTCACTTTAGCGGTTATCAAGTTTCTGTATCATAAACCAAAAACACAAAACACTTTGTAATCATTCAATAAATTCGATCAATCAATACATTCAATATCATTCTTTATCAGTTTGTATTATCAATTTGTGTTTATCTTTCGTAAATCGGCCAACAACAAGAGCCTATGAGGAATTGAGGATATATGTTTCATGATTTAAATATGAAATCTACCTTTATTTGAGCAGAAATTTCCTTGTAATTTGATAAAGAAAACCGTGTCCTGAGCATATATGTGACACCCATCATCATTGTTTGACATGGTCAGTTGTAAGTAGGGTACCAAGGAAAAATGGTGATTACGTACATTACACGTTACGTTAAGAGAACCATAGTCTTAATTGTTTCTACCCACTTTTATATTTTTTTAATAGCAAAAAAAAAAAAAAAAACTAACTAAGACCAGGTGTAAGTAGGGGTGTTCAAAAATATACGAATCTGAAAATCCGATCCGAAATATCTGATATCCGAATCCGAAACTACCCGAAAAACGGGATATCCGAAATTTCTTGCAGATTGGGCACGACTTGTTTTTAAAGTAACAGTCTCCCTTGTGGCCTTTACCACAAATCTTACATGCGTTAGGCGACCCGCCATTCATACCCTTTTTGGGAGATTCCCCAACCTTTTGTTTCTTGCTCGAGCTTGGGTTCGGGTCCACCAACCTCCTCTCACCCCTTTCAACTTGTTTCTTGAGTTCCAAGTCCCTTTCGCGAGCCGCATTGATGATTTCAGGCAAGGTTTCATACCTCAAGGGGGTCATGAATTCCCTAAACTCAGCCCCGAGCATTAAAAGTCTTTTTTTTGTTGTAAATTATCATAAATATTTGTAAAGCTCTAGTTTTTTAGAATGATGTCTACACAATGCAGCAAATAACACATGCACTTCTAAAGGTATGGATTTATTAGTTTAGTTCGATTATTAGTCTCAATCGAAACCAAAGCCAACAACTGATTGATCCAATTAACCAATCATTTAATTGGTTTGTTTTTTTTGTTAGATTGTTGGTTTTCTGTTTGTTTAAGTTAATTTTCGTTCATAAATACATGAAATGACAGTATGAAAGCTTAAAATATACGAATACATGAAATATTCGTTTTGATTTAGCTAGTTTTGGTTTTGTTTATTCTGTTTTTTGTTTAGTTTTGGTTAACGATTTAATTATTGTTCACCCTTAGACACTGTTAATCACTTAACACATTAATTTTTAATTTAATTAAAAAGTAATAAAAATACTATATTCAAATTAAAGAGAATAATGCTCGTTTTTGTGGTGTATTTTAGATAATACTAACGTACGAAAAGTTATGGTCAATTAAAACGTCGATAAAAATGAACAGGCCGTCACGTTATTTTAAAATATTTTAAAACATAATAGTTTAAAAGTTATGATAGAATTAAATAGAAGAATTATATTTTTGTAGGGAATGAGAGAAAAGTGTAACTAATAACTAAAAATAAGGAATTTAAAGTGTAACTAAAATGAAGTACTAAAGTGTAAAAATGTTTTAATAACTATTTTACCCGCATTTTAGGGTTATTAATGAAAATAAAGTTTTTAACTTTTGAGTATCTTAAACTATCATTCACTCATGCATTATAATATAGTATAGATAATTTGTAAAAAATATACATACATAATATATTTTGTAACAAATTACACATACAATATAGTTTTTAAAAAAAAATCTACATACATAATATATTTAAAAAAAAAGTATAAACACATACTTACTTACATATATATTTTTTAAAAATATTTATACATTATATATTTGTTGAAAAATATACATATTTACTTACAGAGAAATACTTTGGTACAAAGTACCTTAACCTACAAAATGTAGGAAGCCACCAAAATTGGCCACGTGTAACTTGGAGGTTATAACATCTTAAGCCAATTCAAGGGTATTATAAACTTTTTCATCCCTCATTTAATCACGTAATAATACAATCCATGTTTAACCGTTAAATATGAATTCAAATTTTTTATAACTAATTTCACAATATTCGATCATTATTTCTTACCTTATTCAAAAATCTAATCACAGTTCATCTGACGCTCTGTTTTTCATTCATTTTTATAACGTTTGTTCATGATTGATAATGAGTGTTGATCCCATAGTGATTTAGTTTTATACGTTGATTATATCTGTTTATTAAAAAACAACGATCATTGAGGTAGTGAACAGAATGACGAAGGAGAAGATTTTTGATGATCAATAAGAATATGAAGATGAAGGTGCGTTTTATGTTTTATGGGTGCGTTTTATGATTTTATGGGTGATTACATAAAAACAACGATCAAGGTAGCATGTGTTTTTTTTTTATTTTTTTATGGGTGCGTTTTATGATTTTATGGGTGCGTTTTATGATTTTATGAGTGCGTTTTATGTTTTTATGAGTGCGTTTTATGGGTGCAGGTCTTTGAGTGCTTATTTTGTTGCTCTACCTTTGAGATATGAAGGTGTGTTTTATGATTTTTGGGTGCGTTTGATGATTTTATGGGTGCATTTTATGATTTTATGGGTGCGTTTTTTGTTTTTATTAGTGCGTTTTATGGGTGCATTTTTTAGCTTTTTTGTAGCTGTGTTTTTATTAACCATGCACTGTTTTTCGTTTGAAAACAGAATATGCGTTCGTAAAAGTTTTTTACAATGATAACGCACGTTTATACATTTCATCTTATTCATTTACGTTTAGATGGTTATTCTATTATTTTGGAGTGTTTTTTCAACATCAGTATCATCCTCTGTTTTTTTGTTTAAAAAAACAGAGCATGTTTCAGAGCAAATCGACTGATCGCTTGTTATGAAATGAGAATTGTAAATCTATCGATTGTCTGTAAATGTAATCGTTGTCAAGAATTAATGAGATTTGGGTGGTTAAATTAAAATTTTTGAGAATGACTGCTATGATTTGGGCGCGATTATAAAAAAAATTCAAATTATTATACTCGCAATTTGTCGAATTTGCCCTTCTCTTGTTAACTGAAACTAAAAACACACGTGGGTAATTAATTTAGGATGATTTTGATTAAAACACAGATCGATGGTCACAATTGCTTCTTACACTTTGTATTTTAAGGAACCTTTGGACAATAGCCCCTCTCCTTACTTACATATATCTTTTTTAAAAAATATATAAATAATATATTGTTTTTAAAATAAAAATACACACTTTAATATAAATAGTGGGGTGCCCGCGCGTTGCGGCGGGAAACAACATTTATAACGGTTCCGTGAAAGCCATAATCAATTAACCAAAATATTTGTTTTGGTGTGTTGCATAATTATTAGCAGAGCTTGAACTACATTAACCACAATCGAAACATTCGAATCCTATGTGCTGCAGGAAGTGCAAGCACATGAATATATACATAGCAATAATTGTGAGAAACACTAAACAAAAAATTAGGGTGATCATGAGGAAATGGGAAGTTACACACATGACGACAAACCCTAATTGTAAACACATTAGTGATTGTCTGGAAATACATAATCTAACCTGAAATTGTGAAACAATGTTAATTCAACGTTTATAAAAGACAGATACGTTGGTTAATTTTCAATCGTTTTCATTTCAGTTATTACTTAAACCTAACATATTTTTTAATTGAAAACACTATAACAATACTATATTCAAATTAAAGAGTCTGCAATGCTTGTTTATACGGTGTAATAATACTAAGAAAATATTAAGAATGAAAAAATTATGGACGTTTAAAAATCCTGGGAGGTAGTTGGTTAAAATAAGGGTGCGAAAATGTAATTACTATTTAAATAAATAAAATTTGAGTAAAGTTGAGGGGACAAATGTGTAAGTATTGTATAAAAGACATATGGTGTGTTGTACTCTAAGCAATTATAATTGTAAAACTTAAATATTAAGAGGTTATTGAGAAATTTATTATAATATAGTATAGATAGCATAAATTGTTTATTAATTAATCCCAACATATCATTTTTTAAATTAAAAAAAAACAATAGCAATACTATACTTAAATTAAAAATAAAAAAGTGCTCGTTTATATAGTGTAAAAACTATAGCAATACTATACTCAAATTAAAGAGAATAAAATTCTCTTTTATACAGTGTAATAATATTAAGAAAATATTATGGTCTGAAAAAGTTATGAACGTTTAAAAATCGTGGGGGTAGTTGGTTAAAATAAAGATGCAAAAGTGTAATTAGTATTTAAATAAAACATAAATTGAATAAAGTTGATGGGGCAAATATGTAAGTATTGTATAAAGTTATAATATAATATAGATAGATAAAGGGGGAACTTGTAACTAATAAGGGGTATATGTAAAAGTTATGTTTGAAAAGACATAAATACCCTTAAAAAGTAGTTACTACATGCATTATGTGTTGTACTTTAAGCATTTATAATTGTATTACTTAAAAATTAATAGCTCCTTGTGAAATGCTTTATAAGATAGTATAGATATACATACCTAAATACACACATACAAACCTAAACACTAACAATATAAAGCATAAATATTAGAAAAACAATTAGCGGCGACTAACCGGTATTTTTGACGAATCTTCAGGTGGTTCAGTAAACTGGTGCTACCCTACAACTCATATTATAATGAAATAAAAACAATTAAACATACTAAAAGAAAAAAAAAACAGAATAAAGAACCTCACAGAAAAAGAAGAGAGTGAACGGTGGTGGCGGTGCTTCCGGTGGTGGTGGTGGAAGGTTCCGGTGGTAGGGTGGTAGTTTCCGGTGGTGGTGAAAGAGAGTAGACGGAGACCGAGAGAGATAAAGAAAGGAAAATAGAAGAGAGTGAGAGAGAGAGAGAGAGTCGAGGGCGGGAGAGAGTGAGACCGAGAGAGAGAGAGAGAGAGAGTTCTGTGAGAAAAAGAGGGAAAGAACAAGCAGGGAGGGAAAAGAGAAGGTGAAGGCGGGTAGGTGAATTTTTCGATCAATAGCGGCGACAGTCGCCGCTAATACTATCGCCACTATTGATAAATGTACGATGAAACCCGGATCGTTGATCTGCTGACCAATCAACAGTTGGGATTTGTTCTGATATGGTTGGTGGGGATTAAAGTATTAGCGGCGCCACCAAGACGGGTTCCCATTATTGGTGTCGCCGCTAATAGTGACATTTCTTGTAGTGGTTGAAAACCTTCTAGCAAATGTTTATTAGCGGTATCTATTCATTATTGTGGAGGATGCGCCCATCACTAAAAATTAACTAATTACTTACACTGATTATAGCTTTTCATCACTGAATTATTTGTGCCACTTAGCACACTCATTACTAAATTGCTTACCAAAAAAAAAAACTAATCACAATATGCCACCTCCTCCCCCTTAGACCATGTGTAGTGCAGGGGGTAATATATAACGCCCCTGATTCTGATTGGTCCACGTGACAGCTGAGTCAGCATGGGGTTTGAAGTGAAAAAGGGGTATAGTGGAGGGGGTTATATTATATATAACGCCCCTGATTTTAAACTTTGCCCCACCCTCGTCCATGTGTCAAACATTGATTGGTGGTTGAATGTGTCACCCGAAGTTATTAATTTAGCGCCTGCCCAAGTTTTTTTGAACATAGCCCCCCCCCCCCCCCCCGTAACGGTGTGAGGGCGCTATTTTTTGTTTCACGCTTTATCACGCCACCACTACGGCGGGTCTTATACCACCAAACTCACCTACAAAAAGTAACCAACCACTAAACACCACCTCATCCCCACAATAATGAGGTGGCGTGTACAAACCCACAATAATGCACCCATCATTTCAATAAAAACTAGATGATGCACCCCAACTGTTTGATTAAATACTTGTAACTTCTAAGGCAATGTGATTCATTAGTTTCACTGTGGCAATGTGATTTATTAGTTACTCTTCACATGAATTTCGGTTACGTATCGGCTCCTAATCAGAACCGAAACTTAAATTCACTTTCAGACAAATTGAGTTGGGGGTATAGTTTTTAACGGGTCAAATGACTGATCAATAATAGAAATAATAGAAATGTCTCATTTTGTCTTTAAGATAGCAACTCCAATGACAATGAAATGACTGATCAATAATAGAAATAATAGAAATGTTAAGTGCTGTTTTTATTAAATGCAAATGTTCAAGAAAGAACACACAATAAAAAGACCGTGAAACATTAAAAATATTCATGAAAGTCATCAACAAGATGCTCATGGTTAGTAGTTTACCTAGGACCAGAAAGAATAGAAGCCATCAATGGTGTCATATCTTTCTCATGTTCAGCTGCTGTGTTTTGCGTTCTAGGATATGTGAAGCTGTAATCCAACCTAGATTCGACCTCCATTACTCCTTCTAACACCTTAACCACCGTCGACATTGGAGGCCTTTCCTTAGACTCATTTTGTAAACACCACGAAGCCAATTTCATCATCTCCACAACTTCAGAACTATGTGTCTGCATATCTTCACTATACCTGTCAACCATATCTTGCAGAGTCCCTTGTTCCCAACATTTTTGAAGTACGCTAAGTAAGTGCCAGCTTTCTTCAGGCTGAGATTCGTCGAATTTCTTCCTTCCACACATCATCTCTAGGAGAACGATCCCAAAGCTGTATACATCCACTTTTTCAGTAACAACTGAGCTCAACCATTCTGGAGCCAAATACCCAGGGGTCCCTCTCATTGAAATCTTCACTTGGGTTTGATTTCTGTCGATGAGCTTTGACAGCCCGAAATCAGATACTTTGGCATTAAAATCACCGTCTAGTAGTATGTTTTGAGGTTTAATATCCAGGTGGATGATTTTTTGCCTACATTCTTCATGAAGATACGCTAGACCCTTGGCTACATCAAGAATGATTTTCTTTCTGCGTTCCCATTCCAGCACGTGCTCTCGGATTCCATGGTAGATCCACCTATCTAATGATCCATTACTCATAAATTCATATACGAGATAACGTTGTGATTTCCAAGCACAAAATCCTCGGAGTCTAACCAAATTAACATGATGAATGCTTCCAATGGATTGAACCTCAGCTAGGAATGATTTGTTAACCTGCCCAAGACCCTCAAGACATTTCACGGCAATCTTTGATCCGTCTTTAAGGGTCCCTTCGAAAACAGCTCCAAATCCGCCTTGGCCAAGCTTTTTATTGAAAATCTCTGTGGCGGCCTTTAGTTCTTCATAGGAAAACCTAGTCGGCATTCCTGGTAGCTCACCTATAGACTCCTCCTTTCTTTGGGCGTCCCATCGTCGCTTGCGGACTATGTAAATAAGAATAACTACAACCCCAAGCAGAAACAAAACACTTCCAATTGTGGAAGCTAATATGACTCCTAAGTTCGATCGAGACATTGAGGCGGAAGGAGGCAATTTAGCGTTCTGCACTTTTATAAAAGCTGAAGCATTACGATGAACTACATCTGGATCAATATTCATCATTGTGAAGAGCTCAGAAGGTAAATAACAAGTCCCAATTGAAGTATCTGTACCATACTGAAATAGAGCTGCCTTGCATGAGCAATTGTTGACACATGCTTGTTTGCACGTCTCAATGTCCACCTTCTCCATGTCTGCAATAATGTTGAAGTACATAACGTTCTCAAGTACAATAAAAACTTGATCTTGGGTGGCATTGCATGTGAGAGGGGTAATTTCAGAGCAACCTAGGTCAGGTTGTAGATCGTTCACTGCTCTGAAATAGTCTTTTCTGGGAGAGCTTGATACTGGACAGCTACACTGTTGATTACGGGAGCATAACCCATTTCTCCCACAAGCCATAGGATAATTACACGGTCCAAGAAAACCGTTAAGCAGATCAGCCACCACTACCCACCGTTTTTTCCATTCGAACACTTGCAAATGCCCGTCTGGCATCAGTTTCATATACTGGACTGATGATGCTTGAGGTATGGGAACCACCTCATCAGGATCACTTGGCTCAACCCAAAAAAACAACGAAGACAAACTACCATTCAAGAACCTAACATATCTTCTTCCGGTATTTGTATTGTTTCCAAAGGGCGGATAGATGTAATAGGCTTGAGATGGGTTTGATCCAACATAGGCAAACACACCTTTACCTGTCACTTGAAGAGAGAACAAACTTTTTTGGGCGGTCCAGTTGGTTGACGAAACACTAGGTATCAGCTGCTGTCCTTGAAACAGTCTTTGCCCCGGTAGCAAACAGTCTGTTGGGTAATCAAAAGATTGCCAAACAACAGATCTATTGGTATCAAACAACACAAGGTTTCCATCATCAGTCAAGTTTAAACCGGCAACGGTTTTCCCAGTGGTGTTGGTAGTCCAAACTATGCTTCCATCAACATCCTGTAAGATCAATTCTCCAATTGCAGTGAGATTCAGTATTGCACCATAGCTAACCGGATTGTCTCTGTTTGCTGACCACACTACTTGAGGGAACCCTATAGCTGGTGCAACAATATTGCTCACACTGTTGGTTTGAACAATAAAGACAGAAAAGAGGTAAGAGGCGCATGTTCCATTGCAGTAGAAACCACATGCGAATTTGGGCCCGGTTGTGACTTTGTGCCCGGTTATTCCTCTAACAAGGATGGCTTGGGCCCTTGAGCCATCTATGAAGCTAAAAGATGCATTGTTGGTCCATGTGGTGGAAAGATTTGCAGTAGGGCAATCGAAGGGTGGCTGAGCTGTGGTTGAGTAGCAATTTAAGATGAAAAACAGGGCAAAACGATAACATATCCATTGTGGCCTCATCCTTGCTGATTAGTGAACACCCAAGATCCTATGAAGATATATGCTTTATGGTATAAATATCCAGATCTACTGTAGTAACCATCATTATTTGCCGACATGGTTACTTGCCCATTGCATTTGCGGGTCATACTAACGGTACACTATAAAAAAGGTGTAGACCACCATGATGCCTTCTAAATCACATGTCACCATCAGAGTAACAGAAGTAATATACCAACTTTAACAATGCATATGTATACAATTTCATGATCTCCTCATCATTTCAGTGTACATACAGGTTAGCACTCATAACAGAAAAAAACACAAATCTTATTCAAATAATACAACAAAGACTAAGATTACCATCAAAGCTTTCACAACTTCATCAAATGCTACACAAGCTCAGATCATCGTCCTCATCGTTGTCGTCATCATCTCAAATGAGATTCGAACCAATCAAAGATTTGCTCAGACTGCAAGCTAGTCATTTCATGATATGCATATGCAAGATTCAGTTCCTCTTGAATGTAACTCACCAAAAGCTCATTAGGTAAACTCAACTTCCTCTCCCTCATTGCTTGTTTCCAAGGTATAACCCGCCCGTCATTCACCAAGTATCCTTTCTCGTCGACAAACCCCTTTTCTTTAAACAAATCAAATAACGTTACCGAAATCTTTCCATCAAGTCCTGGAACTCTCTCAGCAAGAAAACTCGGCGACAAAGGCAACTCAAGACACTGAACTTCCGCAACATCTACGCCTGCCCTCCTCAAAACTTCAAGATTCACATCAACCATCTTCTTCCTACGCTCATCTTTCGGCATATGGACAAAAAGGGTCGGCGGGTAATCTTTCCCAACCTCAATCTGCTCAAACACGCCTTCAGCAATCATAACAACAATGCTACTAAACCTCATCCTACTCGCAAGCATCGAAACAAAGTACCCACCCGACGAAGCCCCTAACCCCACAAGCGGCAACTTTTCAAGATTCTGTTTCTTAACCCACCATTCAATAACCCTTTCAACAACCAATGTCTCCTTATTCAATGACCAACACCTACCCCTACTTGAAACCGCCACAACCGCAAACTTTCGCCTAAGCGCTTCGCGAACAATCGCCCTTTCTTCAGGCAAACCAACACAATGACTACATTTTGCTGATTTATCCCAAAAGTTTGCAGCTTTACCATTACACCCATGAGTTAGAAACAGAACTGATATTGGGTTATCAGGGATTTGCCAAATTAGTTCAGTTCTGTTCAACATTTCGACTGTTGGATCAAATCGGATTGCGGGTTGAGCTGAATTGATTTCTTTTTTATTTGCTAAGTCTAAGGCTAATTGGGAATTGGGTTTATTGTTATTGATGGATAATATTAGAATAATAAAGATTAGAGATATAATAGTGAATAATAATGGGAACCTGATGCTTTGAAACTTGGTAAATCGCTTCTGCCATCTGGTGCCACTTTTGTTATACATACCTGTGATTGAAAGGTGATTTTAGTGTTTGAAACTGAAATTGTAACGGGATGTAATGGTGGTTGTATTAATCGAAAGATGATAACACTATACAGATTACAATTACAGAAACCGATGTGTTATAGATCTCCGTTTATATTTGTTGGTGTCCGGAGTGTTTTTTTATTGTTACAGAAATAGTAGTTAGACCACCGTATTTAGGGCTTTTCAAAACGTTCGGTGCTTGCTGATTGCCGCGGCTCGTTTGGAATTTTCTTGGAAATTACCCGTTCGATTTTCCGCTCAGATGTAAATGAGCCGATCGGATCGGTTCGGTTTCTAAACGAGCCAAGCACGAACAAAGGTCCGCTCGGCTCGGTATAATTTTTATTAATTTATTATATATAATTATTATATATAACACACATCAATCACATTTATATTTATAGTTTTATACATGCCACTCAATTGGGTTTGTCTCAATATATGCATATATACAATTATATTTATAGTTATTGGCCCAGTCAACCCAATGATAATTAAGTCGTAAAGAAACACGTTTGACTTCATATTCCCACTAGTTGTCCATCATCAATCATCTCCCGCTATCAACCTTCGCCACACACACGACAATTGTTATCTGTTGTATGCTCATCACCTCACTTGCCTTAACTAGAGCCTCATTCTCGAACGGTCGAACCTCAATCATCACTAGGCAGCGAGAATATTAAAGGAACCATCCCAAATTTATGGTTGTCCGAAAACACTTGCCGCTCTTCACTCGCTCGATGCTCGCTTGAAAAAATGTGCGCTCGAACAATGCTTGCTCGGTTTCCGGATCGATTGTAAACGAGCTGATCGACTCGGCTCGGTTTGTAAATGAGCCAAGCACGAGTAAAGATCCGCTCGGTTCGGCTCGGCTCATGAACAGCCCTAACCGTAGTGGTGTCGTGAATGGGCGCCAAAGGGGATTTTGGCGCCGGTGTCACACCCTACACACTGCCCCTCCCGCCGCCAAACGGGCGCTAATGGCTTGGGCTCGAAATATTTAACGTCGGCGAACTCCTTGCTTCCTCCAATCAATTGCTGGCACGTGGCGGTTTCCTCCATCAGCCCAATCAATCTTTTTTTTAATTCAAACTTAATATTTTTATACTCAGACCACAGCACTACACAGCTCTTTCAATCCCCTAGTGGGACCCACATGTCACTTGTCAAAAAATGCCCAAGTGAAGGGCTTTAAATTTTCAAACCACTGCACATGGTCTTACAAGTTGTCGTGGGCATGGTTTACACATGTATGTTATAATATTTGGTCCTATAAATGGCAGGAATTGGTACAGATAATGGTATCTAATTACTGAAATAGTAGTTACAAGTTGCCGTGGGGCGTGGTTTACACATGTATGTTATATTATTTGGTCCTATAAATGGCAGGATTTGGTACAGATAACGAAATCTAATATGATCGTATGGTAGCACTTCAGAGCTGGTATTAAAGATAAAATATAATAGTGAATTACAATGGGAACTCGATGATATGTATGTTGGTGAATCGCTTCTGCCATCTAGTGCCACCCTTGTTATACATACCAGTCCTTAATTGGCGATATCGATGTTGTCTCTGTCTGGTGCCACTTTTGTTATACATACCTGTGATTGTAAGGTGATTTTAGTGTGTGAAACTGAAATGGGATGTAATGGTCTATTAATCAAAAGATGATAACACTATACAAATTACAGATGCTGATGTGTTACAGATCTCCGTTCCTATTTGTTTTTTATGGGTGTCCAGAGTGTTGCTTGTGTCCATTATGTTTTCTTTGAGAAAAAACTAGAGTGATAGCTACCCTCGTTCTTGTTTTGTCATTGGACATGTTTTACACATATATGTTATACTGGTATCAAAAGTCACTGTCTGATTTGTGTTTATAGTGGTCGGATTGTTGTTATTTAGAGACTTTCATTGAGGCTTTTCATTCACTTTTTTCATTTTTTATTAAATTCTTCCGTAGTACTACGTGGTGTCCTCCCGGATTTCCCAAAAATTAAATATTTTAATTAAAATAAAACCACTTTTTTTTTTGAACGGTAAACTTCATTAAAAAACCGGCAAAACCTCAAACTGAGGCAGCCACAAAAACCTTACACAATATACATAGGTTATTTAACCCAACTATTCCAATCTACATTTTTGTACTTCGAACGATGCTTAAACCAAAGAAAATAAAACCACTTAATTAAATACATGATTTAGATAAAAAAAAATTTACTTAATTAAATAAAAACAACTTAAATTAAACTACATGGTTTCTCATAATTTGTCATGCCGAAACTGATTGAATTTTTTTATTTTCGTAGCGATTTTTGTATTCAATATGAGTTGCTTCAATCGCTTCCTCCTCCTTAAAATCACCCGTGCGGTCGCGCCCTTCATCAGCTCATTGAAGATGTGATTAAATCTTATAGACTTTGCTAGGATGTCCCCAAAACTGGAAAGAATTCTATCAACGGTACGGTGGTTCTGACCCAAATGTTGATAAAATTGTTCTAAGGTTGAGGTCCAAAAGTAACTCGATATAGGAGGCAGCATCTCTTCATGGAAATTCACCTAAATCGTAGCCAAAGCTATTTTTCTTCTACGGTCTAAGATCTCCTTGCCATTTGAGAGAAATGATCCATTATGATCTGTGGTTGTGATTTAAGGTTGTATTTTGGTTTTAAAATAATGGTACTTTTTACACTAAAAGTACACATGAGGGACATTAGTGGAACAAACAAATATTACCATTTCTCTCATTTCTCCTCTTTCTTGTCATAACTCAAATCCCAAGACCACCATCTCTCTCCTCTCTTCTACTTTTCTCAAATCAATACCACCATCTCTCTCCTCTATCCTCTCTCCTTTTTCTTCATCTTCTTGGTTTATTTCTTCAAAGAAACATTCAACTCTTTTTTTCATTTTCTTGATTTTGTTCTTCAAACAAACAAGCATACACATCCGGAAGCAATGCTACGGTGGTATTCTAGTTTCCGATAAGATGACAGGTATTGACGGTGGTGAATAGTAGCAGTAGTAGTGGTGGTGGTGGTGGTGTATGGTAGTTCCAGTAACAACCACATATTTCATCGAGATTGACATAACCATATATTTCCTAGGCGATCGGTGGTTTAGAGATTCAAGGAATATGAAACACAAATATCAGATCTCTACCCTATCTTGTTTTAAGTTTGTATTAAGGGATTTAGAGAAGATGAACCTACGGATCCTGGCCATCCCCCACACATTCGATGTCTTCTCTGTGTCAGAAAACCTCTTGAAGGAACGCTTATTGTGGCTTGAATCATTCCCTACTGAATCAAGTACATTATTCACCACTTTAATTCTTACATAAACCCCTTTGATTTCTTATTACTATTATTTTGAATTTCAGACGCTATGTTTTAGTTAAAAGAGGTGATGATGATGATGATTATGAAGCTACAGATCTAGCGCCAAAAGAGTTCTTTGTACTCACACTAGGTGACGTTTGGATCCTGGTTTTCTGATATATTTATAGTTAGTATGTGGTAACCTATGTTACCACTTCGCTTGTAACATGTGCTAGATTCTTTTAGGGTGTTTGTAACGTTCCTATGTTTTGATTGGGGGACCAGGTAAGTATAGTGTTGGTTACTATGTATGTGTTTGAATGTTTTGTTGCTTACTGTGTAAGTGTTTGAAATTTTTTTTGGGTGCAAGCAAGAAGTCACGACGGTCCATTCATCGGGAACTAATGAGGTCTCAGCTAAATGATATGAGGGGACACAAAAAGTGTTAGTTAAAATCTCATGTAACTTATGTTAGTGGCCTATGTAATGCTGTTGTGGTTATGTCCTCAATGTGTATGTTATTTGTAAGAATATGTAACATGTGTTATGTTTTAAAGGGTTTATTGTGTTGTTTGCAAAGGGTAACATGTGTTATCAATCTGGTTTGAAAGAAAGCAGTGTAACATGTGTTATTCGATCTGATCAACAAGCTTATTAGCATGGTAAAAAAATTAAGTTATACTTACCCAGAACACTCAAATATCAATAGGCATGAAAAAACTTCAAAAAGGGACCAATAAAGCTCACATACTTTTTTGTGATACGTTCTAAAAAGGGAATGTTAACCCAACAAAACAAGTAATGTAACATGTGTTAACTAGGCATAAATATGTAACATATGTTACCCTTTGCATAAGAAGGTAACATGTGTTATCTGACTAAGACAACGTGCCTTGTAGCAAAAGTCAAGATGACAAAGTAATAAACCTACCTAGAACATTAAAATAACATTAATCATAAAAAGCTTCAAAAGGGGCTAATAAATATCACATACTATTTTGTGTTGCATATTAAAAGCAGAATGTCAACCAAAGCAAAAACCTGTTGTGTAACATGTGCTCACATTGCATATAAGGGTAACATGTGTTTATGAAGTGAACGTCTAATGTTTGGAATTTTTTTAAAATCGCCAACCACTTCGGTTGTTATGTTAGGAATATAAACAGTAAACGGAAAAA
Source organism: Ambrosia artemisiifolia (assembly GCA_032199755.1). Taxonomy (NCBI): domain Eukaryota; kingdom Viridiplantae; phylum Streptophyta; class Magnoliopsida; order Asterales; family Asteraceae; genus Ambrosia; species Ambrosia artemisiifolia. Next base: position 11,185,136 of record CM063524.1, on the reverse strand, counting down.
ACTACCCCAACTTAAGGGGTTGCCCCTGTATGCCCATGGGAAGATCTAACATACATTAGTATGGGTAGTGTGGTAACATATGTTAAACCTGTAGCATTTGTCAGCCTTTTTGTCTTTCTTACCACTCTTATTTTCACTTCATAAGTTTACAAAGAAAAAGTAAACATAACATACGAACTATCAACACACATTATTACGAAGTGTCATAATAAACTATTCACTACTTTGTGCTTGTATGTTTTACAGTGTGTGTGAATGTCCCCATGTAGGAATAATTTTGGTGGGACCGTATGTTAGCCCCTCGATAATATAAACATATGTTAAACTCGTATTTATTGTCAGCCTTTTTTGTCTTGCTTACCAGTCTTATTTTCACTTCATAAGTTTACATAGAATTAAGTAAACATAGCATATAAAATATTGACACATGTTATTACAAAGTATCATAACCAACTATTAATCACTTAAAAAAAATATAGTAAATCTATACATTAAGTACCAAAAAATAAAACAATATTCAAAAGTTTTTCTATAGATTTTTCTCAGTTTTCTTGGACTTCTTATGCTAACATATGTAAACCTGGCAGAAATAAATGAAACATAAAATATTTTCCACACAAGACCACCCACAACCCCCTACACAAATAACTTATGTTAGTAGGTAACACATGTTACTACACTGCATAACAGTAACAAATTAGATACCCAGTCCAGTAGATGATCTGGCAAGCGTACTTCCAATCAATGTTTTCAAAACCGGACCAGATAGCGAACCATATGTCTGAAACATCAAAAAATGGCCTGGAACCAATTTAAACCAACCCTAATTGTCCTCCTTTATTTTTTGACAAAAAAAAGTGAAACATAAAAAGACTTAAGTACTAGACACATATTTAACAAGTTTAAAAGATAAACAATATTCCAACCCAAATTACTTGTCATCGACTATTCTAATATTAGGAGTATAATAGGCTTAAGAGATTCACATATAAACCATATTACAGTAAACATTTAAAAAACTCATTACTTATGATTCGTCACTTACAATTAATTAAATTCAGTAACAATAAGACCATGTCAAAAAAACTTAAATATATCAGCATGATAATTATTATTTTAAGCAAATCTAAATTTTTATAAAAAAATTAAAATTTTTAACCAATCCTTATAAAGAAGGAGGTTTCACCTACTGGTTATAGACTCCACAAACTTATATCTATACCTGTATTTAGAGGGTGTTTTGGATTGAGTTTGGAAATGCAAAAGTGTTTTTGGTCAAAAGTGCTTATTGGCTTATGACTTTTTGAAAAGGAGTTTTAAAAAAAGTGTTTGGATTAGCTTTTAAGATGAGAAACGTCAAAAAGTCAATAAATTGTTATTTTTTTAAGTGTTTCGCTTAACTTATTGCGAATACTGGTTGTATGAGTGGTAAATTTGTAATTTTTTTCCAAAAGTCAAAAGCCAAAAGCTAAAAGCCAGGATTTCTAACTTTTCAAAAACAGCTTTTTCACCCTTAAAAACCAAAAGCCAAAAGTCAAAACAGAAAGTGCTTTTAGGTTACACAAACAGCTTATTGACTTATTGGCTTTTTCAAAAAGCCAATAAGTCAATAAGCACTTTTGAAACTCAATCCCAAACACCCTCTAAGAGAAAGAAAGAGAGAAAATTCCTTTTTTGTGGTGTAAAATTACTTTACTACCCCATCCTCATAATAAATTCTTTTTTGGTTGGGTGATGTAGTTGAATAGTAACCACAAGAAGACTTTAGAAGTTTATGTAGTCATTGTGTTATAAGTTTTGGCTATGATGTTTTCGATTCCTTTTGCATTATATTATATAGAAAAACACCAAACGTAACAATTTAAAACACAATCAAATGTATTCTAGACATGAAATTTAAAACACACTAATTACTTTCTTAGTATGGTGTTTTAGATTGCATGTCGATAATACGTTAATTAGTGTATTAAATTGTTAAGTTTTGTGTTTTTCTATATAGTACTATGCCAATAGAATAAAAAACACCATGCCTAAAATTTAAAACACAATGCCTATATAGACTTCTCACACTTTGTACGAAAAATGCCCTTTATACAGGAACCTCACCCTATATATATATACTATATTAATAAGTATATAGGAAGGACAGAATGGTCATTTGCTACTTTTTTAAGATATACAACATTTTAAAGCATGTTGTACAAATCTCCGATGCACAAATCAGATCTAGAAAAAAACACGAGATACCAAGATCTAGGGTTTCTCATCATTTCTCATTTAAGCACCCTTCCATCACCCCCTTCCTATCTCTCTCTCTCTCTCCCTCTCTCTCTATCTCTCTCTCCCTCTTGCTCTTTGTATGCGATTAGGGTTTCAAGGATTTCTTCACCATCGCTCCTTTCACCACCAGAGACTTGAATGGGTGAGCAACGCCTTGCAGATCTAGGTCTTGGAAGGGCAAGCTACTCTTGTTTGTTCTGTATAATGTTACCCTGCTTTCCGTATATGTTCACTTATTTTTTTCTTATAGATTTTTATTTGAGGTGGTTAAGTGAAGAGAATGGTGGTGGAGGCTAGAGTTAAGGTGGTTACAACGCCGTTGGTATATTGTGCATCTTAATTGAAAGTTTCAGAATCCCATGTTTGCTTTTCTCCAATTTTAGTTCATGCTCTCTATAATTTAGGGTTATCACATCAAGAGGAAACCCAACTTCTTGAGGGTTTGCAAGAACTTATATAGGTGATTGCGTCAAGAGCAGGGATGATCTAAATATGGCTTCAAGAAATACCCAAGAAGCAGCTATAATTACACTTTCTGCTGTCAATTTCTTTTAATAAAACAATAAAACGTTGTTGATTATGTGGTTTTCAATATTTGTAGCTGCACATTTAGTCAAAGAAAAATTCTAAGCCCATGCAATTTCTAACCCAACAAATCTCCATATTCTAAGGCCACTAACACAATCCCACCTTCAAACTTGTTGACTTCTTCTTCTCCAACCATAGCAGCCGCCAACTCCAACCATTCTACTCCATCTCAATCGGGACTACGACCCACTCCTTCAACAAAAATCCCAAAAAATTTGCCCTTTACCAAACTTTCGACTGAGGCCTTTCAACAAAGAAAAAAGGATGGCTTGTGTTTTATGTCACAACCCGGCCACAGGGGCCTGGACGAAATAACAGATTGGTACAACATTCCCGCAAATGCAAGCAACAGCGGAAGCGGCATAATAATAACTAACTTTATTAATATGATTTATTTACATAATACAATTTCATTAACTAAAACTAGTCCCTGATCGTATATGTGCGGTTGGTTTCTATGGTTACTTGATCTTCTTCTGGTTCGTCCACTGGTTGTGACTCCGAGTTGCAATCATACGTTCTTCATATCTCCAATGCCGGTACCTGAACACATGCTTAAAATGGTTTGGGTCAACAATAATGTTGGTGAGTTCGTATGTTTAGTTACATAGGCGGCCAAAATTAGTTTATCAAAACAGTTTCATTTATCAAACAAGTTTATCCTTTTCAAACACGTTTATCTAGTTATGGTGTTACAATTCTACAAGCTGGCCACTCAACCCTTGGCACCTAGCCCATGCCTAACCATGCCTAGATGTAATGAAATAAACTATGGCCGTTACTGTCATAGCTCTCAACCTATGTCCTGCCCCATAGGTTCCTCAATGGCAAAATATATGCTGCAACGACCCGTCGGTCTCAGTGGGGGTTTCCGGGTCTAGGCCGAACCACTGTGCGTGGGGGATTCCCCAAGTAGTACTACCCATATATTAAGTCGGCTCTATCCTAGAGTTAATGAGTGTCTGGTTCAGTATGCATAACAAGAAAAGCAGGTAATCACGCTCTGTAAAACTAACACCATAATAATGTACAAAACAGTTTAGAAGCATGCGTCACCCCAAAACAGTTTAAAAGTAAAAAGAGGGGAGTTCACGAAACTCACCTGTTTGCATAGCTCAATTATAAAAACCGGTGCTCAGTACCGTATACTGACATCCTCCTGGTTGGGCCCTATGTTGACACACATTATTATTAGAGTTCAGTTTTATTGGTCATGGTTACGCGTGGGGACGAGCACGAGCGTATGGTTCGTTATTTATATATGTTTCCTTTTATATCCTTTGTCCAAAGTTTATGTCCGAGACTTAGTTGACGAGTCCATGATCTAACGTCTCACGTCTACTTCTAGTCGAGTTCATGTTCTAAGTGTCGCATATTCTAATCTATGTTCAATAGTCCGGAATAATAATTATCATGTTTATAAGGTTCCAAAGTTCCATTGTCCGTAAACTAATGTCCAGGTATCGAGTCTTAGACTTTGATAACATACCTCACCACTTTTGTCCTTTTTAGCTTATATCGTCTAAATGTGGCGCTCTTATGCTCTTATCACAAGGATCAAGTTCAAGTATCATAGTCTAAGTTGTCGAGGTAGTACTAGCTAATGTATTTATACGTTTACATAATATATGTTAGTTCAATCTAATTAGCGTCTTAGTTATCCATTTCCAATTCTTGTGTCCAAATGTTCAAGGGTCCAAGCTTATGCAACTAGTCCAAGTATCCGAGTATCCATTACACATATATTTGTATTAGTTACACTTTTAGGTATAGTTCGTTTATTAACTCGTCAAGTCCCACGCGTAATTTATAAACACCATATGTTAATAACAAATACACTAGTAAGTCCGGTTATACCTATTGCTCGTCTTCGGCTCGGGTTTGACTCGGTTGACTGTTTAGTTGACCTGGTCAACCTCTGTTGACAAAAGCTTTGACCTAGGAGAAACCTAACCAACTAAACCATCATCAATTATCAGTCTTTCCAACTCCTCTGTACACCTTGGCTTCTGTCCACCATGAATATTCACCACTACAGCCAACTACCCACCAACGAATACCACCTTGCTGCCGCCGCTCCTCCTGTGACCATCCATGTCTACTGCACATCACCACAATTAGCTTCCAACACCCAAACACCATCAACAATCGGTCACCATAACTCAGTAACGATCACCGCCGCCACTATCTTAACCCTACCACCGGCTCCCAACATCCTCAACCACCCTAACCCACCATCTGAACAGCCAAGCAGCATCATCGCTAAACAACAGAGAATTAATCGGGTTTTACCTTGTCTGAAAGAATCCGGTCACAGGGGTGGTACCGCCGCCGGTGGAACCACCACCACCTCGTCTTCACCCTTCTCTCTCCTCCAAGTTCATTCTCTTCTGCTTCTCTCTCTTCCTTTCGGATCTCTCTCTCTCTCTCTCAATCTCTGCGATAATATGAATTGGGTGGTGGGTTGTGGGGTTGGGCCGCCGGAGAACCACCGTCAGCAGTGGTGGGAGCCTCCGGCTCCTCCTCCTCTCTCGGTTCTCTTTCTCTCTCTAGTTCACCCTCTCTCTCTCTACAAGTGGGTGTGTTGTGTGATATTGAAATGTCCAGATATGTGTGTGTGTTTGATTTTATAAAAGTAATGGATGTATGTGTCTTGTGTTATAAAGGTGCCATGGGGCACATGGTAGTCATGCCATGTGTCCCATGGTGACTAATCATCACTATTGGGTTCGGGTTCGATTCGTGTATCGGCTCAGTATCGTAACATGTATTATAATAATGTTATTTATATTAAACGGCTCGGTTTTCAGTTTCGCTCATTATCGGCTCAATTAATATTAATATTTATTTTAGTTGACTATTTATTATGAATCGGTACTAAAACGCGAAAAATTTTTAGGGGTCTTTGCCGGGTTGTTACATTTTAAATGTCCCGAGAAATTCTTGCCTGGCCATAAGTGTTCTCCTCTCCAATTTCTTCTCATTGTGGATAACGAAGAAGAAGAACACATGGACTAACCGGCTGAAACCCAACAAACTGAAACACCGAAAATTTTGTCACTTTCCCACGCCGCTTTTTTCGGTTTAATCTCTATCCAGACGTTGCGTCTAACGGGATATATCAATAGGAAACCGGTCTCGGTCCTAGTGGATTGTGGTAGCACTCACAACATCGTCCAGCCCCGAATTGCGTCTAACTTGCATCTTGCTACTAATTCAGTCCAACCATTCGTTGTTGAGGTGGGTAATGGACAACACATCAAGTGCCAAGGCTAATGCCCAGCGATAAATATTAAATTTAATACCTTGCAATTTCAATCGCCTTTCTTTATTTTATCGATTGTGGGTGCTGATGTTGTTTTGGGCATGGCGTGGTTGAGTACTTTAGGCCATTTATCGGCTGACTTTTCAATTCTAGAGTTGTCTTTCATGAAAGATGGGATTTTATGTACATTGAAAGGGGAGCCTTCGGTTCAACAAGCCTCACCTAGCTCATTATCGGCCTTAATCTGACATGATGTTGTTGCATCTCTACACACTCTACTTATCCAGCCTTCAACACAACCAAAGCCAGACAGTACAGTCCATTCGGACCCGGAAATATCATCTCTTTTAACAACCTACTCAGCCTTGTTTTCAAAACCTAGCACTCTACCACCAAACCGACCACATGATCACCAAATTCCTCTCATCAGTGAACAACCCGTGAATGTAGAACCGTACAGATACCCACACTTTCAAAAACAAGTCATGACTAGCCTCATTAAGGAGATGCTGCAAAACGAAATTATAAGGCCAAGTCAAAGTCCCTTTTCATCGTCGATTCTTTTAGTCAAGAAAAAGGATGGGTCATGGCGGTTCTACGTAGACTACTGCGCTCTCAATGGCGGTCACGGTTAGAGACTGATTTCCTATTCCAACCATAGATGAATTGTTGGACGAGTTATACGGGTCGAAGGTCTTCTCAAAAATTGACCTTAGGTCGAGTTACCACCAAATTCGTCTTACGGAAAAGCACATTCACAAAACAGCCTTTCGGACCTTGGAAAGGCACTATAAATTTATCGTGATGCCCGTTGGGCTCACCAATGTGCCGTCAACTTTTCAAGCAGCCATGAACGACCTATTTCGGTCTTTTCTTCGTTAATTTGTGCTCGTTTTCTTTGACGATATTCTAGTTTATAGTAGCTCTATTCAACAACACTATAAGCACCTCCAATTCATGCTTGAGACCTTATTGAAAAATCGGTTTCATGCGAAAACATCCAAGTGTGTCTTCGCGGTTCAAGAAATTGCCTTTCTGGGACACCGTATTTCAGCTGAAGGAGTCGCAACGGAGCCCAAAAAAATATTAGTAATTCAACAATGGCAGACTCCCACTTCATTTACAGCTGGCTCTTCGTGCCTTTCTAGGCTTGACCGAGTATTACCGCCGTTTCGTACACAACTATGCCAGAGTTGCTGTTGCATTAACGGATCTTCTCAAAAAGGATTCGTTCGTTTGGTCTGAAGAGGCTAAATCAGCTTTTACTACCCTTAAAGCTTACATGGAAAAATTGGTCACATCGGCTTTACCTAACTTTGCTAATATTTTCGAAGTAACCACGATTGCTTTGGTTGTTGCAATAGGGGTTGTTTTGTCTCAAGAGAGCCGTCCATTATCATTCTTTAGCAAGAAACTGTCAAGCCAAATGCAGGGTTAATCGACCTACACTAAAGAATTGTATGCAATTACAGAAGTGGTACGTAAGTGGAGGCAATATTTGTTGGGCCACAAGTTTCGAATTTACACTGACCACCATAGCTTGAATCATCTTTTAACCCAAGTTATCCAAACTCCTGAGCAACAAAAATGGATAACTAAACTGTTGGGTTATTGTTGTGGGTGAAAATCCTCAGGATGATTTTACCATGCATCCCTAATATACCATCCTCGGGATGCTGAAGAACTCTGCTGACTTCAGGATGTAACTATAATTCAGCATGTGCACATCCTGAGAATGAACTAACGAATTAGCTTTCTTATATGATTGCAGGTACAACTAAGTTATGATATGGATTTTATTGATAAAGCAACGTCTATATTGTAACTCTCAAGTGAAGAAATCAGTGATAGAAGTGTAACTCATGGTCTATGATTGAAGATGGAGTCAAACTTGTAACCGATACATATTTAATATCGGCGATAAACAAGGAAACAGCTGAATCATTGACTAACCAAGAAGAAACAGTCAACCAACGACTAGTTTCTGTTAAAGACCTCCAACGTTCACCTGAAGAAGCTGTTACACAACATTGAAGACTTTAACTAGATAGCGGATCTCACGGGATTCATTAGTTATTCTCATGTATTATATAAATGGGAGTATGGGACGAGTATAGGACACCTACATACACCTTGCGTACACTATAGCTGCACACTAACACTTAGACACATACACAATCAATGTAATCTTAGTACACTCGTCCACATACTCATCCAAAGTTGTACTTTTTTACATAATTAATATTAACAAACAAGGCAGGGGCCTAGTCTCCTCCCGAGGTTTTATGCTGGCGATCTACTATTGATCAAGGGCTTTCCTCGTATATCGAGTGTTGTTCTTTGTGTTTTACTCACTTATTCGTTCATTACAAACAGTTCCATCCCGAGGATATAACTGTCCATCCCGAAGCAAACCTAAGCCATCCCGAGCATAGTTGTCACTAGTTTACTCTTTATTGCATCCCGATCAAACATTTTTAGAATATAACTTGTTTTAATAGCAAATTCACATTCTTAGCACACTACCTCACAATTTCTAATTTGGAATACAAGATTATTTTTACTAGGTAATTTTTGACCAAAACCATTTGGCGCCCACCGTGGGGCAAGTGGTGCTATTTTAATAAAAAACTTTGTTAAAAACTTTTTTCATTTACTTCTTTTTTACAAAACTTGACAACTATGTCGTCTTACCAGAAAAATGTTTCCTCATCCATGCCTTCATCAACTTCTACCAGAATTACTGCTTTATCACCTCCACCTGCATTCTCAAAGAGTGCAACCTCTCAAATTTCACCTAGGCCAGCATTGGGGGCATCTGGATTTTCTCCTGTTCTAGTTTCGAATGATGAGATCCTATCTATGTTTTCAATGGTAAAGGATCAAATGCAGTAACAGCAGGAGACCAACATAATGCTAATGAGAGAGGTACAATCACTCAAGACATCTTCAAAGAGACCAAGTGAAGAAATGGGGACAACGTTACAACCAAGGGTGTTAGATTTCATTTATGGCATCTCTGGAGGTGTTCATCAAGGAGATTTCATCCCCATGAACACTGGGTTCTCTGCTCCTGAAACGACTACTACACGCAGGATGGCAACTACCAGGGATGCATGATATGCACCTATGCCATCCCAAGGATATAACAACAACGGTAACAATTTAAGTTCTAGTACTTTTGCTGCTAATGATGTTGCTTCTTTGCAGGATACAGGAATAAGCCCTCAACTAGCAAGGGAGCTTCAGAAGATCAAAGATATGGTATCGAGTGTGCCTCGGATAGTGCAACCTATCCCTGAGGTATCCTCAGCATGCCATAGGGTGTCAAGATTCGCACCCCCAATATGTGATGCAGAGATCCCAAAGCGGTTTCAAACTCCAAGCATGAAGCTCTACGATGGATCAACTGACCCTGAGGAGCATGTGGCTCAATATAAGGAAAGGATGGAAATAAATCCAATCCCTACCAATATGAAAGAAGCATGCTTATGCAAGGGATTTGGTTCAACTCTCACTGGTCCAGCCCTGAAATGGCTCCTAAGTGTTCCTCCCTATTCTATTACTTCTTTTGCACATTTAATTAACATGTTTAATAATCAGTTTCCTTGTATTCGAACGTTCAAACGTTTGACAAGTGATCTATACAGGGTGACTCAACCACAGGGGGAATCACTAAGAGAATTCATTACTAGGTTTGGAAAGGAAGCACTTGACATCCCAAACCTGGAGGTCACAACGGCGGTTCAGGCTTTCAAGATGGGATTGCAGAAAGATTCACCATTCTACCAAGAATTGGTGAGGAATCCATGCAGGAACCTAGATGAAGTTAGGAACAGAGCCTTAAGATTGATCCGACTTGAGGATGAAAAGAAGATACAAGAGAGGATAGAATCATCCTCAAAATATAACCATCCCAATCGGAAATCCACTCCCACATACGAACCATACAAGCATAAACCATATGCTAGGCCTGATAATAAGAAGGTCAATGTGGTAGAGGATGACTGCCCTAAATTATCAGACTATTGTTTTTCTGTGGATGTAACATGGTTGATGTATGCCATGAAGGATCTAGGGGACAAAGGAAGATGGTCAAGGAAGGACAACAAGACAGGGTGGAAAGAAAAATCCAAATGGTGTGCCTTTCACGAAGACTTCGGCCATATCACTGAAGATTGCATCGCGTTAAGAAAGGAGATAACATATCTCTTAAGCAAGGATCTCCTGGTCAAAAAGAAATCAAGAGCTCAGGATGGCACCAACATCCTGGAAAGAGCAGCATCCCCACCTAAGGATGCTGGCATTATCAACTTCATTTCAGGAGGGTTAGACATTTGTGGAACCTCATACTCAGCTGCTAAAAGACATGCGAGGGAAACAAAGTCTGAAAAAGGAGAAAGACCAACGAAGACGACCATCCTGACAACCTCAAAAGTGATCAGCTTTGAGGAAGAAGACAAAGAAAACATCCTTGATCCTCATCATGACGGTTTGGTTGTTACTTTATATATTGCTAACCACTTTGTTCGTAGGATTCTCGTAGACGGAGGAAGTTCAATGAATATCATCCAGCTTGAACCCCTTAAGAGAATGAACATCCCGGAATCTAAAATAGTTTCCAGGTCATCAGTTTTGGTGGGCTTCAGTGGAGAAACTAAGAGCACAGCGGGCGACATCAAGCTACCAGTATATGTAGAAGGAGTGAACTCTATCCAGAGATTCTGTGTGATAGATTCCCTATCCTGCTACAATGTCATCCTGGGGAGACCCTAGATACATGACATGAAGGCAGTTCCTTCAACATATCATCAGTGTGTAAAACTACCCACACCTTGGGGAGTTGTAAAGGTCAATAGCGATCAACAGGAAGCTAAGGATTTCTATACGACATCAATGAAGGCCTCATCCCGTCAAGCATAGCAATTACAGCAGGATGCACAGTGCCATCCTCAGGATGTTAAAGCACATCTTGATCAGGATGTAAAAGTCATCTGCCTTGACGACAACAACAAGGATATCACTGTGCAAATCGGTAAGAATATCCCACATGATATTGAACAATCACTAATATCTTTTCTTAAATGTAGGATGTCTACTTTTGCTTGGAAGCATGAAGATATGACTGGCATCTCAAAGGATGTCATTACTCACAAACTTGGGATTGATAAGTGTTTCAAGCCCATTCAGCAAAAAAGAAGGAAGTTTGCTCCAGAAAGAAATATCATCATACAAGAAGAAGTAGACATGCTGCTGAAGTCTAAGATGATAAGGGAAGTAAAATTCCCAAGATGGCTGGCTAATGTTGTGGTAGTCCAAAAGAAAAATGGGAAATGGAGAGTGTGTGTAGACTATACAGACCTTAACAAGGCCTGCCCTAAAGATCCATTCCCACTACCACACATAGATTCAATGGTGGATGCTACAGCAGGCCACGAGATGCTGACATTCATGGATGCATCCTCAGGATTCCAACAGATACAGATGGAACCAGATGATCAGGAGGACACAGCGTTCATGACACCATCAGGTATATATTGTTATATAGCAATGCCATTCGGATTAAAAAATGCAGGTGCCACTTATCAAAGGCTAGTGAACATGATGTTCAAAGAAAAGATTGGGGACACGATGGAGGTCTACATTGATGATATGGTAGTAAAATCCAAGAAAGCAGAAGATCATCTTCGGGATCTCAAAGAAGCTTTTGACATCCTGGATGCTTACAACATGAAGTTAAACCCAGCAAAGTGCCATTTTGGAGTTGGAGCTGGAAAGGTTCTTGGATATTTGGTAACAAAAAGAGGGATAGAAGCCAGCCCTGAACAAATAAAGGCCATCCTTGATCTCAAATCCCCAAGAAATATCAAGGATGTGCAAAGGCTAACTGGCAGGATAGCAGCCCTAAATAGATTCATCTCGAAATCCTCAGAAAAATGTAAAGAGTTCTACGACATCCTGAAGAAGAATAACATATTCGACTGGGGACAGAGGCATGAAGAAGCATTGAAGAAGCTCAAAGATTATCTTGCAACAGCTCCATTATTGATGAAACATGAGGATGGAGAACCTCTCAAGCTATATCTTGCAGTTTCTGGGAATGCAATAAGTGCTGTATTGGTAAAGGACTTCGAAGGGCAACAACATCCTGTGTATTATGTAAGTAAAACTCTACTAGATGCTGAAACCAGGTATTCACATCTCGAAAAACTTATTTTAGCTTTGATAATGGGTTCTACTAAGTTAAGGCATTATTTTGAAACACATAAAATATATGTTCAAACTAACTATCCCATTAAGAATGTATTAAGAAAACCTGAAATGTCTTGAAAAATGGCAAAATGGTCAGTTAAATTAAGTGCCTTTACCTTAGAATATGAGCCTAGAAATGCAATCAAGTCACAGGCTCTAGCAGACTTTGTGGCTGATTTCAGTAGTGACATCCTGAGTGAAGTAGAGTCAGAAGTTCAACAACTAAATGAAAATTTGGAAAAATGGACTCTATACACTGATGGTGGTTCGAATGCAAGAGGCACAGGTCTGGGAATACTACTAAAATCGCCACTAGGGGACAAGATACCCCATGCCATTAGATGTGCATTTCAAACAACCAATAATGAAGCTGAGTATGAAGGTCTCATTTGCTGGTTTACAACTTGCTAGAGATATGCATATTGTTAAAATTGAAGTCTTTGTTGATTCTTTGTTGATTACTAACCATTTCAATGGATCATATGCAGTAAAAGGACAAAAGTTAGCCATTTATCTTGAAATTGTTAAAAATTTAGCTACTTCTTTTGTAGAATTTTCACTAACACAGGTACCTAGGGAAGAAAATACTGAAGCCGACGCCTTAGCAAACCTGGGATCCTCCTTTCATTAACCAGAAGGATCCAAGATTCCCGTCATTCACATCTTGAAACCAACGATTGAAGAGTGGCATCCTGAGGATGGCCAGGCACATCCTGAGGATAAAACAGACCATCCTGAGGATATCACTGTTTTAGCCAATCAGAAACAAGACGATTCATCATGGATGACTCCCATAATGAAGTATTTACAAGAAGATGTCATTCCTAATGAGGAAAATCCAAAGGCTTTCAGGATAAAGGTATCTAAATTTACAATTATAGACAATACTTTGTATAGAAAGTCTCTTGCAGGTCCATATTTGAGATGTCTCAACAAGGATGAAGCAAACGAAGTACTCAAAGACATCCACGAAGGAGATTGTGGAAATCATACAGGAGGAAGATCTCTCTACTCGAAGACTTTGAGGACGGGATACTATTGGCCTACTATGAAGAAGTATGCCATGCTGTATTCCCAAAAGTGTGATGCATGCCAAAGACATAGCAATATACTTCACCAACCTGCTGAACCACTACATCCTATTATTTCGCCATGGCCCTTCATGAAATGGGGAATGGACATAGTAGGAAAGCTACCCAAAGCTTCTGGAGGAAAGGTATTCATGCTAGTGATGACAGACTACTTCTCGAAATGGATTGAAGCTGAAGCATTTATGCAAGTCAGAGATAAAGAGGTGGTCTCATTCATCAAAAGAAACATCCTGATACGATTTGGAGTACCATCTGAAATCATTTGTGACAATGGTTCTCAATTAATAAGCAAAAGAACAATTGACTTTTGCGAGAGTTGGGGGATCAAGATGGTAACTTCAACACCAGTCCATCCTCAAGCTAATGGACAAGCAGAATCCTCAAACAAAATCATCGTCAACAACTTGAAGAAGAAGCTTGGGGAAAAGAAAGGAAAATGGGCAGAAGAACTTCCATTTGCACTTTGGGCTGATAGGACTACTTCAAAGAACGCTACTGGTCAGACACCTTTCTCTTTGGTCTTTGGAACAGAAGCAATGCTTCCAACAGAGATGGTCATGCCTACAGCAAGGAAACATCTTCAGGATGCAACTACCAATTCTGAAGCATTACTGCAAGACATGGAAACTGTGGATGAACTCAGGGACGCTGCTAAATTAAGGATAACAGCATATCAACAAAGGATTGCTAAAGCTTACAACAAGAACATCAGGATAAGAAGATTTCAAGTGGGAGACTTGGTATTGAGAAAAGCCTTCCAAAATACAACAAAACCAAGTGATGGTAAGCTAGCTCCCAAGTGGGAAGGTCCATACTTAATCGATTCTGAAGCAAGAAAATGAGCATATAGGCTGTCAACAATGGAAGGAGAGATTCTACCAAGAGCATGGAATGCTATACACTTGAAACACCACCATGCCTAGGGATGCATGTGACTGATCACTCTGGAAGAGAAACCATGATCCGAATCACAAGTGGGATGAAGGTGAAGGCTGATAGAGATGAATCATCTCCATATGTAAGTGCTTATCCTTGATTTATTTCGATCGATTATATTTTCACTAAACATGGTCTAGAAATAGTCCATCCTGAGAAATTTTGCAGTACCATCCTGAAGATGGAATGCTTAGAAGACTAGGGGGCTGGCCACCCTCTCCTCCGTTAAGGTGTCTGACACCTTCCTAAGGTTTAAAGGTTTTCACCTTTCTCATTGGGTTAGCAACCCTCGCCTGGAGCGCACGATGCCCATGTATATTCTCGGGATGGTGGGACCAGTCCATGTAAAAGTGGCTGACAATTTCATTATCTTTGAGATATACGATGGAGCTCTTAGGGTTTAGACATTTTTCAATGTCTCTAAGGTTTAGACGTTTTTCAACGTCTCTTTGGTCTAGTCACCAGGGCCTTGTCGCCAATTGTTTCTAAGGGCCTTGTCGCCAGTTATTCCTAAAGGCCTTGTCGCCAGTTATTCTCAAGATGATACATAATGGTTTTATCACCAAGATATAACAAAAGGGTTTTTGATCCCAGTTAAACCAAAGGCCTAAGTCGCCAGTATAATAACAATATCTTCCTTTGCAGGATATTATTAAAACATAAGTCTTTCTTATGAAATATTATAAGGTCTATTTTGAAGATATCGCACTGGGGACATCCTCAGAATGCTAGACCATGCCAAGGATGGAAAAGAAACCAGATGCATCCTCAAGATGCAAAAACTATCCCAAAGATGAAGAAAAAACTTGGGACATCCTCAGGATAATGAAGACCATCCTGATGATGAGAAGAACTTATGTGTGGAATATGACGGGATCAGAAGAATTATTTAACAAAGAAGATACAAAAGGTATTATTTCAGAATATTTCTTTACAACCTAAGTGTTTATTAATGTTTGCAGAGAATTAAAGGAAAAGAACACAGGAACAATAGCGTTAAAAGATTGTTACCATATATTATTATGCATCATGAATCAAAATTTGATGTCAACCCCTGGTTTCATCCAAAACCAGGACCCATCCACCAGGGGTCAACATCTATGGTCCAAGGTCAGCAAAAAGGATTTGGGGCTTCGTCTTGAAACCAAGATCACCCCAAACCTTATAATATCCTAAGTTA
This sequence comes from Ambrosia artemisiifolia, assembly GCA_032199755.1. Lineage (NCBI taxonomy): Eukaryota > Viridiplantae > Streptophyta > Magnoliopsida > Asterales > Asteraceae > Ambrosia > Ambrosia artemisiifolia. Next base: position 11,169,544 of record CM063524.1, on the reverse strand, counting down.
TTACATATTAATAATTGTCTAAAATTGTTCTACCAAACACAACCATAAAGAACAAATAAAAAGTGGGCTCCAGCCTAGTCAACACACCCTTCATCGCCCACTGGAAGGTCCTTCACCACCTCAGCAACCTTGGCCTCCGCTGCCTTCACCTCTGCATCCTCAGGATCCTTAGCCACACCCTCAGGATGAGCAACAGAAACAGGCTCATAGACCACTTCTTTGCCACCTAGGCTCCTAATTTTTTCCTTCCAAGCCTCAACATCTCAGGTGTTCTGATCGAATCCTAGATCTTTGGCTTGGAGAGCCATCTTCACTCTGGCCTGGAATACGGCAATAGAAGCGGATTTGATAAGCCCATTCCTATGATCCTCTGCCTCCTTCTGATGAACCAATAAGGCTTTAGCATGCTCAGCTTTCACTCTCTTCAGCTCAGCCTCAGTCTCTGCTAGTTTGGCCTCAAGAAACTTGCCCTTCTACTGAGAAATATTCTGAACATCTTCAAGCTTGGTTTGGGCCTCATGAAGCTCTTGAGCAACTGCATCCAGAGACTTTGAGAGATACTCATGGCCCTGACAAGAAAAAGGAAAAGGTAAGTACTCTTAACCATTTTTCACAAACATAACAATGTTATCCTCAGGATGGGACCATACCTGAAGAGTGAATTCAGAGATCTTGTTGAGAATCTCATTACAGTTCAAACCCTCAAAAGGGGTGATCTCCTGAGCAACAACAGCAGCAGTACTCCCCTTCCTCTTCTTTGAAGCAGCAACAACAGCCCTAGTCTTAGGGGGGTTGGAAAGAGGAGTAACCATCTTGGAGCTGGAAGGAGAGGGAGAGGACACTTTGGTAGCCATGTTATCAATATCGTCCAGGTCAAAAGAAGCAGGTTTCTTGGCTGAGGCTAAGAAAATAGCAGGGTTAATAAAAAAAATTAGAAAGATAAAACATCCTCAGGATGCAACATAACATGCTTACCGGACATCTTGGAGGTCTGACTGCTGGTATCACTTTCTTCCACTAAGAAGGTCCTTAGTAATTCAGGTAACTTGTACACAGCTTAACACCGAAGAAAAGCGTCGTTCACATGAGTAGCAAACTTGGCAAAGGAAACACCTGTTGAACAAAAATATCTCAGGATGTTAGCATCTTCGGGATGTAACTAAAATTTTTTACAAAAACATTAAAAATAATTTTACCACTTTTTAACCAATAAAGAGGAATCTCATCCCCATAAGGAATAGAACTCCTCTTAACAAAACAGAATTTTATTTCCCAATTTTTCTCAGATTTGACCACATTAAACAGAAAGGGTTGTTCCTTTTCTATAACTTGAAAGACATAACGGTGGGTCACCCACTTCAAGATGGACGCCATGATCTTCAACAAGCCTACTGCAAACCATCAGAATCTTCCAGAGTTCAGGCATGGCTTGGGAATAAGCCATCCCAGTAATATCAAAGAAATCTTTGATAAACCTGGGAAAATGATACCTCAACCCTAGAGAGAATGGTAAGTACAGGAAGCAGACCCATGTAGGAGAGGCAAAGTCTAATCGTGCATGAGAATCGTAAGGATGAAACTAAGCAGAGCTTGGGAAGACTTTTGAGCTTTTTAAGGCTCGAATCTCCTTATCATCAAAAGAACAGATCTCCTGTTCAGGATGACTCAAGAAGTTTTGGGGAATGAAGTCACCGTGAGCTTCTACACTCCCCGAAGCTCTTGTCGATCTCTTTGCCATCTTCAGAATATTACTAATATTTTTTGTAGGAATAAAGAGAAAAGTGGAAGAAAGAAGAGAGAAATTACCTTCTCAAAAATCAAATGTGATTATAAATGAATGAATCAAGCCCTAGATATAGAGGATAGAGGCTGACGTTTGTAACGGTCATCACATAATTACCGCCTAAAAAATAGCCGTTGTCATCCTGACAAGACATCCCATAAGTCATCGAGTGAAGATAGTCAGATTAAAAAATATTTTTACCTAGATATTTACGGTAACATATTTTTGGGGACAATTGTTGTGGGTGAAAATCCTCAGGATGATTTTTACCATGCATCCCTAATATACCATCCTCGGGATGCTGAAGAACTCTGCTGACTTCAGGATCTAACTATAATTCAGCATGTGCACATCCTGAGAATGAAATAACGAATTAGCTTTCTTATATGATTGCAGGTACAACTAAGTTATGATATGGATTTTAATGATAAAGCAACGTCTATATTATAACTCTCAAGTGAAGAAATCAGTGATAGAAGTGTAACTCATGGTCTATGATTGAAGATGGAGTCAAACTTGTAACCGATACACATTTAATATCGGCGATAAACAAGGAAACAGCTGAATCATTGACTAACCAAGAAGAAACAGTCAACCAACGACTAGTTTCTGTTAAAGACCTCCAACGTTCACCTGAAGAAGCTGTTACACAACATTGAACACTTTAGCTAGATAGCGGATCTCACAGGATTCATTAGTTATTCTCATGTATTATATAAATGGGAGTATGGGACGAGTATAGGACATCTACATACACCTTGCTTACACTATAGCTACACACTAAGACTTAGACACATACACAATCATTGTAATCTTAGTACACTCGTCCACATACTCATCCAAATTTGTACTTTTTTACCTAATTAATATTAACAAACAAGGCAGGGGCCTAGTCTCCTCCCGAGGTTTTATGCCGGCGATCTACTATTGATCAAGGGCTTTCCTCGTATATCGAGTGTTGTTCTTTGTGTTTTACTCACTTATTCGTTCATTACAAACAGTTCCATCCCGAGGATATAACTGTCCATCCTGAAGCAAACCTAAGCCATCCCGAGCATAGTTGTCACTAGTTTACTCTTTATTGCATCCTGATCAAACATTTTTAGAATATAACTTGTTTTAATAGCAAATTCACATTCTTAGCACACTACCTCACAATTTCTAATTTGGAATACAAGATTATTTTTACTAGGTAATTTTTGACCAAAACAGTTATGATTTTGAAGTTATATTTAAGTCGGGTGAAGAAAACAAGGTGGCAGATGCATTAAGTCGTGTACAATTCGCCTTATTCCTCGCTTTTTCACATCAAACGCCCCCCTAGTTGGAGGAAATCCATGCTTATTTTTTCTCAAACGAAAGCGGCCAACAGCTTTTGAAGCAAATTCGAGTAGATCCGACTTCGTTTCATCTTCATCAAGTTCGGGATAAATTGGTTTATCTTCATGGTCGGATATTGGTGCCCATCTTCCTGCATTGTGAAACAAATTAATTTCCGAATTTCATTCATCACATTTAGGTGGTCATTGAGGTGTCCAACAACTTATAAACGGATCTCATCTGTTTTCACATGGCTGGGTTTAAAGAAGGAAATCACTGATTTTATACACTGCTGCCAAATTTGTCAATCCATCAAATGTTCCAATCATAAACCTTACGATTTATTGCAGCCCCTACCTGTTCCTAACAACCCTTGGGTAGACATTTCAATGGATTTCATAACCCATCTTCCAAATTCGAAAGGTAAATCTTGCATCTGGGTTATTGTTGACGGACTTACCAAATTTGCTCATTTTATCCCTTTACCAACGCATTACAGAGCAGCCGCATTAGCTTCCCTTTTTCTTCCTGAGGTGTATCATTTACATGGGTTTCCACAGTCCATCATTTCAGATCGTGACCCATTATTTGTCAGCCGCTTTTGGAAAGAGTTGTTTTCTCAAATGGGTACAACCTTGCTGCACTCAACTGCTTATCACCCGCAAACGGACGGACAAACAGAGGTTGTTAGCCATTGTTTGGAATCATCTTTGCGTGCTTATGTCTTCAATGAGCCGTCTTCTTGGTCCCGATATCTTTATTTGGCAGAATTTTCTTATAATACAGCACATCATTCGGCAATTAGAATGACACCATTCAAAGCTGTATATGGTCGTGATGCTACAAACATAAATGAGTACCATTTTGGATCAGCCAAAACAGCTTCCATTGAAGCATCCCTCATGGAACATGAAAGGCTTCTCAAAGCACTTAAGGAATCTCTGGGAAAAACACGCGAGAGAATGCTAAAGCAAGCTAACAAGCACCGCTTAGAGAGAGTTCAATGTAAATGACTGGGTTTATCTCCGACTTCATCCGTATCGTCAACAAACTGTGGAACACATAAAAAATCATATGTTGTCCAAACGTTTCTTTGGTCCTTATAAGATCATTGAGCGTATTAGCAAAGTTGCATATAAGTTGGGCTTACCATCAGGATCCAAAATTCATCCTATCTTCCATGTTTCATTGCTCAAGCAAAGCTTCAACAAATCTCAGGAGACCCATACACCATTGCCAGAAGTTATAGATTTTCCACAAGTGTCATACTTACATGAAGAAGTATTGGATACTCGTATAGCCAAAAACATTCTCAAAGAATTTTTAATCAAGTGGGAGAATAGAAGCATAGAAGAAGCGACTTCGGAAACAAAAGCTGATTTGGAATCAAACTATCCTTATTTTAACATTGGGGACAGTGTTGATTTTCAGGGGGAGGGTAATGATACACATGGGCCGATCTATTCTAGTTCTGCTAGCAATGAAGCTGGCCCAAGTGACGCGGCAGTCCAGGTCCAAACCATCAGACCCAAACGAGTAGTCAGCAAACATGTTGGTTCAGGCCCCAAAATACACACTACAAACTCACTCAATGTATGTATATATTGTACAGAAGATGTACAAGACTTTTAGAAAGATCAAGGTTATTTTATTCAATAACATAGGCTACATATATAGCTCTACACAACCTCTAAAGTAGCAACAATAACCAACGGATATAAACAACTTCTCCTACTAATTGGTACATAAAACCCGGTCAAACCAAATACAAGTCTAACTTATTAAAATACTAAATAAACTAGAAATATATAAATGGTTAGTTATAGCCATGCATATGATCACGTGAACCTTGAAAGCTCTAACTTCTTTCATGCACACCAACTAATTAAGGTTTATGATCTATGACTGATGTGACCCGCGACCAACGAACTTACGAACAAACCCGAGTCAACCCAACAAAACCAGCCCGTTTCAGCAATTAGTTATGTTTGAATTGTTTAATTTTATTGTCACACGTTTAATTCCCTGATTTGCATTTAGTGGTGAACATGCATGTAGTAGTAGAAGTTATCCCATAAAATAAGGTAGTGGAAGTAGCTTTAGGAATTGCATATTTATTCTCTGCATTTTGTTTTGAGTATGAAAAAGATCCAGAAAATTGCTCCAAAGAGCTTGTCTTTGTTGGATTAATCGGGTTCGTTCACGGTTCACGGGTTAGCGGGTCAAACGGGTCAGCAGGTTACGGGTCTAAAGACTAAATGGTCCAGGGGTAAAAGGGTCATTTAGCACCTATTATGTACGTGAGTAGCTAAATAACTGGTCAAGGATTGACCGAGTATATTGGAAGGCTTGGAAGTTGTTTTGTTTTACGCACATGTAGGACTAGTTGTTTTAGTTTGCTTATATAAACCAAGTCTGTAGTTTAGTTTTCATTCAACCCTTTGTAACTCTTTTCATTCAATAAACTTAAAGGACACAGCAATAACAATTAGGCTTTGTTCTAGTTCAGATATGTTTAAACGACCCGAGCTTAACCGGTAGAAATCAAATAGAAATAATGGAAAAAAAAAGAGTAATGGAGAATCACCCCGTCTTGTTACGGTAACCGTTAATATTTTTGAATTCAAATGAAACATATAGTCAAAGGACACAGAAAACACCACACAAACTAGTAGTCGAGCAAATTTTAAACTTGAATCAAAATAAAGTTTCACCACTCGAACCTAATCAGGATTCCAAAGAACACCATTCAATTTGCCACACTTCAATTAGCAATGCAAGGATCAATTAATCTATAATCCAATGAGATACTTTAACCAAAAATGCATCCATAACTCAGTGTCTCCTATATGACATTTTTTTTTTCTTGAAACAAATTACCTGAGAACTATACCGGCCATGATCTTTAAACATGGTTCAACTAGAAAAATAAAAAAAAAAGCATAAATTAATCCAACTGAAATCACATGGAGACATGGATAAAAAGAAAGCGATTGATCGGTCAAGGTGGAAAAGTCATCAGGGTGATCTTGTGCATGGATTCTCCCGTTCGACTTATATGCATGTGATTCAGCTATGCACAGCTTCATTTACCAAACAAATGAGCCTGTGGTCATGAACTGGTGCCCTGTTAACGATATGTCCATAATCGTGAACGGGTAAGTGACCCAATATACAACATCCACTTATCGAGCGTGAGCCACATCACAGGCCTAAACATGACTTATTAATATAATTTTAGTCAATAATATTAAATATATATTTTTGTAATAATAATAATCATCATCATCATTATCATACTCAGTTTATCCCACCAATAGCAAAACTAAGGTAGGGTCTGAGGAGGGTAAGATGTAGACAGTCTTACCTCTAACCCATGGGAAAAGGAGAGACTGCTTCCAGTGAGACCCCCGGCTCGATAGTGGTTTTGTATCAAGCCTTGGACATAAGGCACATAACACTTAACAATCGGGACAAGCCCAATTGGTGCATGTGACCCTTATCTTTTGACTATCAACACCACCACATGATGCATGATTAACCGTCCGTCGTTTTTAACGTTATTTACACGAAATTAGTAAAATAACGTTAAAATTAGTGCAACTTTACTTTTGCCCCCGATGGCCACACATATATACATTATATGCGCCCAGCCGTAAGCGGTGCTTATAATAATAATAATAATAATAATAATAATAATAATAATAATAATATTATTATTATTATTATTATTATTATTATTATTATTATTATTATTATTATTATTATGATAAAAATACATAAATCATATATATTGTTATTCACCAACAATCGAATCAAATGGAATAACCGGCAGTAGTTCGAAACAAAGCACCACGGTTGTAGATACCGTTTGGAAACATATTTTATGTTTTTGATATTTGACCAATGACGATGATTACTACGTCTACAAGCTAAGGACACATACATATGTTGTCTTTTCTCTACCGAAGATATAATATTAATCAGCATGGCTTTAACTTTTTCTATGGTAAGATGTAATATTTAAATCTTGTAATCTTCATAGGCTAATGTGTGTTCATTATTCATTAGTGATGAGGCCACCATGGACCTGTTACTGTTTTGCTTTGTTTCTCATCTTTGATTTCTACTCAACAGCCCAACCGCTCATCCATTACCCTACTGCAAATCTTTCTACCATATGGACCAACACTGAATCTTTCGGCTTTGCTGCTGGGTTCATCGATGGCTCAAGGGTCCGAGCCAACCTCATTAGAGGATCATCAGGGCCTAGCTTTGCATGTGGTTTCTACTGCAATGGAACGTGCACCTCTTACCTCTTCTCTGTCTTCATTATTCAAACTGATAGCGAAGGTCGTATTGCTCATCTACCATTTACAGGCTTCCCTCAAGTGGTGTGGTCAGCAAACCGAGACCATCCGGTTAGCTATGGTGCAACACTGAATCTCACTACAGCAGGACAATTGGTCCTGCAGGATGTTGATGGAAGCATAGTTTGGACTACAAACACTGCCGGGAAATCTGTTGTTGGTTTGAACTTAACTGATGATGGAAACCTTGTGTTGTTTGACGTCAATAGCTCTGTGGCTTGGCAATCTTTTGATTACCCAACAGACTGTTTGGTACTGGGCCAAAGAATGTTTCAAGGACAAACATTGATACCTAGTGTTTCGTCAACCAACTGGACGACCCAAAAAGGTTTGTTTTCTCTTCAAGTCATGGATAATGGTTTGGTTGCTTATGTTGGATCAAACTCGCCTCAAGTCTATTATGACGACACGTACATTGGCAACGATACAGATAAAGGAAGAAGATACATTGAGTTCTTGAATGGGAGTTTGTCTTTCTTCATTTCTTCAGTTGAGCCAAGTGATCCTCATGGAGTGATTCCCATACCTGGAGCATCATCCACCCAGTATATGAAGTTGATGCCAGATGGCCATTTGAGAGTGTTTGAATGGCGAGAAAGTTGGTTAGTGGTGGCTGATCTATTTAGCGATTATCTTGGACACTGTGGTTATCCTTTGGATTGTGGGAGAAACGCCCTTTGTTCAGGTAATCAACAGTGTAGCTGTCCAGTACCAAAATCTCACATGATAGACTATTTTAGAGCAGTGGATGATCGGCAACCAAACCTGGGTTGCTTTGAAATTACTCCGCTTACATGTAATGCCATCCAAGATCAGACTTTTATTGAACTTGAAAAAGTTAGATACTTCGCCTTTCATGCAGACATGAAGAGTGTGGACTCAGAGACTTGCAAGCAAGCATGTGTCAACAATTGTTCATGCAAAGCAGCTCTATTTCAGTATGATTCTGATTCCTCATTTGGTGATTGTTTTTTACCTTTGGAGCTTTTCACAATGAAAAATATTGATCAAGAAAAGGTTTTTAAGACAACTACAGCTTTCATAAAAGTGCAAAATGTAAGATCACCTCCTACTTCTAAGTCGCGATCAAATTTAGGAGTCATATTAACTTCCACTACTGGAAGTGTTCTATTTTTGTTTGGGATTATAGGTTATCTTATTGCAATATCTCATAAGCAAAGACAAGACACTCAAAGGGTGGAAGAGTTTATAGGCGAGCTACCAGGATTGCCAAATCGATTTTCCTATGAAGAGCTGAAAGCCACAACAGAGAATTTCAATAACAAGCTTGGTGAAGGGGGATTCGGGGCGGTTTTCAAGGGGACTCTTAAAGATGGTTCAAATATTGCAGTAAAATGTCTAGAAGGTCTTGGTCAGGTTAATAAATCATTCCTAGCTGAGGTTCAATCCATTGGAAGCATTCACCATGTGAATTTGGTTACACTAAGGGGATTTTGTGCTTGGAAATCACAACGATTTCTCGTGTATGAATTCATGAAGAACGGATCATTAGATCGGTGGATCTACCATGGAGATCGAAAACATGTACTGGAATGGAAATGCAGAAAGAAAATAATTCTTGATGTTGCCAAGGGTTTAGAATATCTTCATGAGGATTGTAGGCAAAAAATCATCCACCTAGATATTAAACCTCAAAACATACTGCTAGACGATGATTTCAACGCGAAGGTATCCGATTTCGGGTTGTCAAAGCTCATCGACAGAAATCAATCCCAGGTGATGACTACGCTAAGAGGAACCCCGGGATATCTGGCTCCAGAATGGTTGAGCTCAGTTATTACAGAAAAAGTTGATGTATACAACTTTGGGATTGTTCTCTTGGAGATGTTGTGTGGAAGGAAAAAATTTGACCGATCTCAGCCTGAAGAAAGTGGGCACTTACTTGATGTCCTTCAAAAATGTTGGGAACAAGGAACTTTGCAAGATATAGTTGATAAGTACAGCGAAGACATGCAGACACACAGTTCAGAAGTTTTAGAGATGATTAAAGTGGCTTCATGGTGTTTACAGTATGATTTTACAAAAAGACCTTCCATGTCGACAGTGGTTAAGGTATTGGAAGGAGTAATGGAAGTTGAATCTAGCTTGAATTACAACTTTACAAATAGCGGACTTCAAAACACAACGGTTGAACAGTACAAAAATATGACACCGTTGATGGCTTCTATTATGTCTGGTCCTAGGTAAGTAACCATCAATTTCTTGTGGATGACTTTCATGCACATTCTTAACGTTTCATGATTTTTTAAGATGTGTTGTTTCTTAAACTTCTGCATAATAAAAAACTTGTTAGGAACAGATTTTTGAAAGAATGAATAAGCCGAGAAGAAGAGGTTTTAATGCAAATCAACCTATTTCGTATTACTCTCAATTAAGCCTAGGTGCAGATGTTACAAATAACATATAACAATATCATATCAATGTTACATTAGTCATGTGTTTGTATGATTAAGCATACCAAAACATGGAAGCACATCACTATAAAGGCTACCACTCATGGTCATAATAAGGAACAATTTAAATTTCCATTTGCGCTACATTTACACCCCTGTCTTCCTGTTCTAACTAGTGAACAACACCCGTCCACTAACTTCTTTTTTATGACCACATTTTTCATAGCAAATAATTCTCGTTATAACCCGAAATGCAACACTATCAGCAACTTCAATATCTTTGGTAACAGACTAACAGGCTTGTAGGATCGATTTCGAGCTCAATCTGATTTTGATGAAGAACAAGATCAACACACACAAGAATATGACAATGAAAACCCACTAGATGATTAGCAAATGATATTACAATGATAGCCCCCAAATCTCTCTAGAATGTGTGTTACTAATACAACCCTAATCTCTATCTATTTATATCCCAACATGCTTAGGCTAATTATACTTTAAGTCCCTAGAGATCAAGTTAATGATAAAATCTATTTAACTAAAACTAATAAATATATTTTGTCTACAAAATATATTTATTTAACTATAGAGTCATTCTCGATCATAACTTGAGCTTCACTCGTTAATCTATTATCCGGATTTCTCGAGTCGCCTTACGTGTTGACTGCGACTCGTTCGACTTTGACTTTTGTTGGCCAAACGTTGAACTGTTGACTTTAACTTTGTTGATGGCATTAGACTACCAAATTTAGACCCAACAATCTCCCCCTTAGTTTAATGTTATCAATCTCTTGTATTGTCTTAGAACCGTCAATCTCTACATACTTTGATCTTCAATTTGGAAAGCTTCAGTCTCAAATTCAATACCCAACAATAAAACAATACTCCCCCTAGACAAATGCTTTTCAAAATTTCTTTGCTGAAGGTGTTATTGTCACTTTGTTCTTTGAGTACTCATATCTCACAATCTCCCCCTTTTTGCATGCATCATCTTTGAAAATCAAGAACAAACTTTTTTAAATCTCAATAGCTTGAGTAGTTTAACAGACATAGGAGGAGGATTCCTATCTTTGTATCTTCTGCAAACATGAGGAAACGGGTGCTTTGGTTTGGTATCTTGCTCAACTGATTATCGGCCATCATTGCAGCAAGTAGTCTAAGAAACCTATCCACAATCACAAACACACAACTCCAAATTTTCTTTAGACAAATTCAACATACAGACAAAACCGTACTCATCTGTGGTGTGAAATCTAGTATGTATCTCAAACGGCTTGAGACACAAATAATGTGACACGGAAGACTTAAAAACTACTGTACACAAATAAAGATACTTTTGGATTTTAGTTTTTTTTTTTTAATTTTAGTCTTTTTATTTAAACAGCCATTAACCTTCGAGATATAAAAGGGATAAGATATGGGATCACACTAACTTGAAAAGCCTAGCCACACTTCAACTTTCTTGAGGATAGCTACAACCCAAGAATGATTGTCGATATGTTTGTCCTCTTAAATCCATGCATTTAGTGATATTTAAATTAGGTAAATATTAAGCACTAGTTAGCTAGTGGTTCTCATACACACGACATATTTCCGTATCAAGGTATGCACAAAGCTTCCTTGTAAAAGATGAGTATATTGTTGTCATCTGTTTTCTACAAGTCACAGCCCAACGTACATAAATTATGTACGCCGGCCCAAGGGTAACACTATATAAACCTCAACTTGAATCTTCTTTACCACTATCAGAAACATTTGTTACTGTTCTTAATCATCATCATGAGTCTTCATTGCTCTTTATTGCTCCTAATCATCATCATTGTCATTTTCATCACCTTAAACACTCACATATTCACATAAAAACCACCATCTCATCTTCCATTTAGCAGTCTGATCTGTGTGTTAAGTTGTTTATTAACATTTGTAACTTAATCGACTGAACGAGAGTTCAAGTACCGGCGTATTTAACAAATACGCCGGTGAGTTGGACTATAGGTCCAGCATATTTGGTCTTGACAACATGTTACTCGTTTGTAAGACCCTAACCTGTAATCACGCGATCAACGCCTAGTCATACGGGTTTTGGCCTTACTTAATACCACTCCCGATTAAAGCCTTTAAAATTATGAAAAACTTAAACCATTGTGATCAATACATTTTTTATTTCTGTGACACCCCGCCTAAGGCGGAAACGCGAGGTGAGACGCATATGATGATCACAAACATTGTTTACATGAGAAATACTAAATGTCATTCATTGTCACATAGCGAATAAGGTCTTGATGTCAATTAGAGTTACAGGCCATAGCAAAATGAGTTCAACAACTACATCGAATAACAAAAAGAAGACTTCTTCATGCATTCCTAAGATTGCCATCTTATTGTCCTTACTTGATTTCATGAAAAACATGCTTAAAAGTGTCAACTAAAAAGTTGGTGAGTCTGTAGGTTTCAATGACTCGATAAAACAGTTTGTTTTCCACAAAGTTTGTTGTCTATGTCCATGCAGAATATAGTTACCATGAGCCCCATAACCAAACCCCGACTTCCTTGTACGCCCCAACCAATGCCTTATCACAGAACATTGAAAAACATGGATAATATGCAATCATTTGACAGCAGTCAAGGTTAGCGCGACTAACCATGAAAGGGGGTGTCAACCCAAATAGTACTATTCATATGATCCACGGCTTATTGCTAAGTTAATGGTTATGGTTGTCCGGGGACTTTGTTGTGATAATGTTGTCTAACTCATGTAACACATATTGTTGTCATGTACAAATGTAGGTCTGAAGCATGTTTATCCCCCAAAGTTGTAAAACAGTAAAAGGGGCCACGAAACTCACTTGGTGTCTGGATACTAGCACTGAACTGATCCTGATGCGGTGTGTCTGGTCTGGGATGCCCTAAGTTCATTTAGAGGCAACCTTAAGTTTATGTTTTGTTCTAACTATCATGCAACTGTTCACCCGACTGTAACACCTATGGACTAGGGGCTTTTTTACCACCATCCACGTGTGTCACACACTGTATGTGTAAGAAAATGTTCGTTTGTTGTTTAGGTGACTATGTTTAGTCTGCTTTTGGGTAAAACATGTATTTTGTCTTACTAAATGTCACCAAGTGTTATGTATGTCACATTTATGCAAGCCTAGGGTGGCATATGGACACATTTTTGGATAATCTTGTATGAAAACAACTTGTTTAGGTGTTTTGCCTTGGTATATACTCGCATACCATATGTTTTCAAGAAAACTCTTATGTTAAAGCTTATTAACACATGTCTTTATAGTTTCTAACACATGTTTATAAATCTAACCATATTGTATGTTGTAAAATAAAGTGAAATAGACTACTTTTGGGCTGGGTATTGGCCTCATACACGCACGCATACATTCATGTGTATGTGTGTGTGCATCATTTATGTCCATACGTGTGTATCTCAAGGTGTATTTACCATTGTACGTATATATGTATACATAGGCTAATCATTGAGCTTTTTAACACAAAACTTGAGTGTCTAAGTTAGTTTAACTTAAGAGATTACTTGTTATAGGTGTGTACGAGTGTGTGTGTGCTTCGGGTGACCATTACATGTAACCGAAGTGTATAAAGAAAGGAAAATGGTTCGGGTGTGATACCTCACGCGTATATGTCCGAAAATATAAACGAAAATAAGCTAACTTCCTTCCAATAAAGCTCCTAGATGTTAGATGAGAATTTGGGACTCCTATGTGGTGGTGTGGCTTGATCGAAACAAAACCCCTTGTGGGTCTTGGGCTTCGGCCGATGGGATACAAAGGAAAAGAGAGGAATCCTATTGTCCTCTTCAATCCGAAGACGAACAACAAATTCCTCCACAGTCATCTCCTTTCATTTATGTTTAAGATAATTCTTAAACTCAACCCATGAAGGAGGCAACTTTTCAATCATGGCTGTAACTTGAAAGGTCTCACTAAGTGTCATACCTTTCGCGTGGATGTCATGAAGTATAATTTGCTACTCTTGGACTTGGTTTATCACAGTCTTGGAATCAACCATTTTGTAGTCCAAGAAACGGGCTACAACGAATTTCTTCGTTCCAGCATCTTCCGTTTTATACTTCTTATCTAAAGACTCCCATAATTCTTTGTTAGTCTTTATGGTGTAATAGATATTATACAACCCATCCACGAGTCCGTTCAACACATAGTTACGAGACAAGAAATCTGAATGCTTCCACACATCTAACGCGCTCTGAAGTGCAAATCCGATAACTTTTCAGGTTTTTCCGCATGATTGGCCACAGTGGATGCTCCCACTGTGTTGTTTGGCAAAGGGGTACCAAGAACAACTTGGTTCATGACAACATTGTTTTCGTTAGTTGACATTCTGAAAATTGTAAACAAGTTAATATTTTTAGTTTATAAAACTCAAAAGATTATATAATGTCAGCTTTTAATTTAGAAAAAACCAAACCGTAGGCTTCTAAGTCCAACTTTGAAGACCAAACAGTAAGATTTTCCGTTTTTAGACAAAGGTTTGAAGAAACCGAAATTGTTTTCTAACAATTTTAACAAACCATAGGCTTCTAAGTCCAACTTTGAAGACAACAGTGAGTTTATTGTTTCGAAAACTAGAAAAAATCTGTTTTTAGAACACAAACTATGTGAAACAAAAATACTAAGGCGGCTTGTGGTGATGCGTGTGTGCAAAGTGCAAAGGAAGGAGAGTTGTCCCTTATAACTACTCCAAGTATTGTCTCACCACCATTGTGGGACAAGTTCCACTTGCCCACTTCAAATTCCAATTTCAAGCTTTGAATGTTTCATTCACCAAACTTTGAGCATCGATATCTCATTCATCTTAGCTCCTAAACCACTAACAAGAAACAGCAGCAGTAAAGAAGACTCTTATCACTGCAACAACAAAGAAACTGAAGGAACAGTATGCAACCGAAGTGCATAAACCATTTCTTGATTTCTTCTTATTATCAATAACTAATGATCAAGAAAGAAAACAAGAACCCAGATTAGTTTTTTAAATCTGCAAATGGGTATTTTGTCACAGGGTTCAAGAACCAAGAAAATGATGTAAATGTTGTGTATAAAAGATGGTGTACATGTAAAGTTATCATTATGATATGGCTAGGTGTGTATAAAAGAGAAGATGAGTTCATGAGTTCTAAACTATGAGTTCATCAAGTGTAGGTATTAAGACGGAAGGATCAAGCAAACAAGGAGGGCACGACTCGCAAGACAAAGGTAAGTTGGTTTGACTTATAAGTAACTATTGTTATTGTTGTGTAGATCATTGTATCTTAGTTGAATGAATCAAAATAGAAGGACCATGTAGTTGGGTGGAAAGGCCTTAATGGGTCAAATGGTTGAATTAAGTAGAATGACTAGAAGGACCTTAACGGGTCAAAAAGGGTATGAAGACCTTAAAGGGTCAAACGGTTGAATTATATAGAATGAATGGAAAGACCTTAATGGGTCAAACGATTGAATTATATAGAATGAATGGAAAAGCCTTAACGGGTCAAATGGGTGAAAAGACCTTAACGGGTCAAGGTTGAAAAGGCCTTAATGGATCAAATGTCTTATGGAGAATGTTGAGGATAGTTGGTTCTCTTTTGTAAAAAAACGTGTATGGTAAACTAATTTGTTGCTTACGTTGTGTAATAGGTAAAGCTCACGCCTAAGGATCAAGTCGCGGATCGGATTGGCAATGAACACTTTTGGATCAGATTAGGTGTCATGGTTAAGTATTTGGGATCTATTTTGTTAATTAAAAACTACAACTTGAAGTATTTTGTTGTTGTCTAGTTAAGTATGGGATAGATCACCATGAAAGCTTTTCAAACTATGTTTTTTTTGGAACTTGGGACTAGTTGTAAATGTTATGGTTGGTATGCAAGTATTTACATGTGTATGATTTAAAAAAAAAAATCGGTCCTTACAGGTGGTTTACGAGATGTTTGGAGATTATTATGTGGGAGTTTAGATGTGAGTAAGGAGGGTTTCAAATAATTGAAATTTGTTATTTCCACCATTTCATTTGAGTTAGTTGGCTGGCAAGATGTCGTTACAATCGATGGTTTTGGTTAGATACAAAAGTGAGTGCGTTCAAATTTTTGAAGGTGCCCAACTGTTTTGAAGGTGGCTCAAAATTTAAGGGTGTGTCCAAAATTGTTAAGGGTGCGTCCAAATTTAAATTGGGTAAACTTAATGGTGCGTCCAAACTTAAATTGGCCTCTAACTTCCAATGTTTGTTGTTCATATCAAAGGTGCGTCCAAAATTATTAATGGTGCGTCCAAAAAGTTTAAGGGTGCGTCCAAAATTATTATGTTGGTGCGTCTAAAGATAAAAATCCTTTTAATTTTTTGTTGGTGCGTTTAATTTTATGTTAGTGCGTTTAAATATCCCAGTTATCAGTTACATCTTCTTCTTCGCATGCAACTATTTTATAACCCAATTTTATCTTTAATTCTCCTTCTAGAATCAAAATTGAGTGCTTCTGACAAATAATACGTTCGTTTTTAATGTTGATTCATATGATTTTCGACTGATTTATTGTATAATTATAATACTCTGTTTTTCTTTTTTTTTTCAATTACTGATAATGAATGTATTCGATGTTTGTTTCTGTATTTTGATTGTGTAATCATTCAGATTGGTTTAATCGATCTCAATCGATGAAAAATTATGTTTTGATTTTCGTTATTTTGATTCTGTTTTTACGATTTGAAAAAAATTTAGACGTTTTTTCCTAATTTACCCTTGGTTAGTTTGACCCAAGTATGATTAGGGTTTTTAATCTGCATCCAGACATCTTGTTAATCTAATGACTGAGATTGTTTCTTATGTTAAGAAGCTTTGTACGTTAACCTCTCCCAAAGACTAAACCGTAAGAGGTCGAATGGATTTGCCGAGTTTGGAGCGCATCCCATCCATTATTGCTATGATTGTTGGGGGAAATCGTAGGTAAAGAGGTCATGTCTTTTTTAAAAAGATACAAAAATACCTATTCGTTTTCTTTGATGCAAAATAAGATGAAATGTGGTACGACTTGAATCTTTTATTGCTTAAGATACATTTAAATGTTGCCTGTGTTTTTGAACTGTATAATAAAAAGTATTTGTTTAGTACTAAGATACATTTAAATGTTGCCTATGTTAAGAGTATATTCTTCGCTTTTTAAAACTATACATGTTTGTTTGTGTCAGAAAGTATGAATCAAACCTAACTCTCAACGATAAACACAACCACACAATAATAATAACAACAAGAGAAGCGTCAAAACGGTGGCAAAACTATATTATTAACCAACCCAAAAACACCCCCCAATACCCAGAGATTCAACAATAGATGAATCTCTAAAACAATACAAAGTCTGTTGATAACGACTGATTGATTAGATCAGTCGTTTCAACTGTGAAACAATACAAACACAAACTTACAGTGTAACAACACACTGAAGAAGACGATACAAAGAAGACGAAACGAATACAGAGAAAACCCTAGACACAAAACAATACAGAATGAATAAAATCTCGAATAATAATCTATATATACTCCAGCTGGAAGCTTCGACGTAATCTCAGCCACACGATCTCTACAATAGATCTCAACCATCCGATTATAACAACCATCAGTCTGGGCTTATAGCCCAGCTCTTTATTAGCCCAGTAACCACAAGCCCAAATAGGAACCTGCCAATATAACTTAAGCCCAATACAAAGAGTTAAATGGATCAGTGTTTGAATCAACAATTATGTAGACATTTTAACATGCCCCCTTGATTCAACCACTGAACATGTCAAACAACCCAAGTTTCTCACAAAGTGCATTGTGCTGAACAACACCTAGCCCTTTTGTGAAAACATCAGCTATCTGCTGATCACAACTGACCTTCACTGTCTGTATTACACCATGAGAAATTTTTTCCCTCAGAAAATGAAGGTCAATCTCAAAGTGTTTAGTTTTATCATGAAATACAGGATTAGCTGCTATTGACATAGCAGCTTTACTGTCACTATGTAATTTAACAGGCAAATTACACTTAACATTTAATTCCTTTAACAGATTTATAAGCCAGATGAGTTCACAAGTTGCTGAACACATGGCTCTATATTCAGCTTCGGCTGTGGATCTTGACACAGTATTCTGTTTCTTACTTTTCCAAGAGATAATTGAATCTCCTAAGTAAATACAGAATCCTGTTACTGATTTTCTGGTAACCAAACATTTGGCCCAATCAGCATCCACATATCCTTGCAAACAAAAATTATCACTTTTCTTAAACAGAATACCCTTTCCAGGAGACAACTTCAAATACCTAAGTAGTCTTAATGCTACTTGAAGATGTTTCTTATTTGGTTTATGCATAAACTGACTAAGAAACTGCACAGCATAACTAATATCTGGCCTTGTTAAAGACAGGTATATTAGTTTACCAATTAACTTTTGATAACCAGTAATATTTTCAACAGGTGTTTCAATCTCATTTTTACCAGTTATCATGTAATTTGGTTCAATAGGTGTACTGACTGGTTTACATCCTAAATATCCAAACTCATTCAACAATTCTAAGCAATATTTTCTTTGAGATAAACAAACTCCAATATCAGAATATAAAACCTCTATACCCAAGAAATATTTTAGTTTACCTAAATCCTTTATTTGAAAATTCTTGCTTAAAACAGACTTTACATCATCAATTTCAGACTTACAATTTCCAGTCACAACAATATCATCAACATATACAAGCAAGACAAGAAACACACCATCTTTATTTTTAACAAATAAGGAATGATCACATACAGACTGAACAAAACCCATTTGTAATAACACATTTGTTAGTTTTTCATTCCACTTTCTAGGGGCCTGTTTAAGACCATATAAAGACTTAACCAATTTACAAACTTTGGTTTCATTATTAGAGTAGTACCCTTCAGGTAGAGACATATAGACATCCTCAGTTATAGAGCCATATAGAAAAGCATTATTAATATCCAGTTGATACATGGACCAGTTATTCTGAACAGCTAAACTTATAACTGTTCTAACTGTGACCATTTTAACTACTGGAGAGAAAGTTTCCCCAAAGTCTAGGCCTTCTCTTTGATTGTAGCCCTTTGCTACTAGCCTAGCTTTGTACCTTTCTACTTCTCCATTGGCTCTATACTTAATCTTATAAACCCATTTACATCCTATGGGTTTTCTACCTTTAGGTAACTCAGTTAAAACCCAAGTATTATTCCTATGAAGTGCCTCCATTTCATTATTCATGGCTTCAATCCACTTTGGATCCTGTGAAGCCTCTGAATAACTACTAGGCTCTACTGTTTTATTTAGACTGGATACAAGACACAAATTATCAAAAGACAATTTAGAGTAATTAACTACTTTCTCAACCCCATACTTGACTTTTCCTTCTATAACATAGTCACTAAATTTTTTTGGTAAAACAGACTCCCTACCAGACCTTCTAGAACTAAACCTACTTCCCTCAGGAGTTATGTTCTCATCACTAGAACCCTCAACACTAGGAAGGTCATTCCCCCTAACTCCAAGACTTCCAGGCTGCTGATCACTAGGATCTGCCCCCCTTTCAGCCCTGGGAGAGTCATCTAACTCATTCCCAGTGGAGTGTTCTTGAGACCCATTTATTCCCCCTTCATCATCGGGAAGACCACTATTAAGATCAACTGTTTTAGAGTTTTCAGTGCTTGTATCAGTTTGTAAATCAAAGAAATCTAAATGATCAAGATTATCAAAGACCTCTTTATTATTTCTAAATTTAAAAGGATAAATGTCTTCAAAAAACTTTATATCTCTAGAATACTAAACTTGTTTTTTACTTAAATTCCAAATTTTATATCCTTTTTTAAAAATAGAGTATCCTATCAATACACTTTTATCAGACCTACTAGACAGTTTATCATCTTCATTTAAAATGTTTTTAAAACACAAGCACCCAAAACTCTTAAGATGATCTAAGATTGGGGGGAACCCATAAATTTTTTCATAAGGACTCTTACCATTTAAAACAGAAGAAGGAAGCCTGTTAATCAAGTATGCAGCAGTTAGAACACATTCAGACCAGAAGTTAAGTGGCACTTGACTTTGAAACAATAAGGCTCTAGCAATGTTTAAAAGGTGTCTATGTTTTCTCTCCACAACACCATTCTGTTGTGGAGTATGAATACATGATGTTTGATGAATAATACCTTTATGATTACAGAAATCACTAAACTGTTTATTTATAAATTCAGTTCCATTATCACTTCTGAAAATTTTAATGTTTTTCTTAAACTGATTTTTCAAGAGTTTATAAAAAATAACTATATTTTCAAAAACTTCACCTTTGTTTTTAAGCATATAGCACCATACTGACCTTGAAAAATCATCTACTATGGTTAGAAAAAACCTATAACCTTCTTTACTTGTGACTCTGTAAGGACCCCAAACATCTAAATGTACTAATTCACCTACATCTTTAGTTTTATGTTCACTAAGTGGAAAAGGATTTCTAATTTGTTTTGCTTTGTGACAAATGTCACAAGGCTTAGACTCAATTTTTCCTAAGTTTAAACACCCTTTTAACACAGCTAGAACTTGATCAGATGGATGTCCAAGTCTGTTATGCCACTTATCACAATCAACAGTACTGTTAAAACACACAGACTCATTACTCACATTATTTCCTAAGAAGTACAGCCCATCAAAAGCTCTACCAGTCACCAGGACATTCTTGGATCTGGAATCCTGAACATAACACTGGTGTTCATCAAACAATACACTAAGTTTGCTATCCCTAGCTAACTTATTAACAGACACCAAATTCACACAATACTCAGGAACATAAAACACATCATACAAGGTAACACCATTTCCTATGTCAACATTCCCAATTTTCTTAACCTTTGCATTAGTTCCATTGGGATGCTTGACAGACATGTTATACTGAGACACATCAAAGGCATTGATCAAGTGTTCATCAGTGCTAACCATATGCTGGTTAGCACCTGAATCCATGATCCATCTTAGCAGTAATGCAGTCTTAGTATAAGCAGAACAATTTGAAAAATTTTCAAATATATATTTTAGTTTAGTTAACACAGACATACTACAAAAACCATTTACAACCACCCCCTCACCTCCTGCATTTGAGGGTTGAGTTTCACTTCCACCCTTTTCACTTATGAGGTTCATCAGCTTGGATATCTGCTCAGAAGTAAAAGGAACAGAAGTAGAACTAGAAACAACATTATTACTAGACACATTAGCTTTCACATTGGAAGAAGAGTTCCTAAAGTTCTGAGACCCACTAAAGTTCTGAGAACCATTTGAGTTCTGAGAACCATTAGAGTTCTGAGAACTACCCTTCTTCCTGAAACCAGGAGGATAACCAACAAGCTCATAGCATCTGTCAACAGTGTGCCCAAGCATGTTACAATGAGTACACTTGAGATTGGGGTTAGGTCCCCTATTTGGAGTACTATTGTTTCTTCTATTATTGACATTGTTTGATTTTGTCAAAAAAGAAACATTAGTACTCTTAACACCACTGTTAGACTTCCTATGAGACTCTTCCCTAGATATAATAGAATAAGCATGTTTAACAGAAGGTAATGGATCTTGCATCAATAAATTTGTTCTAACTGGTTGATATATATCATCCAGTCCCATTAAAAATTGCATGAGTTTTATTAGACTATTAAAACTGTTAAACTCTTTTGATGCATCACAAGTACAAGGTGGTAGTTGGACAATAGAATCAAATTCTTTCCACATAGTATTTAACTTGTGATAGTACTCTGAAACAGTACTACCATTTTGGTTTATAGAACAGATTTTTTGATGCAAACTAAACACTACAGATCCATCAACTTTATCATAAGTTTCTTTTAGATCTAACCAGACATCCCTAGCATTACTAGAGAAGACTTGACCTAAATACAATTCATCACTCACAGAATTCAACAACCAAGACAAAACAACTGAATTACACCTGTCCCATTGTTTACCCAGAACCTCATCATCAGTAGATCTAACACTACTCCCATCAATAAAACCAAATTTATTTTTAGTCTCAAGAGCTAATTTCATAGATTTAGACCAAACATTATAGTTTTCTGTACCCTTAAGTTTGATACTAGTAATAGTCAGAGTACTGGTGTCACTAGGATGAATATACAAAGGGTCACCTATGTCCAATTTGCTAATTAGGGTTCCTGCTGGAGGACCATTACCTCCTCCAGCACCAGCATTAACAACATCACCCATAGTTCCAAGCAGTCAAACACAGATAAGACACAAACAGAGATCAAACAATCAAACAGAAACAATCAAATTAAGATATAATATGATAGGTCCTAAGAAGAACGAAACTGTGTCAGTGTTCAGATAGTGGGTTCATCACTCAAGGTGCCCACCCAGATCTTAACACAGGAGTTCTTTTATTAGCTATATATATATATCAATAATATGTAGCAGTAAGTAATACACAAAGACAACAAGGCAGATAGCAAATAGCCAAGACAAGAAGCAAGCAATC
Source organism: Ambrosia artemisiifolia (assembly GCA_032199755.1). Classification (NCBI taxonomy): domain Eukaryota; kingdom Viridiplantae; phylum Streptophyta; class Magnoliopsida; order Asterales; family Asteraceae; genus Ambrosia; species Ambrosia artemisiifolia. Next base: position 11,147,110 of record CM063524.1, on the reverse strand, counting down.
AAACAGACACAACCAAATACTGAGCCAATACCGGTCCTCCTAACCCGGGCCTTGCTCCTAGACACAACAACAATTTAAACAACAAGAGTGGAACAATCTCACCAGATAACTCGTAGCCTGTAACCTTCACTTAGGGTTACACGGCCATGAGCCTAGGGCTCTGATACCATGTCAGAAAGTATGAATCAAACCTAACTCTCAACGATAAACACAACCACACAATAATAATAACAACAAGAGAAGCGTCAAAACGGTGGCAAAACTATATTATTAACCAACCCAAAAACACCCCCAATACCCAGAGATTCAACAATAGATGAATCTCTAAAACAATACAAAGTCTGTTGATAACGACTGATTGATTAGATCAGTCGTTTCAACTGTGAAACAATACAAACACAAACTTACAGTGTAACAACACACTGAAGAAGACGATACAAAGAAGACGAAACGAATACAGAGAAAACCCTAGACACAAAACAATACAGAATGAATAAAATCTCGAATAATAATCTATATATACTCCAGCTGGAAGCTTCGACGTAATCTCAGCCACACGATCTCTACAATAGATCTCAACCATCCGATTATAACAACCATCAGTCTGGGCTTATAGCCCAGCTCTTTATTAGCCCAGTAACCACAAGCCCAAATAGGAACCTGCCAATATAACTTAAGCCCAATACAAAGAGTTAAATGGATCAGTGTTTGAATCAACAATTATGTAGACATTTTAACAGTTTGCAATACATTAATGGTGTGCTAATTGAAAAAATACCATCAGATCAACGTCAACATAATTGGTGTGTATTTGTGATTGAAGTTACTATAACTTTTAAATTTATTTTTCAGTAATTATGTTGATGCAAATATGAAATTGGTGATGCTGCACTGAATCCAAATTTAATTCTATACTCACTATACTTGCCATGTTCTTGAAAATCATTGTATTGGATTCATAACTAAAGATTTTATATAATCAACACTGGCCCAATCATTCCATCATCTCAAACTTAATGACATGTGTGGGTTCCTAATGACAATCTCAAAAATAGATGTTGGATGGGTTATGGGTACAATGCCAAATTGTTTAAGAGTTGGTACATTATTTTGGTGTTTCTGTTCATTGTGTCCTTCAAGAAAATTTTTATACATGGTCAAGCATGTGATTTTTCTATGTTTCCTTTGTAGTTTTCAAACATTAATGTTTAAATTTCAGGTAAACCACCATTGGATTGAAATGCTCAAAAAAAGAATTGTGTTGGAGCTGCACGCGGTCTATTATATTATATTTACACGAGCCATGTGACCAAAAATTATCCACCGGACGTGAAGGCAGCTAATATTCTCTTAGACGAGTTTAATGAGGCCGTGGCCGGTGACTTTGGCCTGCCTAAACTTCTTGACCTTGCTGTCCTAGAGAGATTAATATCAAAACATGTGACGCGAGAAATCTATGAAGAAGTTATTAATATTGTGCAACTGCATAAACACAGACTGCAACCAATATGCAAATCAATTACATCAGTGGCGCAACGCGCGACAATGAAACCCACTACTTAAAGTTATACGAGACGAAAACATAAACAGATTTCTTACGTGGCTCAACCAGAAATCCAAGAAAATACAAGTAATTTCAGAACCCTTTTGCAGATCTTTTGTTTAATATTTTTTTAAGATGAATATATACAAGTTGTATTTTATATTTTTTTTATACTTTAGATATTTGAAACCATGCCGGCTAATAAACCATGATTACTACTTTCTAAGAACATGGTTTTCTTTCTTAATTTATTATAAAGGAAACATCATCTCAATGATCAACTATGGCAGCATGAGTTGACTTTTGACTTTTTCTAAAGTAGATATGATATTTATATCATGAAACATTATCTTCATTCATTATTTGTGATGAAGGCACCTTGTATCTGTTATTGTTTTGCCTTGTTTCTTATCTTAGATTGTTACTCAATCACTGCCCAGGAACAGTTTGATTACCCTACTGCAAATCTTTCCACCACATGGACCAATATTGAATCTTTACCACATTCTATTAACTTCACAGATGGCTCAAAAGTCCGAGCCATCCTCCTTAGAGGATCATTCGGGCCGAAATTCGCCTGTGGGTTCTACTGCAATGGAAACTGCACCTCTTACCTCTTTGCTGTCTTCATTGTTCAAACCAACAGTGGGGGTGGTATCACTCTACCGTCTATCGGGTTCCCTCAAGTGGTGTGGTCAGCAAACCGAGACCATCCGGTTAGCTATGGTGCAGTAGTTAATCTTAATGCAACAGGAGAATTGATCCTGCAGGATTCTGATGGAAGCACCGTTTGGACTACCAACACTACTGGGAAATCTGTTGCTGGTTTAAACTTGACTAGTGATGGAAACCTAGTATTGTTTGATATCAATAGATCTGTCGTTTGGCAATCGTTTAATTACCCAACAGACTGTTTGGTACCGGGCCAAAGACTGTTTCAAGGACAACCGCTGATACCTAGTGTTTCGTCAACCAATTGGACGGCCCAAAAAGGTTTGTTTTCTCTTCAAGTCATGGATAATGGCTTGTTTGCTTATGTTGGATCTAACCGGCCACAAGTCTACAATCGTAAAGAGGTCTCTAGCAACGATACAAATACAGGAAGAAGATATGTTAGGTTCTTGAATGGTAGTTTGTCTTTATTCATTCATACCAACGACCCAAGTGTTCCGGATGAGATGTTCCCCATACCTGAAGCATCATCAGCCCAGTATATGAAACTGATGCCGAATGGTCATTTGCAAGTGTTTGAATGGAAAGGAAACTGGTCAGTGGTGGCTGATCTTTTTAACAATTATCTTGGAGAGTGTAGTTATCCTATGGCTTGTGGGAGAAATGGTCTGTGTTCGGGTAATCAACAGTGTAGTTGTCCGGTATCAAGCGCTCCCAGGAGAGACTATTTCAGACCAGTGAACGATAGGCAACCAGACTTGGGTTGTTCTGAAATTACTCCTCTCACTTGTAACACACATGATCAGACATCTATTGCACTTGAAAATGTTATGTACTTCAACATTGTTGCAGACATGGAGAGGGTGGATATAGAGACATGCAAACAAGCATGTGTCACCAATTGCTCATGTAAAGCAGCTCTATTTCAGTATGGTTCAAACTCTTCGAGTGGGGAATGTTATCTACCTTCTGAGCTCTTCACAATGATGAATGTTGATCCAGATGTAGTTCATCGTAATTCTTCAGCTTTCATAAAAGTGCAGAATGTAAGATCGCCTTCTTCCGCTTCTAAGTCCCAATCGAATTTAGGAGTTATACTCACTTCCGTTGTTGGAAGTATTCTGTTTGTGCTTGGGGTTATAGGTTTTTTTGTTTACAAAATCCGTAAGAGAAGGCGGGACGCTCTTATGGAGGAAGAGGCTATAGGCGAGGTACCAGGAATGCCAACCCGGTTTTCCTATGAAGAATTGAAAACCGCCACAGAGAACTTCAATAAAAAGCTTGGTGAAGGAGGGTTCGGAGCGGTTTTTGAAGGAACTCTTGAAGACAGCTCAAAGATTGCAGTAAAATGTCTAGAGGGTCTTGGGCATGTTAACAAATCATTTCTAGCTGAGGTTCATTCCATTGGAAGCATTCATCATGTGAATCTGGTTACACTCAGAGGATTTGGTGCTTGGAAATCACAACGTTTTCTTGTGTATGAATTCATGAGTAACGGATCATTAGATCGCTGGATCTACCATGGAGATCGAGACCACGTACTGGATTGGAAATGCAGAAAGAAAATCATTCTTGATGTAGCCAAGGGTCTGACATATCTTCATGAGGATTGTAGGCAAAAAATCATCCACCTAGATATTAAACCTCAAAACATATTGTTGGATAGTGATTTCAATGCCAAAGTATCTGATTTCGGGTTGTCAAAGCTCATTGACAGAAATCAAACCCAAGTGATGACTACAATGAGAGGAACCCCAGGATATCTGGCTCCAGAATGGTTGAGCTCGGTTATTACTGAGAAAGTGGATGTGTACAGCTTTGGTATTGTTCTATTAGAGATGTTGTGTGGGAGGAAAAATTTTGACAGATCTCAGCCTGAAGAAAGCTGGCACTTGCTTGGTGTCTTTCAAAAACGTTGGGAAGAAGGGATGTTGTTAGATATTGTTGACAAGTATAGCAAAGATATGCAAACACACGGTTCAGAAGTTGTGGAGATGATGAAAGTGGCTTCATGGTGTTTACAATATGATTTTACAAAAAGGCCTTCCATGTCAACGGTGGTTAAGGTACTAGAAGGCGTAATAGAAGTCGAATCTAGCTTAGATTATAACTTCGTTGATGCGAGACTGCAAAACACAGCAGTTGAACATGAAAAAGATATGACACCATTGTTAGCATCTGTTCTGTCTGGTCCGAGGTGAGGTTCTTGTGGATGACTTTTATGCATATTCTTAATGTTCCATGTGTTTTATGTTCTTTTCTTTCTTACTTTTGCAAAAACAGTAGTTAGAGATGTTTAAGAGTCAGTATTTACTTCTTCTTGGTCTCTATGATTTTCCAGTAATACACACATATATGTATTGGCGTGTTAAAGAAAGCGTGTTCAGTCGTTAGAAACTTTATGTTTTTTGCTTGAAATGGAGCGTTTTTGTTTTGCATATTGGAGGATAACAGGAAAAGATGCGATGACGATGGAATTGGTTTTGAAATAAAAAGATCTAATTCAGTATTTTTAAACACAGATTATATCAAAACGGCCTATTTTTTATTGGCTTCGTATATACGCTTACTTTGTTTTAATTTCATCCATTAAAACTCAAGAGTTTCTCACAAACTGTGCTTCCTATAGTGTTTTGAATACAACTGTTTTAGTCAAATCAACTCTACAAAACCTACATGAAAGTGCCCTCTCTGTTACAACCCGCTCTACAATTTAGATATAGGCGTTGATCAAGATTCCATCAAGGCAAGTAACACATAAATGACACATCTATATGTTAACCTCCTAAAAAAAAGAATTCCAAATTTCCAATAACAGTTTACCATAACTGGATTTATCCAGTGGTGGATCCAGGAATTTCTTTCACTGGGTTTCTTTTTAGGTGTTTCAAATTTCATATGACCAAACATAAAATTTTCGGGTCGGTTCAAGGGTTCGAGTCGGTTCGGCGGTTCAAGTCAGGTAAAGTTCATCACATAATAAAAATACGATATAATAATGAAAAAACATTGGCATTAGAAATTTAAAGCACGTAATATAAATACGATTATCTTTAAGGATAAAAAAACATACCTATTGACGAGGAGCCCGGAGTGGGGTTGGCCGGTTGGGTTTGGAATAGCAAGCTCGCCACCCTTCTCGGCATAGCTTCTTGCTAGATGATCATGAGCAATGTTCCTTTTTTTGTCCGTTGTTCTATACAACTAACATAAACCAAGTGAAGTGCAAAAGATAATAGACCAAAAATATATTAGATACATAACTGTTTATTTTCATCATCTAATTGGGAATTCGGATATCTATTTGAGTACCCATCTACATTCACCTATCAACAAGAATCAAGGAATTCTTCATAAATAGAAATATATTACACGAAAAGATTAAGTGGCATAACAATAATACAAAACACTAGCATTTAGATGCATACCTTGAAATGTCTATTTTTTTCAAAGTTAGCAAACATGGACAAATAATGCATAGCATTCCAAATCAACATAAAAAATAATGTATCATCCAGCACCACAATAATAACAAAAGATTTTACAAGCAGTGGCAAAGAACCAAACAAATTGACATGTTCATTGAGGCATTTTATCATACAGTTGGTAGGCAATAGTGAACCGATCAAGAGATAACATGGTGATGGACAATTCAACTCAAGCTTAGGTCTGAAATTCCTACCATCATATCCAAATTCATAAATCAATCAACTTGAATCTTTAAATCCTACCACGATATTGTTTATCTAAATAAAATAAAAAATAAAAATAAGCCACAATTACTAGTGCTTAGGTGAATTTTATTTCACTTTAACACCTGTGAAAGAAATATGAAACTAGTGTTAGAAATATATGAGAAAAAACAAGAAATTATAAACAAGATTGTTAACAATTAACAAATAAGAAAGAGAGAAAGCAACAAAACTGTTTAATAACAGTGCAATGAAGTAATGATAGACACCAAATTAATGGATTACTCACATGTTAGATGTTTGGTTCACCCAATGCTCACAGGTCACAACTTTCTGAATAATTTTGTTCCTAAACATTCATAACTTCAAGAATCCCTCAAGACTATTGCAAGGGGAAGTCAAAACCGGAGCAAAGCGAGTGGGGCGACGACGGAAGCAGGCAAAAAGCGATGGTGTGAGAGGGAAGCGGCAGAGAGACGTCTGAAATATGATTTAAGTTGTGGATCCTAGTTTGGGTTTGTATATATTTCGAATTAAAGAAAATAATAAAATAGAAAAAAGTTACAAAACAGGAAACAACCGTAAGGGGCGTGGAGGTGAGGGCAGGAGTGGTAGGCGGGGAGAGGAAGCTTGGCGTGGGGGAGGGGGAAGCCACGTGTCGAAGTGCGATTGGCCGATTTTTATTCATAACTTTAACACAATATAATATTATTCCTTTCACCCCCCCCCCCCCCCACATGGGTCCCACAAGTGTCACATGGCGCTTCACCCCCTCATCCCCCCCCCCCCACTCCCTCTACTCTAATCGAACCCAAGATGGTTGGGTTTGGAAAGAGGGACTTTCCCGCTGGAACACTGTAACATGATGTTTATGGGTTCCCTTAATATATATTTATGGGTTACTTGCAGATTCTTATGTATATTTTCTATTATAATTTCGAAACTCGCTGGGTTCCCGGGAACCCGTACAAAGCTGTATAGATCCGCCCCTGGATTTATCTATGGCATTTGTAAAAGCTACTAATTTAACTATAATAATTTACCTTAGGATTTGAACAGTAAATATGGCAATTTCGTAATTTCTGACTTTTCTAAGGTTATATCAGTCATTTGATTATCCATCATCCTTATCATCCATTATAACATAATTTCTTCATCAAATTGTTTTCATTTACATCTCACATCGTAGACAGAAGAGAGAAAAAGTGGAGAGAGAGAGAGAAATCGCTTCAGAGAGAGAAAATGGCCGCTCGGTGGCCGCCGCCTACCATGCCGGCACGTGAAGGGCACCGACTAAGAGTTCTTGTCGTGGCAAACATGGTGGTAGTAATTGTTTGTTTGAAGATGGAATTTTTCCCTCTTCTCCACCTCTCTCTTACAGCTCTCACTCTCTCTCAAACCCCTCTCTGGCCGGCCACCCTAATCTGGCGGATTTGAGAATTGATGATTCCCCTCTTCTCTTCTTCCTCCGGCGTCTTTACCACCGCCATACCCACCGCGACTTCAGCATATGGTTTGGTTATGGGTGTTATTTGTTGTTGCATGTACCTATTCTATTGTGGTTATGATGAGGTCTACCTTTTTTTTGATTATTCATGAAAATGGTATGGCAAGGATGGTGGATGGTGGGTTTAAACTCGCAACCCGCCTTGCAACCACTTTTTGGTAGAATTCTGAGCCTTCCTCAGTTCTTGATTTGTTGTTCTATAGTTTTTTATATGGTTGTTGTATATTTGTTGTTCTATAGTTATTTAGGGCATGTAGTTGTTAGTTTTACCTGATTGTTAGTAACATAATCATTTTAGGTTCGAAACGGCGGAACAGGTTATTGATTACTATTTCTTTTAAGAATTGAGATTTGTAGTGCGAATGGCGTCGGTATCAAGTCAGCCTCAGTTTCGCTACACACAGGCGCCATCGAAGGTTCTTCATTTGAGGAACTTGCGTTTGGAGTGTACTGAAGAAGAGTTAATTGAGCTCGGGAAGCCGTTTGGTAAAGTTGTAAACACAAAGTGTAATGTTGGAGCGAACAGAAACAAGCCTTTATTGAATTTGTGAGTGTTACTGTTACATATTAACATATTATATTTGCTTTTTTGCGACCCCGTAGACTTATTGTTTTGTGTGTTATAATGTTTATAGGCTGAACAAAATCAAGCGATTGCATTGATATCATATTATGCTTCGTCATCAGAACCAGCTCAGGTACGAGGGAAAACTGTCTACCTACAAGCGATTGCATTCATAGGTTTTGTTTTTGTGAATAAGTCATATCATTTGGTTTGTGATATTAAATAATAGTTCTTATGTGAACATTGCCCAGGAAGGAGCAGGACACCAAGTTCTATCAGCATTTGTTGACATTGTTTTAGACAACTCTCACAATCGCATTCCGGTAATCTTGATCATCTATTAGTCGCAGCAGTTGCGCAGGCTGCTGCGACAACAGCTGAATACAATTCCAATTGGCAAATGAAATTGACTTTTGTTTGTGAAAGTATATATTTTTATTTGTATATGGTTATGTCGGCATCGTTAGAATATATGTTTTGGTAAAACGAAAAGGTCACACGTGTCTTTATTCTTTGGTTTTGTATACCTTTAGAATATTTCTTTGACAACATGAACATCCAGGCGAATTTGTTGAGAATTTTATAAAATATATACGTAAACCGGTAATCTTGATCATCTATTAGTCGCAGCAGTTCCTCTGTATTAGTTTTCAAAGTTGCTTAACAGTTTCAATGGCATTCTTGTAATTTACCTTTTGTTGGGCCGGTCCTGCAATTATGTTTTTTTGGTAGACAAATCGTCTCCTCTATTGAATTTGTTTATAAAAGAACATTAAAGGGGTTGTGATGACACCTAAGCCGCAATTCGGCATGGCAATATGAGGATGGCGGGCTGTCTATGTTCCCGTAACCGTTGTTGCAGCCAATTGTTTTTGCATAGGCAGGTCTGAGCCTGTTTGAATAAATGAAAATAGATTGCCTAAAGAAACCCCTTTGGAGTGTTTATTTGTGAGCTTCCATGAATTGTGCTTTTATCATCTCCGCCGTTGTTAACGTTATATATATATTGTTTGAATATGTTACCAATAAATGTTTCGGTACATATGGTGTGGTTGTTTTTGTGTTAGCCAATCTGCTCTGGTTTGAGGGTCTGAAATTTTTAAGTTCCTTTTTGTCCTTGTGTACACGTGTGTAGCCAACATGTGTCTACGTCTGAGCTTTTACCGGTTGCTATAACCGACTGAACGCTTCAGCCGTTGTCAATCCAGTTTAATGCCTGACTGGAATGTTGGAAAAAAGAGTATTTATGTTCAGGTCCTGTTTGGTCGTTGCATGTCGAATATGTTTGACGGCTATGATGATGGTGGTGAAAGAAAGTTAGGTATGACGTTGCATACCAAGGATGGCGAGTACACAATTTGCTAATTGCAACCTGTTATGCCGCCATGATAACCACTTTACCTGTTCTGAGCCATTAAAAAATACAAAACTGACTACAAATCTGGTTGATTAAAAGCATTGGTATATTAGAATGAAGTTTACCCGTGTGGCGTTGTTCTATATTTGATTTTGCTTCGGATGTTGATAATTAGTTGCTTTGCACAGGTAAGTACCTTCGTAAATTACAAACCTATTTGATTTATATAACAGGTTGATGTTTTAGTTATTGATTTCTGTCATATATGAATACTAAAGTCGACGGTACAAGTTATTTTGGGTAATGGGTCATACTGGGTTTGGTTCAAAAAGGTTATTTTTAATTTTTTTATTGTTTTGGTGATGGTCAGAGGTACACCTAGCCAACATGGGTGCTAGCCAAAATGAGAATTTTTTGTAGCATCCCATCAACAAAGAAACAATTGACACTATTGGCTTATGTGCTATTTAGTTAATAAATGAGTTACATTGTTATGGTTCAAGTTCGTTAAGCCTTTAATTAGACTAAATGGTATAGAATTTACCAATCGACTTTCAAAGTTTCCCCAAATAGTCATCACAAATCAAATGTGCAAAACCCAAATATAATGGTAGTCTCTGATGTTTATAGTTGGTAATTATTTTTGGCATTTTGTAGTTTTGTGTTTGTGTGACGAATTGCTTGACTCATTGTAAACAAACTTTTACTACTCGCACAATGCATTAACGGGTTAAGAAGACTAATGTTGGACTGGTTTTTGGGTCAACATAGTAAATCAGTTACTAGTTGTTTGCGTTATGCAGGTCTCATTGACCATTGCTTTGGTTCTTTGGATTCCGATTTCGGTCTTAAGTGACTTTGGTGGTCTCGGATGTTACACGCCAACACGTCCTATGATCTGGCAATCGGAGGTGCTGGCAATCGGCTTCATGCTCGTGGTTGATGGTTCTTGGTTTGTTATTTCTTTAGATTTTTAATCACTTAATTTTTTTTTATTAAAGCTCATGGGTGTAAATCTTAGTTTCTTTGTTTTTTTTTTGCTGGATCATGTTACACTTGCAGAACATAACACTAGGCAGAGAGCACGAGGTAGGTCGGGAGAGAGCTGGATTAGTTGCTGTTTTATCTAAGATCAGGCCTAAGATTTCATCAACTGGGATTATAACTTGGGATTATAACTTAGGTTGTGCTTTTTTGTTTGGAAAATAAAACGTGTTTCCAACATATATAAAATATATGCAATCTATACCAACTTTAAATCAAAGAATAGGTTTGGCATATGGTTTTATGGAATTTTAACTCATACTACTTGGTTTTCCAGATTCAGAAGAACATTTGTTTGGAAACTTCGGCAGTAGCGACTACAAGTATTTATGTGTGACGGGCACTGGATTAATCAAGCTGGATCCAGTATGCAGCCGCTGAAGTGACCGACATGAATGCTCACTCAAGTATCCAGTTGCTATAAGATTGTACTGACCAAGTAAAGCCTCTTCATAGCTGTCAAAATTTCCCAGGTTTTAGGTGGCAACATTGTGGGCAATTTTGTGGCCATTCAAAAAAACCTGACCATTTGATTGTGAGGTTTGAAAACTGACATTTTTTATGTTTTATTATATGTTATCCATGAGTACTCTGTACAAAATACCATGTTTGCTAATTTTGATGATAATGATTATTAATTGGTTCTTTTAGGCAGTTGTTGGAATATGGTTTTTTGATATTTTTATTGTGCATATCTCAGTTTATTAAGAAGTTTGACCCAATATCTTTTTGATTTTTCCACTTTTTATACTTTCACCTTCCTGACCTTGCCTGTTGAGGATAGACTAGACTCAATGGTCCTAGCCCATATAAGGGATGCGCTAACTCATGGCTAGGTGCCAATACAAGTGTTCGTTTTTCCTATTCTAAGGTTGATATAGACCAAGATTGCAAGATGTAGGAACTCACGTTCAAATGTTAATCTTATAATGGTAGTTGTACCAAATTCGTTTTTGTTTTACGCCAATTTTAGCACAATACAAAGAAGTATTCAAAACGCGCAATGCGCGTTACTGAAAAAGACCTAGTTTGCAATGGTTTTCACATGCCAACTATGACATTGGTAAATGAGTCTAACATTGGCTTTAAAATGATACTTGCTGCTACTTTGCCAGCTCACTAGCATCTCCACTATGCTCCTCAGACTAAATGGGGGCGGCGGCGACGGCCCGTCGTGCCCGTCTTGGGCCGGCCAACATCGCCCCCGCTGTGTCCGGGCCAGCCAAAACGGCTACATTCAGACGAGTTGGACGGGGCAAATTTATTGGTGGGTTTGAAAAGTGTGGGGCTTTGCATTTAAATAAATTGACCGTTACTTTAAAAAAAATACCATTTTTTCCACTATAAAAACCCAATTTACCTTCCCATTTTTACAAACCATCTTCTTTTTATTCTTCTTATACTCTTTTTTTATAAAATCCAACAAAAACCAAAACCCTCATCTCATTAAATGGCGACTTGGACTAACGAAAACGAGATCAAGTTGGTGACGACGTACATCAATATCAAAGGGATGACGGACGAAGAAGTTAATTCGGCTTCTTTTTTTAACAACATTTCGGCGGAATACAACCGTTTAACCGCAACAAATCACCGCACCGCGGATCTACTCGTTAGTAAGTGACGGAGTATACAAATAAGGTGTATGAGGTCGAACAATTTGTTTGAAGCCACAATGGAGGCGAACCCTCGTCTTACCGAATGAGCGACAATCCAACTCACACAACAAGACTATCGGCCTGCTCACGGGGTCGAATTCGCCATCACTCATCTTCTCGCATGGCAATTGTTGCGTTTTTTTCATGTCGATTGGTAGATGTTTAGTTGGCCGCTTTCGTTTTTTTAATTCTTATGTTTCGTTTTTTTTAGGTTTCGGTAATGTCTACTTCTCGCATGGCAAATGTTTTTTTTAATTTATGTTTCGGTTTTTTTAGGTTTCGGTAATGTCTACTTCATTGTAACTGTTTTTTTTTTTTTGATGTTATGTGACTTATTATGTTATTTAATTTAATTATTTACTTAGTTAAAAATTAGAAAATAAAAAACAAATTGTGGCCAATAGGAGTGGAGGACTACCCCCACACCCTTGTTTAGTCCTCAAAATGTCTAAAACAAACTTGGCCCACTTTTTGCCGACGTGGCAGCAAGGCTTCCCAAACCTTGCCTAAACCACACCACAGGAAAGAAAGTACAATATTGTGACTCAAATGGGAGAGAACCTAACACAAGCATTTTATAAAACACCTGGTATATATGCATACATATATTCATTCAATACACTGCAGATACCTATCTTGTAACACTAACTACACGGTCAGGGCCGACTGAAGACATTTGGATGTTTAAAGCGAATGAAAATTTGAGGCCTTTTCGATTTGACATCTTTTAACCTTACAAAACAAATAAAATGAAAACTAAGCTACAAGCCTTAACAATTAAATTGAACAGATTATAATCAAGTTTGCAGCATCATTAAGAGGACGTTAAATTTGATTGTTAACTTTGGACTGATCTAGCAATTTCTCAAAACCACAGGGACATTAAAAAATAAACCCAGATAGTGAAATGGACGAAAATAGCATGAAGATCCAAACCTCAGGGACGAAATTAGCATTTAACTCTATTTTTTAGTTAAATAATACTTTTTATATCTTTTTATCATTACATTTTCTCTCTCATTCACTCACAACCATTTTCAAAAATATTAAAAAAATAAATGGAGAGGAACATAGCTAGTCACCCAAAACACCCAACTGGTTACTAGAATACACGACTAGCATCAAAACAGACGATGATCATAGCTAGTCGCCCAAACACATGACTAGCATTGCAAGTCGCTTGCTCTGCAGGCTGTTGGCATTTTTGGCGCTCAACACCCTTCCGCCAAACACATTCTTTGACTTTATAGTTAGCAGGTTTTTATCATCTTCAAGACTAAAACGTTATGATTTATATGTTTACGTGTTGTGGAACATAGTAATTCGGGTGAAACTAAGTCGAATATGGATAGACATTTAACTTTAAAATCTACATTTCGAACTGTGGAACACTAAATGTATTGCAGGTTCCAGAAACAGCGATTTATTTCATTGAAGATGGGAAGAAGGTCCCTGCTGTGTGACTTCCAGAGACCAGATCAGAAGTTTCCTTCAGTGAGTCGGTTAAACTTTAAAAGCTGCTTCAACTGTATAATCTTAAGAAAGAAACGTTTTTGTTGTTCATAAACTGTCTCCAGTTACCTTCTGAAATGATATTATAAAGTTTGACCCTGCAGTTGATTAACAGTCATGACATTTATGTTTTCTGGTTTAATACGAGAAGCAAAAACGTGGTTGTGCGTCTCACTAACTTGTTTTAGTGAGATAAGAAACAACGCATTGTGTCGTTTTATCGTTGCAGCCTGGTGCATCATAATGTGGTCGATTTTTGGTTTTACAAAATTTAAAAATTGCTTCATTTCAATTTGTTATATAGTTAGGTACCCATGTTGAAAGAACATAAATGAAGAAATGTACATTTTTGTTCTTGTTGTGGACAAGATTTCATAGGATAATATTTGTCCTTTTTAACATATGGCCCACAAATCAAGTTTTGGATTTGTGATATGATTTGTTTAAGGTTTTAAGGCATTTGAGAATACAGAATCATTGAAGTTTAGTCAAATACATTATCAAAGGCCCATGAACTTCACAAAGTGCTTTGAACAAATTTTGATAATGTAATTGGTTACAATACTCAAAACAGAAAGTACAGCAGCATTAGGGAATAGAGAAATTTTGTGGAATTTAAATAACTACTTTTGTACATAACTTATCAACATTTTTGGTATTTCTACAATACTTTTTATATCTTTTTATCATTACATTTTCTCTCTCATTCACTCACAACCATTTTCAAAAATATTAAAAAAATAAATGGAGAGGAACATAGCTAGTCACCCAAAACACCCAACTGGTTACTAGAATACACGACTAGCATCAAAACAGACGATGATCATAGCTAGTCGCCCAAACACATGACTAGCATTGCAAGTCGCTTGCTCTGTAGGCTGTTGGCATTTTTGGCGCTCAACACCCTTCCGCCAAACACATTCTTTGACTTTATAGTTAGCAGGTTTTTATCATCTTCAAGACTAAAACGTTATGATTTATATGTTTACGTGTTGTGGAACATAGTAATTCGGGTGAAAGTAATTCGAATATGGATAGACATTTAACTTTAAAATCTACATTTCTAACTGTGGAACACTAAATGTATTGCAGGTTCCAGAAACAACGATTTATTTCATTGAAGATGGGAAGAAGGTCCCTGCTGTGTGACTTCCAGAGACCAGATCAGATGTTTCCTTCAGTGAGTCGGTTAAACTTTAAAAGCTGCTTCAACTGTATAATCTTAAGGAAGAAACGTTTTTGTTGTTCATAAACTGTCTCCAGTTACCTTCTGAAATGATATTATAAAGTTTGACCCTGCAGTTGATTAACAGTCATGACATTTATGTTTTCTGGTTTAATACGAGAAGCAAAAACGTGGTTGTGCGTCTCACTAACTTGTTTTAGTGAGATAAGAAACAACGCATTGTGTCGTTTTATCGTTGCAGCCTGGTGCATCATCATGTGGTCGATTTTCGGTTTTACAAAATTTAAAAATTGCTTTATTTCAATTTGTTATATAGTTAGGTACCCATGTTGAAAGAACATAAATGAAGAAAGGTACATTTTTGTTCTTGTTGTGGACAAGATTTCATAGGATAATATTTGTCCTTTTTATCATATGGCCCACAAATCAAGTTTTGGATTTGTGATATGATTTGTTTAAGGTTTTAATGCATTTGAGAATACAGAATCATTGAAGTTTAGTCAAATACATTATCAAAGGCCCATGAACTTCACAAAGTGCTTTGAACAAATTTTGATAATGTAATTGGTTACAATACTCAAAACAGAAAGTACAACAGCATTAGGGAATAGGGAAATTTTGTGGAATTTAAATAACTACTTTTGTACATAACTTATCAACATTTTTGGTATTTCTACAATACTTTTTATATCTTTTTATCATTACATTTTCTCTCTCATTCACTCACAACCATTTTCAAAAATATTAAAAAAATAAATGGAGAGGAACATAGCTAGTCACCCAAAACACCCAACTGGTTACTAGAATACACGACTAGCATCAAAACAGACGATGATCATAGCTAGTCGCCCAAACACATGACTAGCATTGCAAGTCGCTTGCTCTGCAGGCTGTTGGCATTTTTGGCGCTCAACACCCTTCCGCCAAACACATTCTTTGACTTTATAGTTAGCAGGTTTTTATCATCTTCAAGACTAAAACGTTATGATTTATATGTTTACGTGTTGTGGAACATAGTAATTCCGGTGAAAGTAAGTCGAATATGGATAGACATTTAACTTTAAAATCTACATTTCTAACTGTGGAACACTAAATGCATTGCCGGTTCCAGAAACAGCGATTTATTTCATTTAAGATGGGAAGAAGGTCCCTGCTGTGTGACTTCCAGAGACCAGATCAGAAGTTTCCTTCAGTGAGTCGGTTAAACTTTAAAAGCTGCTTCAACTGTATGATCTTAAGAAAGAAACGTTTTTGTTGTTCATAAACTGTCTCCAGTTACCTTCTAAAATGATATTATAAAGTTTGACCCTGCAGTTGATTAATAGTCATGACATTTATGTTTTCGAATTTAATACGAGAAGCAAAAACGTGGTTGTGCGTCTCACTAACTTGTTTTAGTGAGATAAGAAACAACGCATTGTGTCGTTTTATCGTTGCAGCCTGGTGCATCATCATGTGGTCGATTTTCGGTTTTACAAAATTTAAAAATTGCTTCATTTCAATTTGTTATATAGTTAGGTACCCATGTTGAAAGAACATAAATGAAGAAAGGTACATTTTTGGTCTTGTTGTGGACAAGATTTCATAGGATAATATTTGTCCTTTTTATCATACGGCCCACAAATCAAGTTTTGGATTTGTGATATGATTTGTTTAAGGTTTAAGGCATTTGAGAATGCAGAATCATTGAAGTTTAGTCAAATACATTATCAAAGGCCCATGAACTTCACAAAGTGCTTTGAACAAATTTTGATAATGTAATTGGTTACAATACTCAAAACAGAAAGTACAGCAGCATTAGGGAATAGGGAAATTTTGTGGAATTTAAATAACTACTTTTGTACATAACTTTGCAACATTTTTGGTATTTCTACAATAATTTTTATATCTTTTTATCATTACATTTTCTCTCTCATTCACTCACAACCATTTTCAAAAATATTAAAAAAATAAATGGAGAGGAACATAGCTAGTCACCCAAAACACCCAACTGGTTACTAAAATACATGACTAGCATCAAAACAGACGATGATCATAGTTAGTCGCCCAAACACATGACTAGCATTGCAAGTCGCTTGCTCTGCAGGCTGTTGGCATTTTTGGCGCTCAACACCCTTCCGCCAAACACATTCTTTGACTTTATAGTTAGCAGGTTTTTGTCATCTTCAAGACTAAAACGTTATGATTTATATGTTTACGTGTTGTGGAACATAGTAATTCGGGTGAAAGTAAGTTGAATATGGATAGACATTTAACTTTAAAATCGACATTTCTAACTAGGGAACACTAAATGTATTGCAGGTTCCAGAAACAGCGATTTATTTCATTGAAGATGGGAAGAAGGTCCCTGCTGTGTGACTTCCAGAGACCAGATCAGAAGTTTCCTTCACTGAGTCGGTTAAACTTTAAAAGCTGCTTCAACTGTATGATCTTAAGAAAGAAACGTTTTTGTTGTTCATAAACTGTCTCCAGTTACCTTCTAAAATGATATTATAAAGTTTAACCCTGCAGTTGATTAATAGTCATGACATTTATGTTTTCTGGTTTAATACGAGAAGCAAAAACGTGGTTGTACGTCTCACTAACTTGTTTTAGTGAGATAAGAAACAACGCATTGTGTCGTTTTATCGTTGCAGCCTGGTGCATCAACATGTGGTCGATTTTCGGTTTTACAAAATTTAAAAATTGCTTCATTTCAATTTGTTATATAGTTAGGTACCTATGTTGAAAGAACATAAATGAAGAAAGGTACATTTTTGTTCTTGTTGTGGACAAGATTTCATAGGATAATATTTGTCCTTTTTATCATATGGCCCACAAATCAAGTTTTGGATTTGTGATATGATTTGTTTAAGGTTTTAAGGCATTTGAGAATACAGAATCATTGAAATTTCGTCAAATACATTATCAAAAGCCCATGAACTTCACAAAGTGCTTTGAACAAATTTTGATAATGTAATTGGTTACAATACTCAAAACAGAAAGTACAGCAGCGTTAGGGAATAGGGAAATTTTGTGGAAATTAAATAACTACTTTTGTACATAACTTAGCAACATTTTTGGTATTTCTACAATACTTTTTATATCTTTTTATCATTACATTTTCTCTCTCATTCACCCACAACCATTATCAAAAATATTAAAAAATAAATGGAGAGGAACATAGCTAGTCACCCAAAACACCCAACTGGTTACTAAAATACATGACTAGCATCAAAACAGACGATGATCATAGCTAGTCGCCCAAACACATGACTAGCATTGCAAGTCGCTTGCTCTGCAGGCTGTTGGCATTTTTGGCGCTCAACACCCTTCCGCCAAACACATTCTTTGACTTTATAGTTAGCAGGTTTTTATCATCTTCAAGACTAAAACGTTATGATTTATATGTTTACGTGTTGTGGAACATAGTAATTCGGGTGAAAGTAAGTCGAATATGGATAGACATTTAACTTTAAAATCTACATTTCTAACTGTGGAACACTAAATGTATTGCAGGTTCCAGAAACAGCGATTTATTTCATTGAAGATGGGAAGAAGGTCCCTGCTGTGTGACTTCCAGAGACCAGATCAGAAGTTTCCTTCAGTGAGTCGGTTAAACTTTAAAAGCTGCTTCAACTGTATGATCTTAAGAAAGAAACGTTTTTGTTGTTCATAAACTGTCTCCAGTTACCTTCTAAAATGATATTATAAAGTTTGACCCTGCAGTTGATTAACAGTCATGACATTTATGTTTTCTGGTTTAATACGAGAAGCAAAAACGTGGTTGTGCGTCTCACTAACTTGTTTTAGTGAGATAAGAAACAACGCATTGTGTCGTTTTATCGTTGCAGCCTGGTGCATCATCATGTGGTCGATTTTCGGTTTTACAAAATTTAAAAATTGCTTCATTTCAATTTGTAATATAGTTAGGTACCCATGTTGAAAGAACATATATGAAGAAAGGTACATTCTTGTTCTTGTTGTGGACAAGATTTCATAGGATAATATTTGTCCTTTTTATCATATGGCCCACAAATCAAGTTTTGGATCTGTGATATGATTTGTTTAAGGTTTTAAGGCATTTGAGTATACCTAATCATTGAAGTTTAGTCAAATACATTATCAAAGGCCCATGAACTTCACAAAGTGCTTTGAACAAATTTTGATAATGTAATTGGCTACAATACTCAAAACAGAAAGTACAGCAGCATTAGGGAATAGGGAAATTTTGTGGAATTTAAATAACTACTTTTGTTCATAACTTAGCAACATTTTTGGTATTTCTACAATACTTTTTATATCTTTTTATCATTACATTTTCTCTCTCATTCACTCACAACCATTTTCAAAAATATTAAAAAAATAAATGGAGAGGAACATAGCTAGTCACCCAAAACACCCAACTCGTTACTAAAATACACGACTAGCATCAAAACAGACGATGATCATAGCTAGTCGCCTAAACACATGACTAGCGTTGCAAGTCGCTTGCTCTGCAGGCTGTTGGCATTTTTGGCGCTCAACACCCTTCCGCCAAACACATTCTTTGACTTTATAGTTTGCAGGTTTTTATCATCTTCAAGACTAAAACGTTATGATTTATATGTTTACGAGTTGTGGAACATAGTAATTCGGGTGAAAATAAGTCGAATATGGATAGACATTTAACTTTAAAATCTACATTTCTAACTGTGGAACACTAAATGTATTGCAGGTTCCAGAAACAGCGATTTATTTCATTGAAGATGGGAAGAAGGTCCCTGCTGTGTGACTTCCAGAGACCAGATCAGAAGTTTCCTTCAGTGAGTCGGTTAAACTTTAAAAGCTGCTACAACTGTATGATCTTAAGAAAGAAACGTTTTTGTTGTTCATAAACTGTCTCCAGTTACATTCTGAAATGATATTATAAAGTATGACCCTGCAGTTGATTAATAGTCATGACATTTATGTTTTCTGGTTTAATACGAGAAGCAAAAACGTGGTTGTGCGTCTCACTAACTTGTTTTAGTGAGATAAGAAACAACGCATTGTGTCGTTTTATTGTTGCAGCCTGGTGCATCATCATGTGGTCGATTTTCGGTTTTACAAAATTTAAAAATTGCTTCATTTCAATTTGTTATATAGTTAGGTACCAATGTTGAAAGAACATAAATGAAGAAAGGTACATTTTTGTTCTTGTTGTGGACAAGATTTCATAGGATAACATTTGTCCTTTTTATCATATGGCCCACAAATCATGTTTTGGATTTGTGATATGATTTGTTTAAGGTTTTAAGGCATTTGAGAATGCAGAATCATTGAAGTTTAGTCAAATACATTATCAAAGGCCCATGAACTTCACAAAGTGCTTTGAACAAATTTTGATAATGTAATTGGCTACAATACTCAAAACAGAAAGTACAGCAGCATTAGGGAATTGGGAAATTTTGTGGAATTTAAATAACTACTTTTGTTCATAACTTAGCAACATTTTTGGTATTTCTACAATACTTTTTATATCTTTTTATCATTACATTTTCTCTCTCATTCACTCACAACCATTTTCAAAAATATTAAAAAAATAAATGGAGAGGAACATAGCTAGTCACCCAAAACACCCAACTCGTTAATAAAATACACGACTAGCATCAAAACAGACGATGATCATAGCTAGTCGCCCAAACACATGACTAGCGTTGCAAGTCGCTTGCTCTGCAGGCTGTTGGCATTTTTGGCGCTCAACACCCTTCCGCCAAACACATTCTTTGACTTTATAGTTAGCAGGTTTTTATCATCTTCAAGACTAAAACGTTATGATTTATATGTTTACGTGTTGTGGAACATAGTAATTCGGGTGAAAATAAGTCGAATATGGATAGACATTTAACTTTAAAATTTACATTTCTAACTGTGGAACACTAAATGTATTGCAGGTTCCAGAAACAGCGATTTATTTCATTGAAGATGGGAAGAAGGTCCCTGCTGTGTGACTTCCAGAGACCAGATCAGAAGTTTCCTTCAGTGAGTCGGTTAAACTTTAAAAGCTGCTACAACTGTATGATCTTAAGAAAGAAACGTTTTTGTTGTTCATAAACTGTCTCCAGTTACCTTCTGAAATGATATTATAAAGTATGACCCTGCAGTTGATTAATAGTCATGACATTTATGTTTTCTGGTATAATACGAGAAGCAAAAACGTGGTTGTGCGTCTCACTAACTTGTTTTAGTGAGATAAGAAACAACGCATTGTGTCGTTTTATCGTTGCAGCCTGGTGCATCATCATGTGGTCGATTTTCGGTTTTACAAAATTTAAAAATTGCTTCATTTCAATCTGTTATATAGTTAGGTACCAATGTTGAAAGAACATAAATGAAGAAAAGTACATTTTTGTTCTTGTTGTGGACAAGATTTCATAGGATAACATTTGTCCTTTTTATCATATGGCCCACAAATCAAGTTTTGGATTTGTGATATGATTTGTTTAAGGTTTTAAGGCATTTGAGAATACAGAATCATTGAAGTTTAGTCAAATACATTATCAAAGGCCCATGAACTTCACAAAGTGCTTTGAACAAATTTTGATAATGTAATTGGTTACAATACTCAAAACAGAAAGTACAGCAGCGTTAGGGAATAGGGAAATTTTGTGGAATTTAAATAACTACTTTTGTTCATAACTTAGCAACATTTTTGGTATTTCTACAATACTTTTTATATCTTTTTATCATTACATTTTCTCTCTCATTCACTCACAACCATTTTCAAAAATATTAAAAAAATAAATGGAGAGGAACATAGCTAGTCACCCAAAACACCCAACTGGTTACTAAAATACACGACTAGCATCAAAACAGACGACGATCATAGCTAGTCGCCCAAACACATGACTAGCATTGCAAGTCGCTTGCTCTGCAGGCTGTTGGCATTTTTGGTGCTCAACACCCTTCCGCCAAACACATTCTTTGACTTTATAGTTAGCAGGTTTTTATCATCTTCAAGACTAAAACGTTATGATTTATATGTTTACGTGTTGTGGAACATAGTAATTCGGGTGAAAATAAGTCGAATATGGATAGACATTTAACTTTAAAATCTACATTTCTAACTGTGGAACACTAAATGTATTGCAGGTTCCAGAAACAGCGATTTATTTCATTGAAGATGGGAAGAAGGTCCCTGCTGTGTGACTTCCAGAGACCAGATCAGAAGTTTCCTTCAGTGAGTCGGTTAAACTTTAAAAGCTGCTTCAACTGTATGATCTTAAGAAAGAAACGTTTTTGTTGTTCATAAACGGTCTCCTGTTACCTTCTAAAATGATATTATAAAGTTTGACCCTGCAGTTGATTAATAGTCATGACATTTATGTTTTCTGGTTTAATACGAGAAGCAAAAACGTGGTTGTGCGTCTCACTAACTTGTTTTAGTGAGATAAGAAACAATGCATTGTGTCGTTTTATCGTTGCAGCCTGGTGCATCATCATATGGTCGATTTTCGGTTTTACAAAATTTAAAAATTGCTTCATTTCAATTTGTTATATAGTTAGGTACCCATGTTGAAAGAACATAAATGAAGAAAGGTACATTTTTATTCTTGTTGTGGACAAGATTTCATAGGATAATATTTGCCCTTTTTATCATATGGCCCACAAATCAAGTTTTGGATTTGTGATATGATTTTTTTAAGGTTTTAAGGCATTTGAGAATGCAGAATCATTGAAGTTTAGTCAAATACATTATCAAAGGCCCATGAACTTCCAAAGTGCTTTGAATAAATTTTGATAATGTAATTGGTTACAATACTCAAAAAAGAAAGTACAGCAGCATTAGGGAATAGGGAAATTTTGTGGAATTTAAATAACTAATTTTGTACATAACTTATCAACATTTTTGGTATTTCTACAATACTTTTTATATCTTTTTATCATTACATTTTCTCACTCATTCACTCACAACCATTTTCAAAAATATTAAAAAAATAAATGGAGAGGAACATAGCTAATCACCCAAAACACCCAACTGGTTACTAAAATACACGACTAGCATCAAAACAAACGACGATCATAGCTAGTCGCCCAAACACATGACTAGCATTGCAAGTCGCTTGCTCTGCAGGCTGTTGGCATTTTTGGCGCTCAACACCCTGCCGCCAAACACATTCTTTGACTTTATAGTTAGCAGGTTTTTATCATCTTCAAGACTAAAACGTTATGATTTATATGTTTACGTGTTGTGGAACATAGTAATTCGGGTGAAAGTAAGTCGAATATGGATAGACATTTAACTTTAAAATCTACATTTCTAAGTGTAGAACACTAAATGTATTGCAGGTTCCAGAAACAGCGATTTATTTCATTGAAGATGGGAAGAAGGTCCCTGCTGTGTGACTTCCAGAGACCAGATCAGAAGTTTCCTTCAGTGAGTCGGTTAAACTTTAAAAGCTGCTTTAACTGTATGATCTTAAGAAAGAAACGTTTTTGTTGTTCATAAACTATCTCCAGTTACCTTCTGAAATGATATTATAAAGTTTGACCCTGCAGTTGATTAATAGTCATGACATTTATGTTTTCTGGTTTAATACGAGAAGCAAAAACGTGGTTGTGCGTCTCACTAACTTGTTTTAGTGAGATAAGAAACAACGCATTGTGTCGTTTTATCGTTGCAGCCTGGTGCATCATCATGTGGTCGATTTTCGGTTTTACAAAATTTAAAAATTGCTTCATTTCAATTTGTTATATAGTTAGGTACCCATGTTGAAAGAACATAAATGAAGAAAGGTACATTGTTGTTCTTGTTGTGGACAAGATTTCATAGGATAATATTTGTCCTTTTTATCATATGGCCCACAAATCAAGTTTTGGATTTGTGATATGATTTGTTTAAGGTTTTAAGGCATTTGAGAATACAGAATCATTGAAGTGTAGTCAAATACATTATCAAAGGCCCATGAACTTCACAAAGTGCTTTGAACAAATTTTGATAATGTAATTGGTTACAATACTCAAAACAGAAAGTACAGCAGCGTTAGGGAATAGGGAAATTTTGTGGAATTTAAATAACTACTTTTGTACATAACTTAGCAACATTTTTGGTATTTCTACAATACTTTTTATATCTTTTTATCATTACATTTTCTCTCTCATTCACTCACAACCATTATAAAAAATATTAAAAAAATAAATGGAGAGGAACATAGCTAGTCACCCAAAACACCCAACTCGTTACTAAAATACACGACTAGCATCAAAACAGACGATGATCATAGCTAGTCGCCCAAACACATGACTAGCATTGCAAGTCGCTTGCTCTGCAGGCTGTTGGCATTTTTGGCGCTCAGCACCCTTCCGCCAAACACATTCTTTGATTTTATAGTTAGCAGGTTTTTATCATCTTCAAGACTAAAACGTTATGATTTATATGTTTACGTGTTGTGGAACATAGTAATTCGGGTGAAAGTAAGTCGAATATGGATAGACATTTAACTTTAAAATCTACATTTCTAACTGTGGAACACTAAATGTATTGCAGGTTCCAGAAACAGCGATTTATTTCATTGAAGATGGGAAGAAGGTCCCTGCTGTGTGACTTCCAGAGACCAGATCAGGAGTTTCCTTCAGTGAGTCGGTTAAACTTTAAAAGCTGCTTCAACTGTATGATCTTAAGAAAGAAACGTTTTTGTTGTTCATAAACTGTCTCCAGTTACCTTCTAAAATGATATTATAAAGTTTGACCCTGCAGTTGATTAACAGTCATGACATTTATGTTTTCTGGTTTAATACGAGAAGCAAAAACGTGGTTGTGCGTCTCACTAACTTGTTTTAGTGAGATATGAAACAACGCATTGTGTCGTTTTATCGTTGCAGCCTGGTGCATCATCATGTGGTCGATTTTCGGTTTTACAAAATTTAAAAATTGCTTCCTTTCAATTTGTTATATAGTTAGGTACCCATGTTGAAAGAACATAAATGAAGAAAGGTACATTCTTGTTCTTGTTGTGGACAAGATTTCATATGATAATATTTGTCCTTTTTATCATATGGCCCACAAATCAAGTTTTGGATTTGTGATATGATTTGTTTAAGGTTTTAAGGCATTTGAGAAAAAAGAATCATTGAAGTTTAGTCAAATACATTATCAAAGGCCCATGAACTTCACAAAGTGCTTTGAACAAATTTTGATAATGTAATT
This sequence comes from Ambrosia artemisiifolia, assembly GCA_032199755.1. NCBI lineage: Eukaryota > Viridiplantae > Streptophyta > Magnoliopsida > Asterales > Asteraceae > Ambrosia > Ambrosia artemisiifolia. The sequence goes on along the minus strand of CM063524.1, from coordinate 11,122,227 downwards.
GGTTACAATACTCAAAACAGAAAGTACAGCAGCGTTAGGGAATAGGGAAATTTTGTGGAATTTAAATAACTACTTTTGTACATAACTTAGCAACATTTTTGGTATTTCTACAATACTTTTTATATCTTTTTATCATTACATTTTCTCTCTCATTCACTCACAACCATTATAAAAAATATTAAAAAAATAAATGGAGAGGAACATAGCTAGTCACCCAAAACACCCAACTCGTTACTAAAATACACGACTAGCATCAAAACAGACGATGATCATAGCTAGTCGCCCAAACACATGACTAGCATTGCAAGTCGCTTGCTCTGCAGGCTGTTGGCATTTTTGGCGCTCAGCACCCTTCCGCCAAACACATTCTTTGATTTTATAGTTAGCAGGTTTTTATCATCTTCAAGACTAAAACGTTATGATTTATATGTTTACGTGTTGTGGAACATAGTAATTCGGGTGAAAGTAAGTCGAATATGGATAGACATTTAACTTTAAAATCTACATTTCTAACTGTGGAACACTAAATGTATTGCAGGTTCCAGAAATAGCGATTTATTTCATTGAAGATGGGAAGAAGGTCCCTGCTGTGTGACTTCCAGAGACCAGATCAGAAGTTTCCTTCAGTGAGTCGGTTAAACTTTAAAAGCTGCTTCAATTGTATGATCTTAAGAAAGAAACGTTTTTGTTGTTCATAAACTGTCTCCAGTTACCTTCTAAAAGGATATTATAAAGTTTGACCCTGCAGTTAATTAACAGTCATGACATTTATGTTTTCTGGTTTAATACGAGAAGCAAAAACGTGGTTGTGCGTCTCACTAACTTGTTTTAGTGAGATAAGAAACAACGCATTGTGTCGTTTTATCGTTGCAGCCTGGTGCATCATCATGTGGTCGATTTTCGGTTTTACAAAATTTAAAAATTGCTTCATTTCAATTGGTTATATAGTTAGGTACCCATGTTGAAAGAACATAAATGAAGAAAGGTACATTCTTGTTCTTGTTGTGGACAAGATTTCATATGATAATATTTGTCCTTTTTATCATATGGCCCACAAATCAAGTTTTGGATTTGTGATATGATTTGTTTAAGGTTTTAAGGCATTTGAGAAAAAAGAATCATTGAAGTTTAGTCAAATACATTATCAAAGGCCCATGAACTTCACAAAGTGCTTTGAACAAATTTTGATAATGTAATTGGTTACAATACTCAAAACAGAAAGTACAGCAGCGTTAGGGAATAGGGAAATTTTGTGGAATTTAAATAACTACTTTTGTACATAACTTAGCAACATTTTTGGTATTTCTACAATACTTTTTATATCTTTTTATCATTACATTTTCTCTCTCATTCACTCACAACCATTATAAAAAATATTAAAAAAATAAATGGAGAGGAACATAGCTAGTCACCCAAAACACCCAACTCGTTACTAAAATACACGACTAGCATCAAAACAGACGATGATCATAGCTTGTCGCCCAAACACATGACTAGCATTGCATGTCGCTTGCTCTGCAGGCTGTTGGCATTTTTGGCGCTCAGCACCCTTCCGCCAAACACATTCTTTGATTTTATAGTTAGCAGGTTTTTATCATCTTCAAGACTAAAACGTTATGATTTATATGTTTACGTGTTGTGGAACATAGTAATTCGGGTGAAAGTAAGTCGAATATGGATAGACATTTAACTTTAAAATCTACATTTCTAACTGTGGAACACTAAATGTATTGCAGGTTCCAGAAATAGCGATTTATTTCATTGAAGATGGGAAGAAGGTCCCTGCTGTGTGACTTCCAGAAACCAGATCAGAAGTTTCCTTCAGTGAGTCGGTTAAACTTTAAAAGCTGCTTCAACTGTATGATCTTAAGAAAGAAACGTTTTTGTTGTTCATAAACTGTCTCCAGTTACCTTCTAAAATGATATTATAAAGTTTGACCCTGCAGTTAATTAACAGTCATGACATTTATGTTTTCTGGTTTAATACGAGAAGCAAAAACGTGGTTGTGCGTCTCACTAACTTGTTTTAGTGAGATAAGAAACAACGCATTGTGCCGTTTTATCGTTGCAGCCTGGTGCATCATCATGTGGTCGATTTTCGGTTTTACAAAATTTAAAAATTGCTTCATTTCAATTTGTTATATAGTTAGGTACCCATGTTGAAAGAACATAAATGAAGAAAGGTACATTCTTGTTCTTGTTGTGGACAAGATTTCATAGGATAATATTTGTCCTTTTTATCATATGGCCCACAAATCAAGTTTTGGATTTGTGATATGATTTGTTTAAGGTTTTAAGGCATTTGAGAAAAAAGAATCATTGAAGTTTAGTCAAATACATTATCAAAGGCCAATGAACTTCACAAAGTGCTTTGAACAAATTTTGATAATGTAATTGGTTACAATACTCAAAACAGAAAGTACAGCAGCATTAGGGAATAGGGAAATTTTGTGGAATTTAAATAACTACTTTTGTTCACAACTTAGCAACATTTTTGGTATTTCTACAATACTTTTTATATCTTTTTATCATTACATTTTCTCTCTCATTCACTCACAACCATTTTCAAAAATATTAAAAAAATAAATGGAGAGGAACATAGCTAGTCACCCAAAACACCCAACTTGTTACTAAAATACCCGACTAGCATCAAAACAGACGACGATCATAGCTAGTCGCCCAAACACATTACTAGCATTGCAAGTCGCTTGCTCTGCAGGCTGTTGGCATTTTTGGCGCTCAACACCCTTCCGTCAAACACATTCTTTGACTTTATAGTTAGCAGGTTTTTATCATCTTCAAGACTAAAACATTATGATTTATATGTTTACGTGTTGTGGAACATAGTAATTCGGGTGAAAATAAGTCGAATATGGATAGACATTTAACTTTAAAATCTACATTTCTAACTGTGGAACACTAAATGTATTGCAGGTTCCAGAAACAGCGATTTATTTCATTGAAGATGGGAAGAAGGTCCCTGCTGTGTGACTTCCAGAGACCAGATCAGAAGTTTCCTTCAGTGAGTCGGTTAAACTTTAAAAGCTGCTTCAACTGTATGATCTTAAGAAAGAAACGTTTTTGTTGTTCATAAACTGTCTCCAGTTACCTTCTAAAATGATACTATAAAGTTTGACCCTGCAGTTGATTAATAGTCATGACATTTATGTTTTCTAGTTTAATACGAGAAGCAAAAACGTGGTTGTGCGTCTCACTAACTTGTTTTAGTGAGATAAGAAACAACACATTGTGTCGTTCTATCGTTGCAGCCTGGTGCATCATCACGTGGTCGATTTTCGGTTTTACAAAATTTAAAAATTGCTTCATTTCAATTTGTTATATAGTTAGGTACCCATGTTGAAAGAACATAAATGAAGAAAGGTACATTTTTGTTCTTGTTGTGGACAAGATTTCATAGGATAATATTTGTCCCTTTTATCATATGGCCCACAAATCAAGTTTTGGATTTGTGATATGATTTGTTTAAGGTTTTAAGGCATTTAAGAATACAGAATCATTGAAGTCTAGTCAAATACATTATCAAAGGCCCATGAACTTCACAAAGTGCTTTGAACAAATTTTGATAATGTAATTGGTTACAATACTCAAAACAGAAAGTACAGCAGCATTAGGGAATAGGGAAATTTTGTGGAATTTAAATAACTACTTTTGTACATAACTTAGCAACATTTTTGGTATTTCTACAATACTTTTTATATCTTTTTACCATTACATTTTATCTCTCATTCACTCACAACCATTTTCAAAAATATTAAAAAAATAAATGGAGAGGAACATAGCTAGTCACCCAAAACACCCAACTGGTTACTAAAATACACGACTAGCATCAAAACAGACGATGATCGTAGCTAGTCGCCCAAACACATGACTAGCATTGCAAGTCGCTTGCTCTGCAGGCTGTTGGTATTTTTGGCGCTCAACACCCTTCCGCCAAACACATTCTTTGACTTTATAGTTAGCAGGTTTTTATCATCTTCAAGACTAAAACGTTATGATTTATATGTTTACGTGTTGTGGAACATAGTAATTCGGGTGAAAGTAATTCGAATATGGATAGACATTTAACTTTAAAATCTACATTTGTAACTGTGGAACACTAAATGTATTGCAGGTTCCAGAAACAGCGATTTATTTCATTGAAGATGGGAAGAAGGTCCCTGCTGTGTGACTTCCAGAGACCAGATCAGAAGTTTCCTTCAGTGAGTCGGTTAAACTTTAAAAGCTGCTTCAACTGTATGATCTTAAGAAAGAAACGTTTTTGTTGTTCATAAACTGTCTCCAGTTACCTTCTGAAATGATATTATAAAGTTTGACCCTACAGTTGATTAACAGTCATGACATTTATGTTTTCTGGTTTAATACGAGAAGAAAAAACGTGGTTGTGCATCTCACTAACTTGTTTTAGTGAGATAAGAAACAACGCATTGTGTCGTTTTATCGTTGCAGCCTGGTGCATCATCATGTGGTCGATTTTCGGTTTTACAAAAATTAAAAATTGCTTCATTTCAATTTGTTATATAGTTAGGTACCCATGTTGAAAGAACATAAATGAAGAAAGGTACATTTTTGATCTTGTTGTGGACAAGATTTCATAGGATAATATTTGTCCTTTTTATCATATGGCCCACAAATCAAGTTTTGGATTTGTGATATGATTTGTTTAAGGTTTTAAGGCATTTGAGAATACAGAATCATTGAGTTTAGTCAAATACATTATCAAAGGCCCATGAACTTCATAAAGTGCTTTGAACAAATTTTGATAATGTAATTGGTTACAATACTCAAAACAGAAAGTACAGCAGCATTAGGGAATAGGGAAATTTTGTGGAATTTAAATAACTACTTTTGTACATAACTTATCAACATTTTTGGTGTTTCTACAATACTTTTTATATCTTTTTATCATTACATTTTCTCTCTCATTCACTCACAACCATTTTCAAAAATATTAAAAAAATAAATGGAGAGGAACATAGCTAGTTACCCAAAACACCCAACTTGTTACTAAAATACCCGACTAGCATCAAAACAGACGACGATCATAGCTAGTCGCCCAAACACATGACTAGCATTGCAAGTCGCTTGCTCTGCAGGCTGTTGGCATTTTTGGCGCTCAACACCCTTCCGCCAAACACATTCTTTGACATTATAGTTAGCAGGTTTTTATCATCTTCAAGACTAAAACGTTATGATTTATATGTTTACGTGTTGTGGAACATAGTAATTCGGGTGAAAATAAGTCGAATATGGATAGACATTTAACTTTAAAATCTACATTTCTAACTGTGGAACACTAAATGTATTGCAGGTTCCAGAAACAGCGATTTATTTCATTGAAGATGGGAAGGTCCCTGCTGTGTGACTTCCAGAGACCAGATCGGAAGTTTCCTTCAGTGAGTCGGTTAAACTTTAAAAGCTGCTTCAACTGTATGATCTTAAGAAAGAAACGTTTTTGTTGTTCATAAACTGTCTCCGGTTACCTTCTAAAATGATACTATAAAGTTTGACCCTGCAGTTGATTAATAGTCATGACATTTACGTTTTCTGGTTTAATACGAGAAGCAAAAACGTGGTTGTGCGTGTCACTAACTTGTTTTAGTGAGATAAGAAACAACGCATTGTGTCGTTTTATTGTTGCAGCCTGGTGCATCATCATGTGGTCGATTTTCGGTTTTACAAAATTTAAAAATTGCTTCATTTCAATTTGTTATATAGTTAGGTACCCATGTTGAAAGAACATAAATGAAGAAAGGTACATTTTTGTTCTTGTTGTGGACAAGATTTCATAGGATAATATTTGTCCTTTTTATCATATGGCCCACAAATCAAGTTTTGGATTTTTGATATGATTTGTTTAAGGTTTTAAGGCATTTGAGAATACAGAATCATTGAAGTCGAGTCAAATACATTATCAAAGGCCCATGAACTTCACAAAGTGCTTTGAACAAATTTTGATAATGTAATTGGTTACAATACTCAAAACAGAAAGTACAGCAGCATTAGGGAATAGGGAAATTTTGTGGAATTTAAATAACTACTTTTGTACATAACTTAGCAACATTTTTGGTATTTCTACAATACTTTTTATATCTTTTTATCATTACATTTTCTCTCTCATTCACTCACAACCATTTTCAAAAATATTAAAAAAATAAATGGAGAGGAACATAGCTAGTTACCCAAAACACCCAACTGGTTACTAAAATACACGACTAGCATCAAAACAGACGATGATCATAGCTAGTCGCCCAAACACATGACTTGCATTGCAAGTCGCTTGCTCTGCAGGCTGTTGGCATTTTTGGCGCTCAACACCCTTCCGCCAAACACATTCTTTGACTTTATAGTTAGCAGGTTTTTATCATCTTCAAGACTAAAACGTTATGATTTATATGTTTACGTGTTGTGGAACATAGTAATTCGGGTGAAAGTAAGTCGAATATGGATAGACATTTAACTTTAAAATCTACATTTCTAACTGTGGAACACTAAATGTATTGCAGGTTCCAGAAACAGCGATTTATTTCATTGAAGATGGGAAGAAGGTCCCTGCTGTGTGACTTCCAGAGACCAGATCAGAAGTTTCCTTCAGTGAGTCGGTTAAACTTTAAAAGCTGCTTCAACTGTATGATCTTAAGAAAGAAACGTTTTTGTTGTTCATAAACTGTCTCCAGTTACCTTCTGAAATGATATTATAAAGTTTGACCCTACAGTTGATTAACAGTTATGACATTTATGTTTTCTGGTTTAATACGAGAAGCAAAAACGTGGTTGTGCGTCTCACTAACTTGTTTTAGTGAGATAAGAAACAACGCATTGTGTCGTTTTATCGTTGCAGCCTGGTGCATCATCATGTGGTCGATTTTCAGTTTTACAAAATTTAAAAATTGCTTCATTTCAATTTGTTATATAGTTAGGTACCCATGTTGAAAGAACATAAATGAAGAAAGGTACATTTTTGTTCTTGTTGTGGACAAGATTTCATAGGATAATATTTGTCCTTTTTATCATATGGCTCACAAATCAAGTTGTGGATTTTTGATATGATTTGTTTAAGGTTTTAAGGCATTTGAGAATACAGAATCATTGAAGTTTAATCAAATACATTATCAAAGGCCCATGAACTTCACAAAGTGCTTTGAACAAATTTTGATAATGTAATTGGTTACAATACTCAAAACAGAAAGTACAGCAGCATTAGGGAATAGGGAAATTTTGTGGAATTTAAATAACTACTTTTGTACATAACTTAGCAACATTTTTGGTATTTCTACAAAATTTTAATAAATACATTAATCCAAAATATAAATTTGCAATATACAAACTTAAAAATGGAGATATTAAACAAACCCTTGCGAGTTGCAATGATATCAGCAAGCAGAGGTAGAACCTCTGAATATTGTGACTCTACCATGCTGTGTCTCAGGAATCTTTTCAATACGATCCAGAAAGCAAATCAGTACCAATATCTAATTGGTGCACAACATTCCTCCCAAGAAACATTTGCTTTCTCCTAACATCTAAACAATTATACATCATTGGAGCAAAAATTTAACCCTAAAACTTTTTGTTTATACTGAGAATGTGGCAAAACCTAGAGCCTAAATTAGTCATAAACATAACTAAAGATGGAAATTACATAAGATAAAGAAACTGGAACTTACCATCATATTCCTATAGCTTGGAGACTTTGAGGAAGAATTTGAGTATTCGACTTTCAGTTGTCTAAGCCATAATAACGCTGGAAGTTGAAGGGGTTGCCCATTTTATCTTATTTGCCGTCACATTCAGCGCTCATCCAACATTACGCAGAGCCCAAAGCCACCAACCTTGTGATGGGAATAGCATGGGAAGTGATGGATAAGGCTTGGGACTAAGAGGTCTCATGTTTGATTCTTGATCCCATCCGGGTTTTATCAATTTCCTATTGTTGTGCATTTAGGAGGGTGGGGGATTGGGTTTTCCCCCATTCGGGAACCACGTGCGGGATCTGGCTCCCAATGGGACTAAGATTTGTAGAAAAATCTTTCGTTGGGAGTCGGGTATAATATGTTGTGTTGGCCGTTCTAAAAAAAACTCAGGGCCCAAACTAATATACATGGATAATTTTTAATTTAAAAAAAAAACGGGGCCCTTGGAAAGGTGAGCCCCAAAGCCCTAGCTTGGGTTGTCTTACCCATTGCCGGCCCTGAACAAAATGAAAAGCAAAAAAATGAAATGACTATATTTAAACATGTTAGCTCTTGAGTTGTGAGAAACATGAGAACTCACTTTATAGACACGCACTAACTTATTTTATGCTGTAATAAATTTGTAGTTGTAAATTAAACCATAATAAAATATTAATTTGGTTACATGGGTGTAGTCTTTTTGTTACACCGGTGTAAAAACGTCGTAAATATTTTTTTTCATTTTTTTTACAGCGGAGTTATCCATTTTTACATCAGTGTGTGAAAAAAAAATTAAATTCACATTTTACGTTGGTATTCTCGCGGTTCTCACAACTCAGCCTAGTTCTCATTTAATCTGGATCCTATATATATATATAAGGTAGGGATCATACGAGAACCAACTTTAAGGTGAGAACCAAAGAACCAATGTGAACAGGGGGCAATAACGTAAATATTATAACAAATTAAAGGAAAAACACGTTATCTACTTCTTCCTCCCTAACACTTTTCTCTGAAACCCTAACATCTTCTTCCTCCCTAAAACCCTTTTCATCATCACCATCCAACAATCAATAACACCACCATCATTGAATCCGACAATTATCATCACCACCGTCGTCTTACCATCCAACAAACAATAACACCACCGTCACTGACTCCGACAGTTATCATCACCACCGTCGTCTTCTGGCTGGAGACGTTTTCCAAGAACAAACGGATCCGGTGAAATCAAGTGTTGGTGATGGTGGTGTGACGTCATAATATTAATAACTGACGGTTTATGTTTCTGTTTCTGTTTCGATGAGTTCTAAACCATGGCTAGCACCGGCTCCCACATATCATCCATTAGAAACTTATTCGGACACAGAAGACGATGCTCCTGGTCCTCGTTGTGGTCACACTCTAACCGCCGTTACTCAAACTAAATCGCACGGTCCTCGTCTCATCTTGTTCGGTGGTGCCACCGCCATTGGCGGTGCTCCATCCTCTGCTGCCCCTGGAATCAGTAATTCTTTATCATTTTTTGGTTGATGTTTGGAGTTTGGTTGCTTACTAGGTTAATTAGCTGCATGTTGATTGATTATTTTTTGTTTTTGTTTTTAGGGTTAACTTGTTATAGTTTATTGGTTCATATGTTGAATTAGACAATTAACAGTATCAATATGGTCTCTTTCATTATTAGATAATATATTCCAAAATATGGAATAAATAATTACAGTTACATAGGATGTTAGATATTTTATTAGTGTTTTATTTCCATCAGATTATTACAAAAGTGTAATTTACTAGTCTTTGGTGTGAAAAACAAATGTATGGTTTTTGTTTAACATTTTTTTAGGTGAATAAAAAGTATGGTACATTTTGTATAATGTATGATTTCGTTTATCATTTGAATAGGAGTTAATGGCCAAAATCATCACTGAGGTTTGGCTAGTTTTGCCACTCTTAGTCCTTTCGATAGTTCGATCTATTTTAAGTGTTAATATTGTCAATTTTTGTGGATTTTGTAGATAAGTTGGTTGGATTGCCGTTTTTTACGGTATGGATATGTGTATTTATTGCATTACGTACCATTAAGGTCATTTATATTGATGCAAATGTGCATAATTTATATGATAATGATAAAATTAATATTAAGGTATAATTCGTGTTATCATTAAGGTCTTTCGTTCTAACGCACATGTGCATATGTATGTGGTAATGAAAAAAGTAATGTTAATGCATATGTGCATTAAGATTGAAAAGTTTGGTTTTCTTATGTGTTATTTATTATTTGTAGTCAAAGATGGGATAAAAATCAAAGAATGTAACTTTTGTGTTATAATCGAGGTAACATTACACATGTGCATTAAGATTGAAAATCTAGTTTGCTTATGTGTTGTTTATTATTTGTAGACAAAGATGGGATAAACATAAAATAATGTAACTTTTGTGTTATAATCGAGGGACAAAGGGTAAAAAAAAGTTGTCGGATGCAATTGAGGATGATGACATAATCGTTGATCAGAAAGTTAAAAAAGGTTGGTATTATTTATTTAAGCAATTTAGGTATATATGCACATGTGCATATATGTATATTTTTCATGTTATTTAATAAATGTTAATTGTTTAAACAAACAAACAATGTGATAAATGTGTGAAGTATACGATGTTCAGGTTAACAGATGAAAAAACAAGGGAGATGTTAGATGAGGTATCAACGAAGTGTGAAGAGTGTTGACAGAAGATAAGTAAAAGGGGAAGAAGATGAGGAGGGACAAATAACAATGAAGTGTGAAGAGTGTTGAAAGAAGATAAGTAAAAGGGGAAGAATATGAGGAGGGACAAATAAGCAATAGAAGGGGACATTGTTGGTGGACGTGAGATTGTGAGATAATTAGAAGTTTGTAAGTAGGTGGTTAGTGGTAACATAGTTGGTTTGTAATATGGTTATATTTTTTTTTGTTATCGTTTGTTTTATTGAGTTAATACGTTTGGTAGAAACTACATGTAGTTGAATGATAAAAACAAATTGGTATAAAAACTTTTGTATTTGAAAGATGATGCATGCACATATGTATATTTTGAGTGGCCTTATATGGTGGTTGATAGATTGATTATGTTTGTAATTATTATTTTTAGCATATGTAAATTGGTATGATAATGAAATTGACATATGCACATGTGCATGATTATAATTAAACCCCACCACCCAAAAACCTAAACCCACCACCCCACCCCCACCCCCATCCCACCATACCCATAAAATAAGCTCAAAAGTTAAACCATTAAAAAATCTAACTATATTAGTGAAATGCACGTGTGCATGCAGTACACGTTTCTTATTTTATATTTCTTATATAGAGGTGTTTTAAGTTTATTCATGTTTGTTGTCATACACGTGTTTTATTTTCAATTTATGTTATAATATGCATGACTAAACACTTGACGAGTTGGGGTGTATTATATATATCACTTTGTGTTCATTTAATGATCATTGAATAGAATTTGTGACCCCTTATATATCTGTATCGCGTCCATTTAATAATCATTTAAGTATGGTAATTGACAATTCATTCAAAAGTGTGATTTAATAGTGAAATGCACATATGCATACGGTGTATTTCTGTATATATAACAGCGAAATGCACATGTGCATCAGGGATGACGTCATATGACGTCACAACAGCAATTTTTTTTATTTTTTTTCGAATTAATAATGCAAAATAATCATTTTGGTGTTTTTACTTTTTTTATTTTTTTATTTATTGATGGAGGGGTTTTTGTAGACACCCTCATATTTACAAAAATGCCACATGTTCACACTGGTTCTTTGGATCTCTCCCTAAATTGTAGTTCTCAAATGATCCAAATCCTATATATATAGGGAAGGGTTAGAATGAAAACCTCAAAAAGTTGAAGAAACCCATGGAAACCTCATCCTAGCCATTGATCTCTAAGATCAATGGCTTTTGTTTAATCAAGCTTATTATATTAATTAATTGTATACTAGTGGACAAAAAAGGGTATAATGGACAAATGACATTTTTCTGAAAAAGCATCTATGAAGAGTTAACCTGACACATGTCACATCATCTCTCTCATACTTTTGTGACAATTGTCCTAAATCTGTTAGGACGTCGTGTTACATATGTAACATATGTAGTGTTCTATACGTTAAAATTGCACATACTCTAGTCTCATATGTGATGTATTGTTGCATACGTTAAAACAGATAGAATGTATAAAATCACTTAAAAACTTTACAGAACAAAAAACATTCAAAAGTACACAAAAATGTTTCTTACAAATGCTAAAAACAATCAAAACGGTTATTACAATCAACAAATGCTAAAAAAAACTATCATAAAAAAAAAATTGTCTACACTTCATTCTTGATAATCATCTTCATCTTTAATGCAACAAATATGTTTACCTGCAAAAAGAAAACGAAATCATCAATTTACATGTAACCCCCCCCCCTCGTATTAACATATGCAACTAGTGTTGAAAGTAAACATTGTTTTATACATTTAGTTATCAAAAATTATCAAACTTAACTTAGGAGGAATGTTATAAAAACTGCATAGATGTGTATCATACGCAACATAGATTCATTACTTTTTTAAAATTCACTACTTTTTTATTCAAAAGCTTAGATGTGTATCATACGCAACATAGATTCACTATTTTTTAAAATTCACTACTTTTTTTATAAGACAAAATTACAGAAAACGTCCTTTATGTTTACCCAAAGTTGCAGGTTTAGTCCTTTATCTTTAAAAGTTGCAGGATACCTCCTTTATCGAAGTTTTTGTTGCAGGTTTCATCCTTTAATGAACTTTTGGTTGCATAAAACGACCTTTACCACTAACGGTGTTAAATTATCTCGTTAACTCCCCCTCACATGCCAAGCATGTGAGGGTATTTTCGTCAATTTATATTTAAAGGACCTTTTCTGTAATAAAAGTCAATTTGTATATTAAAGGACGTTTTCTGTAATAAAAACAAATAACAAAAATATAAATAAAATATTATATATTCCGAAAACATTAAAAACAAATAACAAAAATATAAATAACAAAAATATTATATATTCCGTTCTATAGTATATATAAATAAAAACAAATAACAAAAATATAAATAACAAAAATATAAATAACAAAAATATCTTCTCTTTCGAAAACATTAAAAATATTATATATTCCGTTCTATAGTATATATAAATAAAAAAATCAGTTGTTACATCCCATGACAATAAAATTATGAGCTGAGACGATTCATATGTTTTCATATTCAGTTATTCATATGGGTGGGCTTTGTATTTTTTTTATCTCAAAGAAGTCAAATAAAACATCAAACTTTCTATAAAACAAAACATAGTATTTTTTATCTAAAAGCGGACACATTCTAAACATAGTATTTTTTAGTAAACGACTAAATTGTCCGTTACATGACTAAATTGTCTACCTTTAGCATAAAACAAAAATTCAACAAAACATATACAAACTGCATATATGAGAAACTATTTTTTCAATAATGTGCTATCCAGGAACACTTGTTTCATGTGCTTAAATTGGCTGGCCCGATCCATTTAACATGTTGGAGTTCAACATATATTACTTAATTGATTCGTGTAATGTTTTATTAGTAATGGGTCGAATGAGTATTTAAAAAAAATAGCTAAAAAGGAAATACTTTGGATTGTGGAAAGTTATAATATTTTATATTGTTATTTGTTTATATTTTTGTTATTTGTTTTTATTTATATATACTATAGAACGGAATATATAATATTTTTGTTATTTGTTTTTATTTATATATACTATAGAACGGAATATATAATATTTTTGTTATTTATATTTTTGTTATTTGTTTTTAATGTTTTTCGGAATATATAATATTTTATTTATATTTTTGTTATTTGTTTTTATTACAGAAAACGTCCTTTAATATACAAATTGACTTTTATTACAGAAAACGTCCTTTAATATACAAATTGACTTTTATTACAGAAAAGGTCCTTTAAATACAAATTGACGAAAATACCCTCACATGCTTGACATGTGAGGGGGAGTTAACGACAAACACTAACAGAGTTAGTGTAAAGGATGAAACCTGCAACAAAAACTTCGATAAAGGAGGTATCCTGCAACTTTTAAAGATAAAGGACTAAACCTGCAACTTTGGGTAAACATAAAGGACGTTTTCTGTAATTTTGTCTTTTTATAAAAACTGGAACTTAGTTCTGTTACATACGAAACAGACGCAACATAGATTCACTACTTTTTTAAAATTCACTACTTTTTTATTCAAAAGCTTAGATGTGTATCATACGCAACATGTGAAATTCACTACTTTTTGAAATTCACTACTTTTTTATAAAAATTGCAACTTAGTTCTGTTACATACGAAACAGACGCAACATAGATTCACTACTGTTTAAAATTCACTACTTTTTATTCAAAAACTTAGATGTGTATCATGCGCAACATAGATTCACTACTTTTTAAAATTCACTGCTTTTTTATAAAAACTGCAACTTAGTTATGTTACATACAAAACAGACTCAACATAGATTCACTACTTTTTAAAATTCATTACTTTTTTATTCAAAAGCTTAGATGTCACACCCTCAAAATCCACTTGCGGAGTTTTACCGCGAGGCGCATGACAAACCAGGATCCAAGTCAATGATCACAATAAACAATACTAAATGAATTTCAAAAACATAGTTTAAAAATCCCAAACATCAGCGGAAGCTAAATGTCGTTACGTAAACAAAACAAAACCAAATGTTTAATGTTCAAAACCATGCAACTCTAACTAGACGCCGTGCAGACGCGTGCGCCCTAGTTCCATTTTGCTACCTTAGCGACCTGAGAAAACATGTAAGAGTTTACGTCAGCACAAAAATGCTGGTGAGTTTACAGGTTTGTAATCAAAGTTCCAAGTATAACCTGTCCATACTATAACAATTGTAAACCAAGTACGCTAGCTAGGCGCATGTACCATTACTACTACGATTGGAAAACCATTACTAACTCGCAAACCAGATGTTGTGCCCGAATAGTAAACCTGTTCCTGGTTGAGACAATATGCACCCGCCCGGCGCTCCATGCCGACGGGTGGGGTTGGTCACTCCCAATAGCGCTATTCACATTTCCCCGTTGTGCAAACCAGCACATTCATGGTTCCCCCCGGGACTTCCAAAGATCGTATAGTAAACCGTTTGAAAACCCATAGTATGACAGTTGTTACCAAATAGTTGTTTAACACATGTTTTCTCCCCCGAAAACGAAAACCAAGTAAAGTGGGGCCGTAAACTCACCTTAGGTTGCGTTACTTCAGATAACAGAATAAGTCGACAAGCTATGCTAGCCCCGTAACGCGGCGACCTAACATACGACAGTTACAAGTTCTTAGACTAATAACCCGTAGGTTAGTTAGTCCCTAGATGTCCAGACCTTAACCAAGTTTGTTTGACAACACGTTTACCGTTAACACGACCCAACGTACAAGACTCGACATCCCATTGGTGACCCGAGGTTTCCCGTGTTACACTAGTATTCACAAACACACAATCAAGCAATCACACTTAACATACGTTAAAGTCCATCAAGTTCTAGCACATAGTTCCATTAACACATTGTTGACCCGAACACATGTTACCAAGTTATCAGACATGTTACGGGGTTCCTAGCATGTTCCTAGGTGTCAAAACGGGTCTCGGAATGCTAAAATATACATACAGCAGCAGTACAGGCGATTAGGAAAAGTCAACTAGCAATTACGTTGGTCAACAGGCAATTATGAATGCTAATCGCCTACAGTGTAGGCGATTAGGGTCATGTGACATGCAAATTTTTGAGTTTGCATGCAATTAGGGTCATGTGACATGCATTTCAGAACTTATCAGGCGATTAGGGTCATGCAGCATGCAAAAACACAACATAGCAGGCGATTAGCCCCTAATTGCATGAAGAGCAGGCGATTAGCCTATCATGGCAGCTAATCGCCTGTACCTTAGGCGATTATGCTTGCTAATCGCCACCTGCACCCCAGATTTGGTTTTTCGCGCGTTTAACACTCCAAATCAACCCTAGAACGTGTGTAAACCTCCAATATCAAACAAACAAGTATCCTAAACATGTTTAGATCAAAATACACCATTAAACCTTGTTCTAGCAGTCCTGGATGCAATCATGTTTCTAAAACATAACACAAGTATCATGTAATCATCACACTAACATGCGTAAACACAACCCTAATGAGCAATCAACCAGATTACTATATCAAACCATCATCATAGATCAGTAACTACCCTAATATCATGTTATCAACCCTTCATGAATCTCAAAAATCCAATCTTTTAATTAAAACATACACATACAACATGCATAGCATCTAGAATCCACACAACAATGATTATTAACGATTTACAGAAGGCACAAGTGTTTATGAACAGGTCTGGACCATTAGGGATTCAATAAAAACGTTAGAAAAGATTGCATGGATGAAAACCACACCTTAGATTATGATTGATTGATGAAATAGGCTTGAAATCAAGTTGTTTGATCCAAAATCGTGTTCCAGAGGTTGTGTGGGTGTTGGGATGAGTTGTGGGGCGACTAGGGTTAGTGTTATGAAGTTTAGGAGGTCAAATATTGTATTTATAGTCGTTTTTAGTCGTAACCCACGTTGCAGGCGATTATGGTCCAGTTGCAGGCGATTAGGGCTGCTAATCGCCACCCCCTTAGGCGATTAGCCCCCTACTCGCCACCTTGAGGCTGCTAATCGCCACCTGGAGGCTGCTAATCGCCACCCTGTAGGTGATTAGCTCACCCTAATCGCCTACAGGGTATGTTTCCAAGTATTTTGCGCGTTAAACCCCGTTTTAACATATGTTAACACATTTTCACATACCGACAAGTCACATAATGATTATAAACACATAACACTTGCAAATAAACACATTCACACTCGTTCACCAATCCCCGGGACTCGAGACTTGCATGTACCCTATGCTTTGACGATTCTCCGAATCGTCACCCCTTGTACACTTGGTTAATGACTGACATCTAACGATCCTCTAGGCCAACATCTAATGATTCCCTAGACTCACATAATAGTTCCCGAACCATAATCCGACTCAACTAACCCAGTTAAGTACAGAATACGCGTGACTCGCTAAGGTAGACTTTAATCTAGACGACGTTGTTAACTTGAATTTGCCGGGTGTCACATCATCCCCACGTTAAAAGAATTTTCGTCCAGAAAATTATGCAAGTACCAAGAGTATGAACAAAAGAAACTGACAAAAATAGAAACCAAGAGAGAGAATTACCCGAGTTGTCACATCATCCCCACGTTAAAAGGAATCTCGCCCCGAGATTCATTCCGTTGCAGTGGTAACGTGTCTCGATTCGAATGCCTCTTTGGGAAAGAGATGAGGATACTTAGACTTCATCTGATCCTCGCGTTCCCAAGTGTATTCCGGTCCCCGGTTCGAGTTCCATCGAACCTTAACAATGCGAATCTTACTGTGACGTAGACTGCGAATCTTGTAATCAAGGATCTCGACTGGTTCCTCCACTATCCGAAGACGATCATCAACCTTGATCTCTTCTAGTGGAACAATGAGAGACTCGTCAGTCAGACACTTCTTCAGGTTAGATACGTGGAAGACGTTATGTACGTTACCGAGCTCCGTCGGTAAATCAAGTCGATATGCCACCGGTCCGATCCGTTCCAGGATCGTAAATGGACCGACATACCGCGGGTTAAGTTTGCCACGCTTCCCAAAGCGTATGACGCCCTTCCACGGTGAAACCTTTAGAAGTACCCTGTCACCAACTTGAAACTCCAATGGCTTACGGCGATGATCAGCATAGCTCTTCTGTCGGTCCCGTGCCGCTGCCAATCGGTTACGAATCTGTACGATTTTCTCAGAAGTTTCGTACACTAGTTCAGGCCCAGTGAGTTGACTCTCACCCACTTCAGCCCAACAAAGAGGAGACCGGCATTTCCGTCCGTATAATGCCTCGAACGGAGCTGCTTTGATGCTCGTGTGGTAACTGTTGTTGTAAGAGAATTCTACTAACGGTAAGTGAGCTTCCCAACCTTTGCCAAAATCGATCACACATGCCCGCAGCATGTCTTCTAGAGTTTGAATTGTACGCTCACTCTGACCGTCAGTTTGTGGATGGTAAGCTGTACTCATGTCCAACTGGGTACCCAAAGCCTTATGCAAAGACTTCCAGAAATGCGAAGTAAAATGAGAATCACGATCCGAGATAATAGAAACTGGTACCCCATGCTTAGAGACAACTTCTTTCAGATATAAACGAGCCAACCGATCCATGGTGTCGGTCTCCTTAATAGCAAGGAAATGGGCTGATTTCGTCAAACGGTCGACAATCACCCATATCTTATCATTCCCGCTCGGTGACTTAGGTAGTTGTGTGACAAAGTCCATTGTAATCCGTTCCCATTTCCACTCTGGAATTTCGGGTTGTTGCAATAGACCCGACGGTTTCTGGTATTCCACCTGGACCTTAGCACAGGTCAAGCACTTACTCACGTATGAGGCTATATCCGCCCTCATGTTTGGCCACCAGTACAGTATTTTTAGATCCTGGTACATCTTGTTTGAACCAGGATGAATGGAATACCGAGACTTGTGAGCTTCATCAAGAACCAGCTCCCGAAGTCCCCCGAATAAAGGAACCCAGACGCGTTCTGCGAAGTAGCGCAGGCCATCAGGCCTTTGCTCGAGGTGTTTGTCGGCACCGTGCATAGTTTCAGCCTTAAGGTTTTCCTCCTTCAAGGCTTCTAACTGAGCAGAACGGAGTTGATCAGGCAGAGAGGAATGGATCGTGAGTTGCAACGCCCGAACGCGACGAGGGTTTGTCGATTCTTTCCTGCTCAAGGCGTCTGCCACAACATTCGCCTTGCCAGGATGGTACTTAATGGCACAGTCATAGTCGTTCAGGAGTTCAACCCAACGGCGCTGTCGTATGTTCAGGTGCTGTTGGTCAAAAATGTGCTGGAGACTCTTGTGATCGGTGTAGATGGTGCATTTGGTACCGTACAAGTAATGCCTCCAAATTTTCAACGCGAACACCACCGCACCCAATTCCAAATCATGGGTAGTGTAGTTCCTCTCGTGCACTTTGAGTTGACGAGAAGCGTACGCAATCACCTTCTCGCGTTGCATCAACACGCAACCGAGACCATGAATAGAAGCATCACAGTAAACAACGAAATCCTCAGTGCCTTCAGGCAAGGACAAGATAGGAGCAGAACAAAGCTTAGTCTTCAGTTTTTGAAATGCCGACTCTTGTGGTTCACCCCAGTCGAATTTTCTATCCTTCTGGGTAAGAGTGGTGAGGGGTTGAGCGATCTTCGAGAACCCCTTTATGAAACGACGATAATAACCCGCAAGGCCTAGGAATTGCCGCACCTCAGTTGGCGTCTTTGGTGCTTCCCAGTCCTTGATCGCTTCGATCTTAGCTGGATCGACATGGATTCCCAGTTCATTGACTACATGCCCTAGGAATTGGACTTCGCGTAACCAAAAATCGCACTTCGAGAACTTGGCGTACAGTTGTTCTCGTCGTAAGAGTTCCAAAACTAACCGTAGATGTTCCCCATGTTCGGTCTCGTTCTTGGAATAGATCAGAATGTCATCAATAAACACGATAACGAACTTGTCAAGATACGGTTTACAAACGCGGTTCATCAAATCCATGAAAACCGCCGGTGCGTTAGTGAGACCAAAAGGCATGACCAAGAACTCGAAATGGCCATAACGTGTACGAAAGGCAGTCTTAGCAACATCAGCTTCCCTTACGCGCAACTGGTGATAACCGGACCTTAGATCAATCTTGGAATAGTAGCTAGAACCCTGGAGTTGGTCAAATAGGTCATCAATACGAGGAAGAGGATAACGATTCTTAATGGTCACCTTGTTCAACTCTCTATAATCCACGCACAGTCGAAAACTGCCATCCTTCTTCTTAACAAACAAAATCGGGGCTCCCCAAGGGGAAGAACTAGGTCTGATGAAACCCTTATCCAAGAGTTCCTGTAATTGGTTAGACAATTCTTGCATCTCAGGAGGTGCAAGACGGTAGGGGGCCCGAGCAATAGGAGCAGCGCCAGGTACAAGATCAATACCGAACTCAACCTGACGATGGGGAGGAAGACCAGATAAATCATCAGGAAAGACATCAGAAAACTCACGGACAACCGGGATATCGTCGATCTTCTTCTCGCCGGAAGTGGAAACAGATAAAAGTGCTAGAACAGCCGAATAACCCTTCCGAAGATACTTAAGGGCTTTCATGCTAGAGATGAGACTTAGCGGAGCACCGCTCTTGTCCCCGTACACAGAAAGAAATTCCCCATCAGGGAGAGGAATCCGGATGACCTTGTCGTAACAAACGATCTCAGCGCGATACAGCGACAACCAATCCATGCCTATAACCACGTCGAAACTACCCAACGGTACCGGCATAAGGTCGATAGGAAAAGACAAACCCGACAACTCTATGTGACATTCCCGAAGAACGCAAGTAGCTTCTATCTTCTTACCGTCAGCCAATTCTATAATATATTTAGCCTCTAGAGGAACAGGTACTACATCTAGCAAACGACTAACTTCCACAGATATGAAACTCTTATCGGCACCAGAATCAAATAAAACACTAACAGAGCGATCGTTGAGAAGAAACGTACCAGTGACTGTGTCAGGGTCCTGTCTTGCCTCTGCAGTCCCAATAACGAAGGCACGTGCGTTCCTGTTTCCGCCCCCGTTGTTACCATTTCCATTCCCATTACCATTCCTGTTCCCTCCCTGTTTCAGCTTTGGACACTCTTTCTTGTAATGCCCCGTTTCCCCACAGTGAAAACATCCCTGTTTGCCCGCATTCCCCTGAGTAGCAGAAGTCGGAGTAGTAGTTGGGGCCTGAGTCGATGGAAGAGTCGCCCTACAGTCTTTGGCAAAATGCCCCAACTTCTGACAGCGATGGCAACGATTATTATCACAACCCCCATGATGATGGCGTCCACACTTATTGCATTTCGGTAACTTTCCCGCATAACCACCACTTGGCTTAGAACCCGATGAAGACGAACCCCCACTATCAAACCTTTTCCCCTGTTGAGCTGGTGCTGGTGTAGAACTCTTCACATCATTATCCCACTTTCGCTTGTTGCTCTCTGGAGCCTTAGCAGTTGAACCTTTGGCAGGCAAGATACCCTCACTCACCTTCAAGTTAGTCATCCTATGAGCAGATCGGACCACCTCCGCGTAGGTAGGAAGATTCCCCGCAGCCACCAACCCCGCGATTTCTGGCACAAGACCCGAGATATAATGCTCAATCCTCCTATATTCCGGCACATGTAGATCAGGACAAAGTACAGCCAACTCATTCCGCCTCACAGTATACTTCTCAATTTCCGACCCAGACATTTTGAGGTTCCACACCTCGTGTTCCAGTTTTTGAATCTCCTCCCTGGGACAGTACTCCCTCTTCAGCAGTTGTACAAAGTTCTCCCAAGGCATAGCATAAGCCTCCCCTATACCCATAGTCTGGGTGATATCGTTCCACCAGGTCAACGCAACATCCTGGAGTAACCCAGCAGAATACTTGACGCGATCCTCCGGGAGACAGTTACACATCAGGAAAACAGACTCCACTTTCTCCAACCACCTGAGCAAACCTACTGCACCCTCAGTACCCGAGAACTCATGGGGCTTGCAGTCCCGAAACATTTTGTAGGTGCACATGGGTGGTGGTGGTGGATTAACATGACCACCTGTAAAGAAACACGTAAGAAAACCACGGGAAATGTAAACAAAGTTCACCGATGAGATAGAAGTGGTTAGGTCAACTTACCGCCATTGTGCCCTAGCTGGAAGGCAGCCTGCAGCAAGTTATTCAAGTCATCCTGCGTGAGGTTCACACCCCCACGACCACCATTACCACGCCCACCATTGCGGCCACCTCCACGTCCTCCTCGTGCTCCAGACATGATTCTGGCAAAAAGGACGAGAAAATTTAGTTTCACAGCCAATGATAACCACTAGCGTTTACAAGATCAAAGCTAGATCCAACCCAGGACTATCCATTTGAACCCAGAGCTCACTAGGGTTTTCATGCATTTCGGTTTATGATTTTGTGTGCACCCAAAATGATAAACCGCTCTACATGGTCCTCCAAGTGTTCTCCTAGTTCAAAGTTCAAATCACCGGACATAGACTCTTAGCTATACATCGTAATACCACGATAGTTCATGACAAGGGTTTCTATTGGGGTAGGAAAGGGAGATGTCCGAGCCTTGGACCAATCTCAAGAGTATACAGTTAACCCCAATGTACCTCACTGTCTAGTAAACAAGTAACCCAGTAAGAAAAAAAATGGATGATGTAACACAGAAGGGTAAGATGATTTAGAGACACCCCGACAAGTCTATGAGTAGCCCAGTATAAAGTTTAGTACCATGTGATCATCTAGTGTGTGCGACTCAGTTATAGACTAGACTCTACATGCAGTCCTAGTTCACTATAACCATTGGCTCTGATACCAATCTGTCACACCCTCAAAATCCACTTGCGGAGTTTTACCGCGAGGCGCATGACAAACCAGGATCCAAGTCAATGATCACAATAAACAATACTAAATGAATTTCAAAAACATAGTTTAAAAATCCCAAACATCAGCGGAAGCTAAATGTCGTTACGTAAACAAAACAAAACCAAATGTTTAATGTTCAAAACCATGCAACTCTAACTAGACGCCGTGCAGACGCGTGCGCCCTAGTTCCATTTTGCTACCTTAGCGACCTGAGAAAACATGTAAGAGTTTACGTCAGCACAAAAATGCTGGTGAGTTTACAGGTTTGTAATCAAAGTTCCAAGTATAACCTGTCCATACTATAACAATTGTAAACCAAGTACGCTAGCTAGGCGCATGTACCATTACTACTACGATTGGAAAACCATTACTAACTCGCAAACCAGATGTTGTGCCCGAATAGTAAACCTGTTCCTGGTTGAGACAATATGCACCCGCCCGGCGCTCCATGCCGACGGGTGGGGTTGGTCACTCCCAATAGCGCTATTCACATTTCCCCGTTGTGCAAACCAGCACATTCATGGTTCCCCCCGGGACTTCCAAAGATCGTATAGTAAACCGTTTGAAAACCCATAGTATGACAGTTGTTACCAAATAGTTGTTTAACACATGTTTTCTCCCCCGAAAACGAAAACCAAGTAAAGTGGGGCCGTAAACTCACCTTAGGTTGCGTTACTTCAGATAACAGAATAAGTCGACAAGCTATGCTAGCCCCGTAACGCGGCGACCTAACATACGACAGTTACAAGTTCTTAGACTAATAACCCGTAGGTTAGTTAGTCCCTAGATGTCCAGACCTTAACCAAGTTTGTTTGACAACACGTTTACCGTTAACACGACCCAACGTACAAGACTCGACATCCCATTGGTGACCCGAGGTTTCCCGTGTTACACTAGTATTCACAAACACACAATCAAGCAATCACACTTAACATACGTTAAAGTCCATCAAGTTCTAGCACATAGTTCCATTAACACATTGTTGACCCGAACACATGTTACCAAGTTATCAGACATGTTACGGGGTTCCTAGCATGTTCCTAGGTGTCAAAACGGGTCTCGGAATGCTAAAATATACATACAGCAGCAGTACAGGCGATTAGGAAAAGTCAACTAGCAATTACGTTGGTCAACAGGCAATTATGAATGCTAATCGCCTACAGTGTAGGCGATTAGGGTCATGTGACATGCAAATTTTTGAGTTTGCATGCAATTAGGGTCATGTGACATGCATTTCAGAACTTATCAGGCGATTAGGGTCATGCAGCATGCAAAAACACAACATAGCAGGCGATTAGCCCCTAATTGCATGAAGAGCAGGCGATTAGCCTATCATGGCAGGCGATTAGCCTGCTAATCGCCTGTACCTTAGGCGATTATGCTTGCTAATCGCCACCTGCACCCCAGATTTGGTTTTTCGCGCGTTTAACACTCCAAATCAACCCTAGAACGTGTGTAAACCTCCAATATCAAACAAACAAGTATCCTAAACATGTTTAGATCAAAATACACCATTAAACCTTGTTCTAGCAGTCCTGGATGCAATCATGTTTCTAAAACATAACACAAGTATCATGTAATCATCACACTAACATGCGTAAACACAACCCTAATGAGCAATCAACCAGATTACTATATCAAACCATCATCATAGATCAGTAACTACCCTAATATCATGTTATCAACCCTTCATGAATCTCAAAAATCCAATCTTTTAATTAAAACATACACATACAACATGCATAGCATCTAGAATCCACACAACAATGATTATTAACGATTTACAGAAGGCACAAGTGTTTATGAACAGGTCTGGACCATTAGGGATTCAATAAAAACGTTAGAAAAGATTGCATGGATGAAAACCACACCTTAGATTATGATTGATTGATGAAATAGGCTTGAAATCAAGTTGTTTGATCCAAAATCGTGTTCCAGAAGTTGTGTGGGTGTTGGGATGAGTTGTGGGGCGACTAGGGTTAGTGTTATGAAGTTTAGGAGGTCAAATATTGTATTTATAGTCGTTTTTAGTCGTAACCCACGTTGCAGGCGATTATGGTCCAGTTGCAGGCGATTAGGGCTGCTAATCGCCACCCCCTTAGGCGATTAGCCCCCTACTCGCCACCTTGAGGCTGCTAATCGCCACCTGGAGGCTGCTAATCGCCACCCTGTAGGTGATTAGCTCACCCTAATCGCCTACAGGGTATGTTTCCAAGTATTTTGCGCGTTAAACCCCGTTTTAACATATGTTAACACATTTTCACATACCGACAAGTCACATAATGATTATAAACACATAACACTTGCAAATAAACACATTCACACTCGTTCACCAATCCCCGGGACTCGAGACTTGCATGTACCCTATGCTTTGACGATTCTCCGAATCGTCACCCCTTGTACACTTGGTTAATGACTGACATCTAACGATCCTCTAGGCCAACATCTAATGATTCCCTAGACTCACATAATAGTTCCCGAACCATAATCCGACTCAACTAACCCAGTTAAGTACAGAATACGCGTGACTCGCTAAGGTAGACTTTAATCTAGACGACGTTGTTAACTTGAATTTGCCGGGTGTCACATCATCCCCACGTTAAAAGAATTTTCGTCCCGAAAATTATGCACGTACCAAGAGTATGAACAAAAGAAACAGACAAAAATAGAAACCAAGAGAGAGAATTACCCGAGTTGTCACATCATCCCCACGTTAAAAGGAATCTCGCCCCGAGATTCATTCCGTTGCAGTGGTAACGTGTCTCGATTCGAATGGAATTATTTTCAAGATTGAGTTTGAAATTTTGTATTGACTTTCCTCAATTATCTCATATTTTTTTATGGAAAGTTAGCAATTACATTTGAATGCATTTATGGTGGGTTGAAATATTGAGGATTTGATGGGATTGAGGGGAAGTTAGCTATTATTGGTATTGCCTGCAATTAATACAATTTATTCATTTTTTAATGATATTTATTATTAGTTTTAATGACATTAATAATAATTAACCGAATTAATTTACGAATATATTATTACTACGAATACTAATATTATGATTTTTAATTTTAATCTCATTTATTTTTTATTGACCGTATCAAATTACGAATACTAAAACTAATATTACGATTTTTAATTTTAATCCCATTTATATCTTATTGACCGAATTAAAATTTTCTATTACTATTTTTACGAATATATTATTAATTATTAATAATTACTAATAGTAACTAATACTAATACTAAAATTACGATTTTAGTTTTACTATTCGTAAAAATAGTATTGTTGACCGACTATATTATTAATAATAATTGAGATTAATAATAATTAACCGAATTAAATGTTATTTATTATGATTTTTTAATCACGATTATTTATATTAATATTACTACGAACTTATGTTTAATCTATCTTTATTAATATTACTACGAACTTATGTTTAATCTATCTTTATTAATATTACTACGATTTTTTATGTTTGTAATTTAATTTATTTGAATTATTGCTTACGATTTTGAGGTTATTTATTAAGATTTATTATGATTAGTATTGATTGCAATTAATAAGATATATTATTTTTTATGTTATTTATTAAGATGTTTAACATTATTTATTGACATTAATAATAGTTGACCACATTCATTGTTATTTATTAAAATTTTAATCTCATTTATTTATATTACTTTTTTCGAATTTATGTTTAATAAGATTTAATTATTTTTAATGTATTTTTAGTATGTTACAATTACTATTATTTATTGACATTAATAATAATTGACCGAATTCAATGTTATTTATTAAAATTTTTAATCCTATTTATTTATATTATTTTTTTCGAATTTATGTTTAATAAGATTTAATCATTTTTAATGTATTTTTAGTATGTTACAATTAATATTATTTATTGACATTAATAATAATTGACCGAATTCAATGTTATTTATTAAAATTTTTAATCTCATTTATTTATATTATTTTTTTTTTGAATTTATGTTTAATAAGATTTAATCATTTTTAATGTATTTTTAGTATGTTACGATTAATGTTATTTATTGAAATTAATAATAATTAACCGAATTAAATGTTATTTATTACATTTTTTAACTTATTTATTTATATTAATATTACTACAAAATTATGTTTAATCTATCTTTATGAAATTATGTTTATTATGATGTATATTACTATTCGTTCGAAATATTATTTGTCTTGCCTGCAATTAATAGGATTTATTTATTTTTTAATGATATTTATTATGATTTTAATGACATTAATAATAATCGACCGAATTTAATGTTATATATTACGATTTTTAAACTCATTTATTTATTATTGACCGAATTGACCGAATTAGTTTAAGAATATATTATTAATACTAATACTAATATTATGAATTTTAATTTTAATTTTAATCTCATGTATTTCGTATTGACCGAATTAAATTACGAATATTATTGAGCGAATTAAAATTTTCTATTACTATTTTTACGAATATATTACTAATTACTATTAATTACTAATACTAACTAATACTAATATTATGATTTTAGTTTGCTTCAATTAGAAGATATTTCCATTGGCGAGTATTGTTTCTATAAATGGTTTTCAATCCAGCACAGGCTGGATTGAAACTAAGGTTACACCACAAAAAGTCATTGATTTTCAAATTTAAATTACGATTTTTTATGTTTGTAATTTAATTTATTTGAATTATTGATTACGATTTTGAGGTTATTTATTAAGATTTATAATCTCATTTATTTATATTACTATGTTTACGAATTATGATTAGTTTTGATTGCGATTAATAAGATTTATTATTTTTTATGTTATTTATTAAGATGTTTAATATTATTTATTGACATAAATAATAATTGACCACATTCAATGTTATTTATTAAAAATTTTAATCTCATTTATTTATATTACTATTTTCAAATTTATGTTTAATGAGATTTAATCATTTTTAATGTATTTTTAGTATTTTACAATTAATGTTATTTATTGACATTAACAATAATTGACCGAATTAAATGTTATTTATTACATTTTTTAATCTCATTTATTTATATTAATATTATTACGAAATTATATTTAATCTATCTTTATGAAATTATGTTTAATATTATTTATATTACTATTCGTTCGAAATATTATTAGTCTTGCCTGCAATTAAAAGGATTTATTCATTTTTAATGATATTTATTATGAGTTTAATTACATTAATAATAATTGACCGAATTTAATGTTATATATTACGATTTTTAAGCTCCTTTATTTATTATTGACAGAATTAATTTAAGAATATATTATTAATACTAATACTAATATTATGAATTTTAATTTTAATCTCATGTATTTCATATTGACCGAATTAAATTACGAATATTATTGAGAGAATTAAATTTTTTTATTTCTATTTTGACGAGTATATTACTTATTACTAATAATTACTAATACTAACATTATGATTTTAGTTTGCTTCAATCAGAAGATATTTCCATTGGCGAGTATTGTTTCTTTAAATGGTTTTCAATCCAGTACAGGCTGGATTGAAACTAAGGTTCCACCACAAAAATCATTGATTTTCAAATTTAAATTACGATTTTTTATGTTTGTAATTTAATTTATTTGAATTATTGATTACGTTTTTTAGGTTATTTATTAAGATTTATAATCTCATTTATTTAAATTACTATGTTTACGAATTATGATTTGTTTTGATTGCAATTAATAAGATTTATTATTTTTTATGTTATTTATTAAGATGTTTAATATTATTTATTGACATTAATAATAATTGACCGAATCCAATGTTATTTATTAAAATTTTTAATCTCATTTATTTATATTACTTTTTTCAAATTTATGTTTAATAAGATTTAATCATTTTTAATGTATTTTTAGTATGTTACAATTAATGTTATTTATTGACATTAATAATAATTGACCGAATTAAATGTTATTTTTTACATTTTTTAATCTTATTTATTTATATTAATATTACTACAAAATTATGTTTAATCTATCTTTATGAAATTATGTTTAATATTATTTGTATTACTATTCGTTCGAAATATTATTGGTCTTGCCTGCAATTAATAGGATTTATTCATTTTTAATGTTATTTATTATGAGTTTAATGATATTAATAATAATTGGCCGAATTTAATGTTATATATTACGATTTTTAAACTCATTTATTTATTATTGACCGAACTGACCGAAGTAATTTAAGAATATATTATTAATACTAATATTAATATTATGAATTTTAATTTTAATCTCATGTATTTCGTATTGACCGAATTAAATTACGAATATTATTGAGAGAATTAAAATTTTCTATTACTATTTTTACGAATATATTAGTAATTATTAATACTAACTAATACTAATATTATGATTTTAGTTTGCTTCAATCAGAAGATATTGCCATTGACGAGTATTGTTTCTTTAAATGGTTTTCAATCCAGCACAGACTGTTTGTTACTAAGGTTCCACCACAAAAAGTCATTGATTTTCAAATTTAAATTACGACTTTTTTTTGTTTGTAATTTAATTTATTTGAATTACTGAATACGATTTTGAGGTTATTTATTAAGATTTATAATCTCATTTATTTATATTACTATGTTTACGAATTATGATTAGTCTTGATTGCAATTAATAAGATTTATTATTTTTTATGTTATTTATTAAGATGTTTAATATTATTTATTGACATTAATAATAATTGACCACATTCAATGCTATTTATTAAAATTTTTAATTTCATTTATTTATATTACTTTTTTCGAATTTATGTTTAATAAGATTGAATCATTTTTAATGTCTTTTTAGTATGTTACAATTAATATTATTTATTGACATTAATAATAATTGACCGAATTCAATGTTATTTATTAGAAATTTTAATCTCATTTATTTATATTACTTTTTTCAAATTTATGTTTAATAAGATTTAATCATTTTTAATGTATTTTTAGTATGTTACAATTAACGTTATTTATTGACATTAATAATAATTAACCGAATTAAATGTTATTTATTACATTTTTTATCTCATTTATTTATATTAATATTACTACGAAATTATGTTTAATCTATCTTTATGAAATTATGTTTAATATTATTTATATTACCATTCGTTCGAATTATTATTAGTCTTGCCTGCAATTAATAGGATTTATTCATTTTTAATGATATTTATTATGAGTTTAAAGACATTAATAATAATTGACCGAATTTAATGTTACATATTACGATTTTTAAGCTCATTTCTTTATTATTGACCGAATTGACCGAATTAGTTTAAGAATATATTATTAATACTAATACTAATATTATGAATTTTAATTTTAATCTCATTTATTTTGTATTGACCGAATTAAATTACGAATATATTACTAATACTAAAACTAATATTACGATTTTTAATTTTAATCCCATTTATATCTTATTGACCGAATTAACATTTTCTATTACTATTTTTTCGAATATATTACTAATTACTAATAATTACGATTTTAGTTTTACTATTCGTAAAAATAGTATTTTTGACCGAATATATTTCTAATACTAATTGACATTAATAATTGACCTAATTGAATGTTATTTATTACAATATTTTTAATCTCATTTATTTATATTAATATTACTACGGATTTATGTTTAATCTATCTTTATGAATTATTATTGGTCTTGCCTGCAATTATTAATAGGATTTATTCAGTTTTATTGTTATTTTTTATTAGTTTAATGACATTTATAATAATTGACGAATTTAATGTTATATGTAACGATTTTTAAGCTCATTTATTTATTATTGAACGAATTAAATTACGAATATATTACTAATACTAAAACTAATATTACTATTTTTAATTTTAATCCCATTTATATCTTATTTACCGAATTAAAATTTTCTGTTATTATTTTTACGAATATATTACTAATTACTAATAATTACTAATAGTAACTAATACTAATACTAATATTACGTGCAGAAATTGTTTCTCAAGTCGCTAGGTTTGTTATTTGCATATTCAACATTTTTGTTTACAATATTCTTATTTTATAATTAGTTACACATTCTAAATTTTCTATATATAATGCTTTTATAAAGGTTTATTGTGATTGGATGGCCTGTTTTGCTTCAATCAGAAGATACTTCCATTGGCGAATATTGTGTTTTCAAATAGTGTTCAATCCAGCACAAAATGTTTGTTACTAAGGCTGCACCACAAGATGTCATTGAATTTGAAATTTAAATTATGATTTTGATGTTATTTATAGAGAGTTTTAATGTTATTTATGATGATTTTAATGTCATTGATTTGAATGATTGATTATGATTTGGTTGTTATTTATTAAAATTTTTAATCTTATTTATTGATATTACTAATATTTCGAAATTCATTTTATTACTGTTGACCGACTTTAAATTTGATATTACAACTTTCCTTTAATCAATTGTCATGAAACGATATTCTTTTAAACATATACGACTTTCTTTCAAACATTTATTTAAATCTATTTAACAATGTTAAAATCTATTTAACAGTTTATAATTTAAATATAATCCAAAGATAACAATGTACATTTATTTTCCTACACTTTTATTATTCTGTTAATAATAAATATAATTTAAATATATTTAACAGTTTCCTAAAATATATAATGTATTCAAAATAATTTTCAATGCTATTACTAATATTACGACCTTTATTTTAATATTGTTGACCGAAACTGAGTAAAAACGTTTTACGTTTTTGTTAAATTGATGGACGTCAATTCTTTGACTATATGTCTTTGAGTTTGATTGTGCTAATTTTAAGTATTGTTGACCAATTCACGTCAATTACCAATCCTTCCATTTTTTATAATTCAAAAACTTTTCTTTAATCAATTGTCATGAAATGATATTCTTTTAAACATATACGACTTTCCTTTAAACATTTATTTAAATCTATTTAACAGTTTATAATTTAAATATAATCCGAAGATAGGAGTGTACATTTATTTTCATACACTTTTATTATTCTTTTAATAATAAATATAATTTAAATCTATTTAACAATTTCCTAAAATATATAATGTATTGAAGATAATTTTCAATGCTATTACTAATATTACGACCTTAATTTTAATATTGTTGACCCAATCTGAGTAAAAACTCTTTACGTTTTTGTTAATTTGATGGAGGTCAATTCTTTGACTTTATGTCTTTGATTTTGATTGTACTAATTTTAAGCGTTGTTGACCAATTCACGTCAGTTACCAATCCTTCCATTTTTTATAATTCAAATATATAAATAAATATTCCTACTCAATCACGTCAATCGAGGCACAGTATTTCCGATTTTGCAGAATTGTTTGAGACACAACAATACTATACAAACCTTAACAAATAATAAAATCATTTAATCGTCATACCAAATTTAACAACGAAATTAAATGATAATATAAATTTTCAAAATTTTACTTTCTGTTAAAAAATTATATTACTTCAATCACAACTAATAATGATTATTAAAGATGTCAATAATAATTTGTATATAATGGGTAATGCAATTTGAGACGCGGATGATTTTAATGTCATTTATTTGAATGATTGATTATGATTTTGATGTTATTTATTTAGATTTTTAATCTTATTTATTGATGTTACTAATATTACGAATTTCATTTTAACATTGTTGACCGACTTTCATTTTGATATTACTACTTTCTGTTAATCAATTGTCACTAAACGATAATCATCATCTTGATTTCAATAAGTGTGCTAATTTTAAGATGTCAATAATAATTTGTATATAATGGGTAAGGCAATTTCAGACGCCGATTATTTTAATGTCATTGATTTGAATGATTGATTATGATTTTGATGTTATTTATTAAGATTTTTAATTGTTAAGTACTATATTTACACAGTTTAAATAATGACGTTTTTTTGGCGGCATTTTGTAACATGTCAAAAGTTTCCTAAAGTGTGTGTACAATGAGTCCTTTTGGCTACATGTTCAAATGGGTCTGGGGTTGATCCTTTTGGTGTGTATTTTTTAATAAAATATAGGAAATTTATATTACAACATGTGACATTAGACCCATTTTCTTATTAGTTGTTTTTTAGCTATGTAATCGGTTTGAACCATTGGAGAGATAACATGTAAAATTTAAGCTACCTATTCAAGTAAGTGGGTTAAGGATTGTTTCTTGATTTAGTTATCACCGTACCCATATCTTTACAACAACTATATTTTATGTAGAACACAAATATGGAAAACAATGGTGGAGGTTTTCATAAATTATTGAAAATGAGCTGCACTCCAAGGATCGTGATGACAATGATAACAACTTCGAAGGTGAAAAATCAGCTATCAATGAACAAGACTTGGAAGATTTTGATCGAAGTAATGAAAATAGACCATTGGTTGAAGTTCGTTAAGCCCCAACTAAATGATAAGTGTTCTATGCTTAAGCTTAGTTATGATTAGAATATAGATATTACCCAAATGATGTAATCTGTGATATTGGTTGAAGTTCGTTAAGCCCCAACTAAATGATAAGTGTTCTATGCTTAAGCTTAGTTATGATTAGAATATAGATATTACCCAAATAATGTAATGTGTGATATTGTGATAGTATACTATGTAGTTTGCATTCGTCAAATTAAACTTTACTTACTCAATATATCCATCATTTCGTTACATTAAACTGTTAGATGACATTTTGCATTTAACATCAAAATTCATACATATTGCATTATCAAACATTTAGTAACCAAAACAAATTGCATAATACAATTCTTATTTTCCTACTTTTTTTCATTTTACTTTGGGGTGAACCGTGGGTCCTCACGGGACTCTAACCTGGTATATATATATATATATATATATATATATATATAAGGATTGAGATCAAATAAGAAGCATCACCCTAGTTAAGAACCATGAGAACTAATCATGACCATCCATCTTCAATCTTGATCATAAGGGTAAAAGTGTAAAATAACAATCAAAATCTTTTAATTATTTTAATCAAATAGTTTGTTTAATAATCAGTTACATATTTACAAATACTCTCTCCTAATCAAAACCCTAATTCATCTTCTCCATTTAGAAAATAAGAACCACCAACAGATATTATTGTGACGGTCGATGTATATAGGGTGGAAGAAGGTGGCGTTGATTGTAAGTTATTTTACAGTTTACACACACTTTTATTGTGTTTTTAAATGTTTTATGGATATTTAAGTCTCTATGTTTTGTTTTTTAGTTGGTGAGTCCTGGAGCATGGTTTACCGATATATGTCAAGATAGATATGATATAGAAAAGACGAATACGAAGAGGGTTAGTTTTTTTAGCATTCTTTTTTCGATGCATAGAAACTTGATTTTCTAGAAACTAATATGATAGTAATTTAAATAATATATTTAAAACTTGTTTTGTTATTTCTAGATGATAGTAATTTAAATAATATATCATCAAGTGATTTTCTTTTCTTGAAACATTGTATAAAATCACCACCTAGGGTTTCAATTTGTTCATAGATTGTAGGGTATGATACATACACTTGTGTACCTTCATTTTGGTTTTACATTAGATACGTTTGTAACTTACACTTGTGTATGTTATAAATCTATATAATGATGTACATAGCTGTATTTTTTTTATATTGTTAAAGGCATTAACTAATGTTGATTAATAATACTTATTTGTTGTATACACAGGTGTATTTAGTTTCATATAGGTTCCAGCCCAGATAAACTAATGTATATTTCGTTCATATACAAAAAGAAAGAAACCTCAACATCTATTTATGGCGTACACTAGTGTATTTAACTTACGTTTCGACAAAGATATACACCAATGTATATGCGTGTCCAAATTATAGTCATGGTTGGAAAAAACGGATATACATCAATGTATATCTGTGTTGATGATGATGAATGAAAGAAAAAACAACTGATATACACCAATGTATTTATGTGTTCAAATTATAGTCATGTAAGCCGGAAAAAACGGATTTACACCAATGTATATCTGTGTTGATGATGATGAATGAAAGAAAAAAAAAAGAAACTGATAAACACCAATGTATATCGGTGTTAACTGTGATGATGATAAATGAAAAAACAAAAAAAAACTGATGTACACCATTGTATATATGTGTCGATGATGATGATGATGAATGAACAAAAAAAAAAGAAACTGATGTACACCATTGTATACATGTGTGTACATTAACAATGTGAATACATAAGAAAATTTTGCATGATACAAGAGTGTCGCTGGGTAAATTTATGATACATATGAAAATATACACACATGTATATAATATCAGTACATGTGTTTAACGTATCTGTTTCATAAGGAACTATACACAAGTGTATAGATCGTGAATGATGAGAGAGATAGAGAGAGAGGTGCAAAGAATTTTTAGAAACTAATCCAGAGAGAGGTTGAGAGAATTTTTAGGACTTAATTATGATGCAGGGAGAGAGTGGACTTTTAGGAATTTATTATGGGAAAGAGGATTTGAAGGAATTTATCATTGACTTGGTGGATAACAAAAGGACAATAATACCCTTTTTAAAGAAATTGATTTATATGAACATTTAATTAATTACAATCTTGCTACTTAAAATCAATGGTGATAAAGTGGTTCTCGTAGTTCCTATTTGAACCCTACCCTATATATTTATATAATGTGTATTGGTATAACTACAAGAATAAAATTGTACAATAAGATCCAAGGGACTTATCAATAAATAGAATCTTAAACTACTATAAAACGTAATCACAAAATAATAAAATATAAATCTTTGGGTTCGGTTTATATACGATTTTCACATCATTTAAAAAAAATTAATGAAGGCTTCTTTAATCATTCTAGTGAGAGAATTATTAAATTTTACTTGATATGTTGGGAGGTCTAACTCTCGTCACCAACCAGTATATGTTAATCGGACTGTTAATTATTGTAATAAGAGTTATTTACATATCACCCTCCACCTAGAAATTAATTTTTTTTAACAGCCAACAAATCAATCCCGGTCATTCAAGAAGTATCTACTGGGTAAAGGAGTACTCTGAGAGTAACCAGGGTCCACCAATAATTTCACACCAGTTCGGGGGAAAACCCACCGCCCGAAGGTCCACTGTGGTAAAACCCGGCCCACCAGCAGAATTTTGGTGCCGGCAGGTTTCGAACTCCCCACCTTCCATAAGGAAAGCAAGAAAGATGTCACTGTAAGGGATCGGCTACACCTAGAAATAATGTCAACTTAACTTTATAGGCCTCTTTACATGAGATGTTAACTTCATTGCTCCTTTGTTAATGGTCATTTGATATTAATAAAATACTGCGAAGTAAAAATTTCAAAAAACAATTCTGTAACGTATTTTTCTAAATTTGTTTATAACATCAAATATCTAAAGCGTTACTAATTTTACCTATTAAAATCATATTACATAGTTTTCGCTTTTAATATTAGATTTTATTTAGTTTTTTTACACTCAAATTATTCAACAATATTTTTATATATTTGAATGGCCATTTTTATGAAAATAACCTGTAAGGTTGAACAATTAGTCAATTATGTTTAGTTTGGGTTGGCGCAATTAGAATAGTCATTAGTGAATGACAATCAAAATATAGTGGCCATAAATGAAATTACTCAACCCATAGGTAATCGAGTGAACATAATCCATCTATAAGTATCATTGTTCTTTTCCACATATCATCTTAAAACACTAAATCAGTCTAAAACCACTAGTTGGACCCTACCCCCACCCAACAAGTATGAACGTAAATACAATGTGTTATGTTGTGTGTATTGTAGTCATGTTGGTCTCATATGCATTGAGAATGTTGAACAATGTGTGGTTCAAACCTATGAAAATGGAGAAGTTTCTAAGAGACCAAGGTCTTGATGGTAGCCATTATAAATTTCCTTTTGGAGATTTGAAGGACATGATGCAATCGATTGTTGAAGCCAAAACCAAACCTATCGGTCTAACCGATGACATAGTTCCCCGTGTCT
Source organism: Ambrosia artemisiifolia (assembly GCA_032199755.1). NCBI lineage: Eukaryota > Viridiplantae > Streptophyta > Magnoliopsida > Asterales > Asteraceae > Ambrosia > Ambrosia artemisiifolia. The sequence continues at coordinate 11,085,862 of CM063524.1, read as the reverse complement.
TGCCGTTTGTCCATGAGATTGTCGCTACCCACGGTATGTGCACGTGCTTGCAAATTCTGTTGAGTTATACATGATGCTTTACGAAAATAAGTATTAGTGATTGAAGTTAAAGAACAAAAATGGAGTAGCAAAATTAGCAATTAGTTTGTTGCGGAAATTTTAATAATTATAGAGTATCAATTTAGATTCCAACACAAACTAATCGTGAATTTTGTAAGGGGTATGCGTCTTCGGTATAAATCAAATGTAAGTTACAACAATTACACTATAAATGCACACCATAGTATCCTTAAATTGCTTTTGTATAAAATTACAAAAGTAATTGGTCACTTTACCTATTCATAGAAAGTGCTCTTGACTCGTTCAATACAAAATACATATTTGACTCGTTTGGGCTGGTGGGTGTGGGGTTCATCCCCGGCCCATCTTAGGTCAGTCGGGACGTCCCACATAGCCCCCGCCGGGTAAAGATCGGCCCAAACGTCTCAAACTCGATGTTTGAGACAGGCCAACTTCTTCACCACCAACCTTCTTCACCATCATCCCACCACCCGTCATCACCACCAGCTCAGTTGCCTCACCATCATTCAACACCACCCGTCATCACCACCAGCTTAGCCGCCTAACCATTCAACACCACCCATCATCACCACCAGCTCAGCCGCCTTACTAGGTGGTGGTGGTGGTTGACTAGTTTTCAGGGACCAAAATTTTTTTCTTAGTGAGATGTAGATTTTGGTGTGGAAAAGGTGGTGGTGGTGGTCGATGATGGTGTTCATTTAAAAAAAAAAAACCTAAAAATGGGAGGACTATCCCCACAGACTTGGTCCATCCTCTTGTGGAGGACAACCCTCTTGGGTGATGTAATAGCCGAGGTGGCCGATAGTCCTCCCTTAGAGGCTCATCCCCACACCCACCGGCCTTATCAAAAATCTAATCTTCTAAATCCTTAAACTTAATCATCAAACTAATCATATGCATAAGATTAACTGTTAAATCATGTAGTTCTTGTTATTTAAGTGTCCACTTAATTTGTATAGGTAAAATTTGCTTTACATGGATGGGGAACAAACCGGTGGTGCAAGTATCTGAACCACTTATGATACGAGAGATATTGGCTAACTATCATCAATTCCAAAAACCAAGCGTTAACAACCCCTTAACCAAACTTCTAGCAACAGGACTAATCGACACGGATTCAGACCGATGGATCAAACATAGGAAAATCATTAATCCTGCATTCCATTTTGAGAAGCTCAAGGTTTCTTGTATTTTTCCTAGATTCTCTTTTTGAATTGAAAACATGATTTTAAAAAAGTTTATGTTTTTTTTGGTAGCAGTACATGGTGCCTTCATTTTATGTGAGTTGCAATGAGATGCTTAAGAAATGGGAAGAAATGTTCACCATTGACCAAAGCTCATGTGAAGTGGATGTATGGCCTCATCTTCAATCTTTCAGTAGTGATGTGATTTCACGTACAGCGTTTGGTGGTAGCTTTGAGGAAGGAAGACGAATATCTCGGCTTCAACAAGAACAAGCAGAGCTTATCATAAAGGCCGAACAATCGGTTTACATTCCAGGATCCAGGTGAGTAAATTTTCACACAATATATTTGAATACCACACATAATAACAAAAAGTCAAAAACCATATTAGGTATTAAGTATTATTAAGATTGAATTACAATTTGTGTCCTTTAGCTTTATACCAAATTGAAAAGAATGCCCTTTAAGTTTAAAATTGATTGGTCTTGTACTTTAAGATTGAATTACAATTAGTTTTCTCCATTAAATTTGGTCACGTGACCTGCACGTGAGGGTATTTCAGTAAAATCACCCCCTCTTATCTTCTTCCCTAATTTATAGATCATAACCCCTAAATTGATAACATTTCAATTATTGTCTGGTTTTTTCATTCTTCCTCGTGAAGATTCCCCCTAATTCACATCAAAATCATATTCAACAAATAAAAACATATTTCAATCGAAGATCAAGTGTTTGGTTATTGCATCCAAATCATTATCAACTTTTTGATGAATTTTTATCCAGATTAAATAATATCACTATTAATTGAAGATCAAGAAGACATTCATTAAAATCATTCAACCCTAACCTAATAATTCCACCCAATCTGCTCTCCTGATTCATTTATTAAAATCGTTTTTCACCCCACATGGTTTGAAATATGCTTTGCAATCACCGTCGCAACACCTAAACCCCTCAAATTCCCATCCAAATTCCTACCTTTCACAAACCCATAACCTTCGATCTCTGCCAAAATAAGTAACGAACAACAAGTATTGGGGTTTGGTCTGATAGATGATAGATGGTAGGTTTGGATTTAGTTTGTAGTGGTGGGGCTCGTTGGCGGTGGCTGGTATGGGGTGGCGGTGGTAGTGATTTGGTCGAAGGTAGTGGAGAGGATGACGGTGGTTGTGTGCAGACGGTGATGATAATTAAGGTTTTCGAGGATGGGTTTTCAAGTGCAAATGGTGGTGGTGTTAGGATTTGAGATGCTTAGCAGGTGGTTATGTTGATGATGGTGGAGGGTGGTTATGATTGATGGTGGCTACTACCTACAGAGGGGTAGAGAGAAAGAGAGAGTATGTTTGTGGTGAGGTTAAGGGTGTTGAGATTAAGGAGAATGGTTATGGTGTGATGGTGGGTGGTGGCAGGTGATGGTGTGGTGGGTGGTGGCAGGTGATGGTATGGTGGTGGGGTGTGTGTGTTTAGAGAGAGAGAGAGAATGTGTGTGTGTGTGTGTGTGTTATTTTGTAAATTGGGGAAGAAGATAAGAAGGGGTGATTTTATTGAAATACCCTCACATGCAGGTCACATGACCAAACTTAACAGAGAAAACTAACCGAGTTAGCCATAAAGGACATAACGTGCAAAATTTTGAAAGATAAAGTACAAGAACAATCGATTTTAAACTTAAAAGGCATTCTTTGCAATCTGGTATAAAGCTAAAGGACATAACTTGTAATTCAGTCTATTATTAATCAACTATTTATAATAATATAATGTGGTTAACGACAAAATTTTTAATCATAATATATCTCTTACAAAGAGAATAGAAATAAATCATAACTAACATATTTTAGCTAATAATCGAAAGTAAATATGAATGCTACAATAGAATTTTGCCAACCCGCTCCAACATGAGGATTAAAGGGATTGAAGGAGAAGTGAAGGCGTTAATAAGAAGTATAATCGACAAGAGAGTAGCCATGATGAGAGCCGGGGAAATTGCTAACGAAGACCTTTTGGGCATTCTCTTGGATTCGAACGACAATGAAATTAAACACAGTGGGAATAGTTATAATGGACTAAACATGGAGGAAGTCATCGAAGAGTGCAAACTTTTTTACTTTGCAGGTCAAGAGACCACTGGAAATTTGCTTGTTTGGACTATGATTTTATTAAGTCAATACACAGATTGGCAAACACATGCGAGAAATGAAGTGTTAGATGTAATTGGGGAGAAAATACCAAATGTTGATGGGCTTAGTCGTCTAAAAGTTGTAAGTCTTTTCATACTTGTTGTTTTGAAAGGAAATATATTATCCTAGATCTCTAATTTGTAGTGTGAAAGAAATATATTATCCTTTATTCGCAATTGCTAGTTATTTACTTGTATCTCATATATCTCGTTATTGAGGTTTGGATTCAAAATAAATTTCCTAGTTGTTTTGTGTTTTAGGTGAATATGATTTTAAACGAGGCTCTTCGACTATATCCACCAGGGGCATCATTAGGAAGAATGATACATGAAGATACGAAATTAGGGAACATAACATTACAGGCTGGAACACATATCCAACTAAACACCATTATTTTACATCATGATCATGATCTATGGGGAAACGACGCAAAGGAGTTTAAGCCTGAGAGATTTTCTAAAGGCGTGTCAAAGGCGACCAACGGACAAGCCTCATACGTTCCATTTGGAGGAGGTCCACGTATATGTATTGGACAAAACTTTGCCATGATGGAAGCAAAAATGGCGCTCGTTATGATTCTTCGACGGTTCTCTTTTGAGTTGTCCCCTTCGTACTCCCATGCTCCACACCTCATCGTCACTCTACAGCCTCAGTTTGGTGCTCACTTAATTCTACATAAACTTTAGCTGGCTAGTTGCATGTTTTATAAATTATGTTGCATTATGTATACCACTATGGTTATTCCATATGTTTGGTTGTAAGATGTGTGATAATCAAATTATGTGCATGCTAATTGTATTCGTACGTTTTGGAGGGAAATTTTCTATTTGAATCAAGACACTTGTTGACAATTTATAATACACCATAGCACTATTGTTTGGTTCCGAATATCATTCGGATTATGATCTGTCACTTATAAAAGGGTTTCAAACAAACATAAATTTAATGATTATAATTTGCCACTTACATAGTCAAAACTTTTGCAATTTGTAACATCTTTTAGTTCAAACTTTTGGAATTTTTAACACCACGTATGTCATCCAATTTCAGGGAGTATATATGTTACAAAAGGCAAAAGTTTGGATTAAAAGTGTTACAAATTGTAAAAAAAATTACTATCTTTATAAAATCTCATACTTATGGATTATTTCAAAATCTTGTGTGTACTTTATTTATCCCAAACTGTATGCATCAAAACACCTCGATCGAGAGAGAGAGAGAGAGGTAGGTTATATTTAGGTCAAACTGGTTTATAAAGGGATTTTTAAGTCAAATGGTGTGAATAAACCATTTTTCTCTTACCTTTATTGAAGATAAGTGACTTTACTAACCGAGTTTGTATCAAAAGACACAAAATGTTAGAAAAACATAATATTAGGACACAAAATGATTTTTTTTTATTAAAGGACACGTTCCATCTTTTTGGTTATATATAAAGGATAAAAACTCTAATTAACCCGATATAACTCCCAAGATACTGAAGGTCAAAGTTTACCCGAATATGTCTAGAACAATTAATGAATTATAAATTATGTTATTGGTCGTCTTTTATTTTGATTTTCATATAACTCTATGGTTTTCTCATGAACTCTCTTTAGTAAAATCAATGGCAAACATAGAGATTTTGTGTTTTTTTACATTCATATTCATATAATCATATGTGTATTTAATATACATAAAAAACAATCAGACTTAACTTTTTCTTATGTTTTTTATATTTGTCATTTCACATACACATAGCCTACACATTATTTAACCTACACATAACCTTCGTACTAACGTTCTGTTCTCTTATGTTTTTTACATTTGTCATTTTACTTACACATAGCCCGCACATATGTAGGTTATTTAACTTACACATAACCTATGTATTACACATGTTGTATATTCAAAGGAAATTTCTAATCTTGTATCGTGAAATTCTAGTCCTAACAACATCCGGTTCACAAATTCGGGTCCTCCCACACGCCGGGCCCTGTCAACCTTAATTATATAATTTTTCAATGGATGAGAATTGAACCTGTGACCAACCCTGGGCGGGAACCCTCTAAAGAGGTAAACCCTCACACCTCAAACCAGCTGGACCGGAGATCATCGGCTATAACATTTCTGTTTAGTTTTTATTTTCTATCTTTTTTAAGATTGAAACATGAACGATTTTGCTTTTGTTATATACAAGTGTTGTGCATAGATTATATATAATATTTTTCTCAACATTTTGTGTATCATTTTATACGAAATTGCACAAATAGCTAAAGACAATATATCACTAATGTTTAATATATCCAAATAAGCCAAGTTAGAGAATACTTTGAGTATTTTAAGTGTTTTTCCCGCAATGTAAAGCGTCACGGCGCCGTTTTATAGTATGGATAATTAATATAAGTAAGACAACTAGCAGCCAAAGGTGTGGAAGGGTGACATGGTTGGAGCTTAGCGAATAAGATCAAACCATGTGAATGGTACAATGACATTACATTAACCGTGTTGCTTTTATGCAACAATTATTCATATTTGATACTAAATCCAATTGGAACAAACTTAATCCATTCACATGATATATTTGAATTTATTTTAAAATCAACCAATAATAAAAAAAAGTAAAGAACAAAGAAATCCAACATAGCTTAAGCACAGGAGAAAATAATTTAACCTTCATATTTCAATTCCTTTGATAGCTCTTCGAATCGGGTACGTGGATTATATGCAAATTAAAGTATTTCATGTGTATGCTAAATCAATAACTGATCGATAAGAAAAAAAGGTATTTTTTAGAAGATCATGGTGTTTTCTTTATTGAAAACGAATCAATAATTCATATGTTGAAAAGATGATATGATTTCCTTTATATAGCGGTTGAAACAACACAATTCTCTTGCGATTAACATTTTTGCGATAGAAAAATTGGGCGCAAATTTAGCGATTATCTAGCAACCGGATCACTATGGTTGCGAATTAGCGACTAACACCAATCCAGTCCCGAATTTACAACCATAAAATATAGCTGCAAACCAGTTGAAAGATTTGCGGCCGTTTCCTTTCGGTTGCATGGTCTGACAAATGATAAATTTATTAAATTAATATTTATATATATATTGGTCGCAACCGACTATAATATTGCGAAAAAAATATGTTAAATATCTAAGAATTTGTCACAACTAGTAATTGTACCCCGCGCTTCGCCGCGGGTGTTTCAATTTTGCGGCCAAGAATGTATCTATATTTGTAGTAGGAGTTAACGTGTAAAGAAGAACCAAATCAAAAGATTTCGAAATATATGCAAGAGATGCGACGAAGAGATATATATGTAATCAATGACATTGTTTACACAGTGTATTTGGAGTTTGTCTCCATCCAAACACTCCCAAATAATAAACAGTTTTAATTGTCCAAGTCATGTGCAAGCAAAACATAGTGTGAACTTGTATCGCAACTCGCAAATAGACACCCTCACACCACATTGTTACGGATAACACCTACATTTTGGAACAAAAACATTTACTCTAATCAGAATACATGCATGTTATTATAAACCGAAAGTTTATTAGTTGCCAGACTTAGCAAAGGGCAGGCAAAATAGCTAACAATCAAAAATGCTTTTCACGTAAATGTATTTAAATTCAAAAGCTTATTTTACCGGGTCTTTTAGTAGAAGATTCCCTTTAGATGGTAAAAGGAACATGAGTTCCTTTGATTCAATATGATATACTCAAATTTCCACAACTTCCTTCTTATGTTAAAAAGGTAATAAAAATGGAAGCTAACCCTGTAAAACTAAAAACTCTATTTTTAGATTCTCAAAATCCACCTGGAAATTGGATGAAAAGCTTCAACCAATAATCATAACCCATCAAAATTGTCCATTTTACATTTAGCATGAATTATGTAGTACTGACAATACCTTATTCTTCTCATTACTCAAAAATGTCACTCAACAGTAGGACAAATGGTGAATAAACAAACTAAATGATAAACATAGCCAAAAAGGGGTAGATGTTAGATTACAATAGTGCTGACACGTTCTTAACTTTCATGTCATGAAGTTAATGGAATTACGATCATATGATGTCCTGCAAATAAGGTAGCTCATCCTGAAATGCAGTGTATCAGCGATAGTATCGTTGTTATATTATATAATAAAATACCTCATTTTGGTTGAGTGTCTTGAAGCTGGGGCCCAAAGTATTTTGATGTAAATCTAAAGCGCACACACTAACAATACAAAGAAAGCCTCAATAATCATTGCAATTACCAAATTCCTTGTTTCCAAAACATAAAAAACTCAAACCGTGAAAAACACATATGAACATCCAGAACTGAAATTTAGTTTTAGAATGCAATTTCAATTTCAAAATTCATCACAAATTACCAAAATGCACATACTTTATGACCACTTATCAAAATTTTAAATTAAATGTTTTTTTCATCAAGTCTAGAAAACAAAAATCATCTCATCAGCAAACAACAAATATGTAAACATAAGAAATTCAAAATGTATAATGTAAAGTTAACCATTTAACTTACTGGGATGGTACAAAGTGCAATACAGGGCCAACTTAAATTGGAACTTTATGAGTCATTTCCTTTAAATCTGTCAGCCACTTTTCAGCATTATTTCCATTGTTGTACCATCATCGTTATCACTAAGACATGGCAGAACCCTAGCCACCTCTGGTTAGAAACAAAACACCACGGGTCCCCCACCGGTAGGGTCGCTGGTCAGACATCGATGAGAGAGAGAAAGAGAGAAACTAACAGCAATATTGTTAACATAGATTCAGAAAACCCTAGAACTCCAAATCAAAACTTAGAGAAGGGCGAAGCTGGAGAGGTGAGACACGTACCTTCATCTGAACCTACAGTTTATATGACGATGGAGCAGCCTCCGCCTGCGAGGGTTGCACCCAACGACGGCTAGATGGAGTTGGAGAAAACCACTGTTGTAGACGGTGGTCATCAGTGGTTGGGAAGTAAAAAATTAAAAAAAAGTGAGAGATCAGAGAACAAATGGAAAAGCATAACTTACAACACGCTTCAGCACAAAACACTTTTTAAGCACAACTTACAATACCCTAATGCATAAAGCACTTATAAATTAATACTATATAAATTAAAATGTGGTCGTCAATGGTGAAAATATGTATACTTTTTACACTAAATTTATTTTCGTTCTATCAATGTAAAAATTACATTAAAATAGTAGACAGACGGGCAACAAGTTTCGTCGTCATTCTTTTTTCGGATGGCGAACCATAATCTACTGAAAACAAAACTTTGCTCTCCGGAGTCGAGACATTACTATATATGAATAACCCATTAGACCCTGATCAGAAAACAGGTAGCTTCCGGTGGCAATGAGCCAAATGCATCAAAAGAAAGGGGTACGAATACTAAAATTATCCAAAATTTTAAACTAAAATTTTAAAGTTGGTCGAAAAACTACTAGAAAAGTGGCTCTTTTGCTATAAAATTTTCCGACGGAAAAAATGTGTCACAAATTTTGACAAAATTGCTACTAATTGTGACAACAAAAAATACCCTTATTTTTAGACAAATTTGCTACACAAAAGCGACCAATACTTTAGAAAATTACGTAGAAAATGGCATAGGAAATGCATCACAAATTTCCCACACCATATTTTCGTAGGAAATACGTTGAAAATTACGCAATAAATGTGTAGTAATTGGTTTCCAATGAAGGATTTTCTAACATCAAAATTTCGTTGAAAATGTGTAGCAAATTCAAATTTGTGACGTATTTTCAACAAAAACTTGATGTTAGAAAAGCCCTCGTCGAAAACCAATTACTACACATTTACTAAACAATTTTCAACGTATTTCATACGAAAATCTGGTGTGGGAAATTTGCGATATATTTCCTAGGCAATTTCCTAAGTATTTGTCATTGTTGTGTTTCAAATTTGTTTAAAAAATTAAAGGTTTTTTGTCGTCACAAATGTATAGCAAGTTTGTCAAAATTTATGATGCTTTTTTGTAGGAAACTTATGTAGCAAATTGCCACTTTTCTAGTAGTGAAAATCTGTAGCAAAAATTCTCTTTAAGACTATGGCAAAAATACCCGATCACAAATGTGCCATTAATCGGAAACTAATCGCAAAAATGAGTCGCAAATCGGTCGTGGCTTAATTCAGCTACATAAGAACCACGGTCACAAAAGGTTATTTCCAACCAATTTATATACATTATTATCCAAATTACGGTAACAAATGCCTAGTTTTCTAGTAGTTGCATGTAATCCAATAAGCCAGTCACAAGCCATCTCTAGAATATATTTTCTTTAAGCTGACAGAAGTAACAGAAATTAAAGACGTACTAGTAACAGTAAGTACTCGATCTTAGAGTTAGACATAAATCTTTTAATTTGTATTTGTAAATAACAAATAAATAATACAAATTATACTGAATAACCAGAGTGAAAGAATATATATACAACCATGCATATACAAGTAACAAATAAGATATACTATACGATGAGCATATATATACATATATACTATCACATAATGGCCTGCAAGTTGTACTCATACTCGTATGTATTCATGGGCACAACCGGTACATCATGGCTAGAAGCCGATGCATCGATGTCTAGGAGCCATGACTCGAGGTTCCTGAGTTCAATCTCATTCACGTAGTCTACCACCTGATTTTGAGACCATTGCAACTCTAATTCTTCAGACCAAAAATTACTGGAACCATCAAACCGCATGTTCGTGTTATCCAAACTGTGATCCGGGCTAGAACCAAGGCTATGATCCATATTAGGATAAGGGCTATCATACTCTGAGACCCGATCTTGATCAGTCCATTGCGACCCTAATTCTTCGGACGAATAATTACTATAATCAAATTGCATGAACATGTTATCTAAACTTGGATCAGGTCTATCATGGTCATCTATTTGGATTACATGAGCCGGTTCGGATGACATGACATGCATAGTAGGAGGAGGGGAGAAAGGTGATGGCTCACGAGACTGCGAACCGTTGCCGGTAAGCTCTTGAACTAGGGTCTTGAAGTTGGAAGAGTTGGTTATGTAAACCTTTGGTTTCAAGACTTTTATGAGGCTATTGAATTGATGAGTGGGTTGTTTTTTGGAGATTTTGAGAAAGGTTTGTGTTAGTCTTTTGCCCATCTTTTGCTTTGGAATGATCAAATAGGTGGTGATTGTAACGGAGGATCCTAAGAGGTATTTGTATTAAGGTAAAATGTGAATGGGGACAAATGGAAAGATATTAAAAGATGCTTAGAATGATAGGTTTTCTTCACAAAAGTTTGTAGTTAGCATTCAATAATATTCATTATTGTGTTTAGTCAAAATCTTTGCCCAATCTACTTGGACTTCTTTTATACCTTTGAAAAGAGTATCACAAGTACTCCCAAAATAGTGACTTGCTCTTGGTTACATATTATTAAACTTTTAATAATACACCCCTGTTGTTTTATTTCTCAAACATTTTAATTTTATTACATTCTCCAACATTAATCACATGTTTAAGCAAATGTTGTGAAGTCGTTTGACTAGTGACTGATCACTAGCCCAAATGAATTTTTTTATATAATGTGTTCAAAATAATTATAGAATTAAATGTTACGAGCTTACCTAAATATACGTCGACTACATTTTGATAAATATGTTGTTTGAAATACAAATTTGCCCCCAAATCATAAGCAATTAAATTTGTATTACTTAAAATTTTAAAAAGTTCTTGTCAAAATTTTAAAGCCACCAATTTCATTAGAAGGATCGAAAAGTATTGACTCCCATCATCCCACTTGACTTCCACTTTCTGTGTACTTGGCAAAATGTCCAAGAAACAACTCTTCGCGCTTCTTTAACGATTTATATCATCACAGATACATTTTAATTATTGATCGATACTCCATGTACAAGAGAGTATATATTCAACTGTTTGCTTACACATTTGCATGATTAATACAAGTTTGATCACCATGCAGTACATAATCACAATATCAAAGCAGGGGTGGACCTAAGGTGTTCCGAAGGGGGTGCCCCCATGAAAAAAAACATATCTTAGTATATATGTGGTTTAATTTCGAAGCTTCAAACTCTCAAAGAGATTTGACACCGTCCCCTTAAAATTTTTACACAACCAAGAAAAATCGAGAAACCCATTGGAGATTCAGATATTGAACCACTATTGTACTATGTCGGAGTTAGATGAGTGTGAGCTTGTGAGGATGAGGAGAGTAGTCGGAGTTACAGAAGTGTCCCCCTAAAAGTCCTATAAAATATGAAGTAAATAATGTTAACATAGTTAAAACCTACTAATGTCTCAAGCAGCAGTGGTTAATGTCATGGTGACATTTCCTGTTAAATTAATAATTATATACTCTCTTGTAAAATATGAAGTAAATAATGTTTTTGTAAAATATGAAGTAAATAATGTTAAAAGTTGTTCTACTATTTTACCAACGTTTTTACCTTTTATTTAGTTTTGTTTCGTGAGTTAATTTAATTAACCTTAGACCCACCGTAGCAGGACGTTATTTGCCCAAATTTTTAAAAAATAGCGCCCCAAACACCAAAACATAGGGGCGCTATTTTCCAAAAAACATTCGGTGCTTTATAAAAATAACGCCAAACGAAAATTGAAACACCCAAGACCGTTGGGACCTTGCATGTTTTGAACGGTAACTTTTTTTTTTAGAATTTATATATACACAACACAATATACACATACAAAATACAACACTTTCCAAACTAAAAAACACACACACCACAACACAAACAAACCTACTAAAACACAAACATGTTTTTATATGGTTCACCGTTTGGGATCCCGGGTCGCCCGGGTACGAAGCCAAACACTACTACTCAGCTGCCACCCAATTGGGGGGACTTTGACGCGAACAGAATGCAATACGCGCAACTTCTTAGCATGCAGGGTCAACCAATCAGAAACAGGGGCTTTATAAATAAAATCCCTATCACTACACCCCTTTTTCACTTTATCTCTCCATGCTGACTCATCTGCCATGTGGACCAATCAGAAAAGGGGGTTTTATAAATAAAGCCCCCCACTACACATGGTCTTAAAGGAATATCTAGACCTAACCCGACCTAAATTGGATCTAGCTGATTTTTTTTTATTTTTTAGCATAGACAACTGATTTCTAGAACTACATAAAAAAAATATGGGTGCACACTAATTCAAAGTCATCGTAATCCTAGGTCGGCCCTGAGCCTGCGCCGGATGGTCACCGGCTCAGGGTCCGCCCCTCAAATGTGGCCGAACATTTTTAAAAAATATACACACATATATATTAAATTCTATATTTAGGATATATATTTGTGTCTTTTACATTAAAGTCTTGTTAGTAGAGTTAAAAAAAACCATGTTAATTTAATGTAAAGATCTCAAGTTCTATCATTAGCTATAGCACTATATTAATGTTTCTCTTTACAAAATTTTGGGCTTATTTTTTTTCGTCTGAGGCCCAGAATTTTTTTAGTGTTCTCAAAGACGGTCCTAATCTTATCAACTGAAAAAATTAATCAAGTTAATGTACTCATTAATGGGAAAAAAAACGTAGCACGTAACGTTTAATATACTTTTTCACAAAAAAAAATATACTCATGACTATAATGGAAACTAGCCCGTTGTTCCAAAATGTTTGGAAAGTTAACCTCTAAACAAACATAAAAACACTTTATGAGTTTATTTAGCACCTTTGTCATTATGGACAATGTATTTAGTTTTTAGATATGTGCATTGGGAGAGTTAAATTTAAGGCTTTAAATGGGGTAAATTGCGACACGTGACAATTCAATCAACATGGGATCAAAGGAAATGGAGTGTAGTGGGGGCTTTAAATTTAAGGCCCTAATAATTAATTTTTTAAAAAACAAAAACAAAACCCTCCACTACCTACCTTCTTCTTCTCCCTTTTTCTTCTTCTTCTTCTTCTCTCACACACACAAACAAAACCTCCACCGATCACCATCACCACCACCAGCACAATTCCAACCGATATAAGACCTCACCGGCAAGCTGACCACCGATCACCATCACTAGCCACCACCGGTACAAGACCTAACCAGTACACCTACCCACTTTTAAAAAAAAATAAAAAATATAATATTACATGGAGGCTTTTGATTGGTTGATGGATTTGATGATGCAGCGCTAAAAATTTCATGGGGGGAGGTTTTTTGCCATGTTAGTGCCCTGGGGGCGGGGGTGATGGTGCTAAAGGGTGCTAAAGGTGGGTTTAAGGCGCCATTAACGCCCCACTACACCTTGTCTTATAGAGACTTGCCGGCAAAACGGATATTGAGAGACAACATATGAACATCGGCGACATAACACATGACCACATGGGACAAAAGTTATCCCAGAATTAATCAAAACTAGGATTCTATTGCCCCGCGCTTCGCGGCGGAAGCTCCTGTTGTGTTAAGGGTTTGATGGACGTTAAAGATCACACGTCGCTAAGGGAGCTCCTGTTGCGTGGAGGGTTTCGTGGACATAAAAGATAATATTATATATGTGATTGTTATTCTCGCGTGGGCTTCAAAAAATACTCGAAGCTAAAAGCTAAAAGTTTGGTGGTCAAAGTTTGAAATCCTAAAAGCTAAAAATTTGGCCAAAGTGCAATGCAAGTTTAAAAAAGTTAGGTGGTCAAAGTTTAAAATCTTAAAAGCTAAAAGTTTGGTGGTCAAATTGAATGAAAATAAAGTTAAGCTAAAAGTATGTTTGATTTTATATATACCAGGGGGAACCGAATCATTTAAAAAAAACACGTACAGTACTTTTATGCTTACGAGCTAAAGTTCTAGCACAAGAAATTCGAAGTGCATAAGGGGCATGATGACTTGAAGTCATCCTCACCTTCCTCTGGCTTATCACCGGCAGTCTGTTCAGGGTTCCAAACTCAATGACGGCAACTAAACATGAGGGTTGCGCTCGTTGCGGGACTTAACCCAACACCTTATAGATCTTCCAAAGAACAAGGCCTTTTTCGAATAAGCCAATTCATTTGAATAGTGTCGTTGAGTTTCTCGACCCTTTGTCTTAGGATTAGTCATCTCAAGTATCATATTTGGTTATTTACTAAAATCGCCCTTGGGGGGGGGGGGGAGGATGGATTGTTAGTGTAGACGATTTGGAAGATATAATCGGAGAGAATGATTGGGCGTAAAGCGTTTGTAGGTGGCTTACTCCGGCCATAACATAATTGACAAATCCAAGATGTACTCCTACAAGTAAAGGGTGTTCGAATAGAGATTGGTTGTGCTCTAAAATGGGAAAATAAAGTCCTCCTGGTGGTGTTTTTGATTTCTAATTGTTGGTCTAAAAATTTGAATTCAGAGTGAATAGTGAATCATTCCTATTAGATTATTGGGTAGGTACAACCATTGTTTTTGCAAAATCGAATAGAATCTTTTTAACTGTTTTTGTAAGAAAACAATTTTCCCTGTATCCCCCATCCTAGAAGGAAAGATCCTGATATAAAAACATCTCTTTCCATTTTGAGAGTAAGCATTACACAACCTCCAAGATCGGTTAACAGCCGACCGCTCTACCACTGAGCTACTGAGGAACAACGGGAGATTCGATCTCATAGAGTTCCATTCTCGTTCTCAACCCATGACCAATATGAGCTCGAAGCTTCCTTCGTAACTCCCGGAACTTCTTCGTAGTGGCTCTCCTCCATGCCTCATTTCATAGGGAACCTCAAAGTGGCTCTATTTCATTATATTCCATCCATATCCCAATTCCATTCATTAAATCAGTCGGGGGACCTGAGAGGCGATGGTTTACCCTACGACGGATGTCAATGAAACCAATTGGATTTATTTTTTGTCCTGCGATTAATATCTTGCCTAGAAAGGAAAGGGGTGGTGAAAGATAATTTACGATGAATTCATTCAATATTTTCTTTTTAGAGTACAACTTTTCACATTTAAATTATGTAATTAGATATACTAATACCCTACCCAGCTCATCTGGAAATCTTGGTTCAGGCTCTTCGCTATTGGATAAAAGATGCTTCCTCTTTGCGTTTATTAAGATTCTTTCTCCATGAGTGTCATAATTGGGATATCTTATTATTTCAAATTCAAAGAAAGCCAGTAAGGTATTTCCTATTTTATTATTGGAAGTCCAGTTCGGCGTCACAAACTCTTTTCACACTAGAGGTCTCTTAACAATAAAGCTAAAAGTTTGGTGGTCAAAGTTTGAAATTCTAAAAGCTAAAAGTATGGGCAAAGTGCAATGCAAGTTTAAAAAAGTTGGGTGGTCAAAGTTTGAAATCCTAAAAGCTAAAAGTTTGGTGGTCAAATTAGAAGAAAATAAAGTTAAGCTAAAAGTATGATTGATTTTATATATACCAAGGGGGAGAATATGCTTCAGAAGATCTCATTTGTATGTTTCATTATTTATATATTATAATTTTAATTGTCGGTCAAAAAAGTAAAAAAAGAAGGCATCATACGTGAACTTGCTGTGCACATGTTAAAGAGTATGCATTCATGGCTTAGTTTAGCCAAAGACATTGTAGAAGTGTCTTTGGTTTAATAAATATATATAATTAAACCTATAAAAGTTCAACACGCCTGAATAGTCAACGATCTTGTTTTATCAATGCAACGGATGACGCAAGAGCGGATAGTGAATTTAAACTAAAATGCATGCACGATAAATTATCTAAAGTTTTTTTAGAATCAAGTGAGCGCCAAACTGAGGTTGCAAAGCAGGCATGGCATGCGGAGCATGTGAGTAGGATGGAGATAACTCAAAGGAAAAGCGTTGCAGAATCATTGCGATAGCCATTTTTGCTTCAAGTATAGAAAAATTCTGGCCAATGCATATACGTGGGCCACCACCAAACGGAAGGTACACAGCTTGTCCCTTGGTAACCTTCGAAACACCTTCGGAAAATCTTTCAGGCTTAAACTCATGCACATCTTCACCCCACATATCTTTATCATGGTGCAGAATCAATAAGTTAATTTGGATAATGGTTCCTGCCGGTAAGGTTAAGTTGCCTAATTGAGTTTCTTCATGAGTTAGCCGTCTAAGTACCACCGCAGGTGAATACAATCTGAAAACCTCATTGAAGATGATGTTCATCTGCATAGAAAAGAAATTTACACTAAATAGAATATGCTATAAATAGTTATTAATTAATAGTAGTAATTGAAAAACATACAACTTTTAGATGTCCCAAGCCATCAATACTTGGTTTTTTATCTCCAAACACTTGTAAAACTTCTTCTCTTGCACGTGTCTGCCATTCCAAGTATCGGCCTAATAAAATCATAGTCCAAACGAGCATATTTCCGGTGGTCTCTAGCCCTGCAAAGTAGAAAACTTTGCATTCTTGAATTATGTCTTCCAGGCTTAGTCCAGAATTTCTATTCCCATGTTTCATTTCTTTGTAATTGGAATCCAAAAGTATGCCCAAAAGGTCATCATGGCTAGCTTCCCCAGCTTTCATCGCAGTAATTCGTTTATTAATTATGTTCATTATTAAACCCCTCACTTGCTGGTCAATCTCTTTCATCCTCTTGTTATTTTTTGTGGGTAAAAATCTACAATATATTATGTTATTAACGCAATAATATAGTAAGTTGGATTAGAGATTAAAATTAGATTACCTTGATCCTGGAATATAAAGTGAATTTAAAGCCTTTACTGTTAGCTCTGCTAGTTCTCTTTGTAGTTCAAATATCCTTCTTCCTTCCTCGAAACTACTACCAAACGCTGTACGTGAAATTACATTGCTTGCAAATTTTAGAAGATAAGACCACACCTCCACTTCACATAAGCTTTCTTTCGTTAAGAAACTATCCCATTTGTCGATCATCTCACTACAACTCACATAAAATGCTGGTATCATATGCTGCGAAAGAATTATAGACGATTGTCAACTCAATGCTCGTTACATAATAATAATATTAATAATAAAAACTACACCGATAAACTAACAAATTAAAGGAAATAACAAGAATGTAACCTTGAGTTTGTCCATGTGGAATGCAGGATTGATGATTTTTCTATGTTTGACCCATTGATCACCCTCAACATCTACTAATCCTCTAACTAGCAACTTGGTTAATGGATTTCCACCCCTTAGCTTTTGATATTTTTTATAATCAGCCAACACCTCTCGAATCATGGTAGGTTCATATATGTGTACCACAGGTTTTGTTCCCATCCATGTAAAACAACTCTTACCTAGGAGAAAATGTTAATTTATAATGAATGAAAGTGAATTATATACACACGCATTTCTGAACAACGTTGTTTTAGATGTGAAATTAAGAACATTGTGTATAATAAAAAAAATTGATTTATAAAATACTTATACTTATAAAGACTTCTTATTAACATTCCTAAGTAAACTGGAGTCGTTTCACATGTGAAATAACAATGTGTTAGAAAAAAAAATGAAAGAAAGAGGTGTATATTATCGACACTTATAGAGACTTTTTACTGATATTATCTATATATAAATTCAACGACAGATCTACAGTAACTTAATTTTATATTTATTTTATTATTTATTATTTATATTATTATATAATGGGTTAGGATCAAATACACAGTGAAAGAAAAATAGGAAGTCGTAGGAAGGGTATCAAACGGACTCCGATTGAACTCATTCAAGCGACATTGGAACCGTCTTATCGAACCCTACGACGTCAGTTTTTAGGTCTTTGTTTTTTGGGGTTTTAGCTTGTAGTTTTTAGAATATGCGTTATATCATTGTGTCTTTTATGTACCATTGTGTCTTTTTCTTATTTTCATCATTGTGTCATTTTTTCAATTCATTGTCTCTTTTTTCTTTAGCATTGTGTTATATTTTTTGGGACTGTATTATATTTTGTGGTTCATTGTGTCATATTTCATGATCTATTATGTTTTTGGTATCCTTCTCACCCTTCTCATTTTTGTTACACTGTGTAGAATAACTTGACCCTATAAAAGTAACGTAAAACTTTATTTATTTTATTATTATATCATATATAGAATATTAAAAATTGACACTTTACTACTCTTCTTATTTTGCTAACATTTATCGGCATATTATGCTAACATGGATCAGTTTTTTCCTAATGTATACCGCCTATATTTGCTAACATGTATAGTATTTTTATTTTTTATCTTTTTTTTTCGTAAAACTACTTTTTATTTCTTAGTGTGGCTGTTTTTTTCCCCTTTTAGAGATCATAATTTGCTACCAGCTACTCATACTGAAACGGTATTCTCAGTATCAGAATAGTGGTATTTTCTTTTATCGTAAAGAATTGAGGCAGTATTGTTTTAATATTAGTACCTATACCATATTCGTTTTTATAGTTCTCTACATTTCTTAAGGTGACAGTATAAAATCTATTGAATATAGAAACAACATTACATAATGTTATTTCTAATGTTCACCAAACCTTCAACGAAACAAACGCCCTCACAGCGAAATGCGGGTAACCTAAACACTAGTTAAGTAAACTAGAGTTGTTTCGTATGTGAAACAAATCTTTTGAGATTAAAGATGGATATTATAATTAATATTAATATTGAAATAAAATTCATAAACTAGCTTAACAAAAGTGAGGACAAATATTGAAGTATTGACAGAAACCATGTTGAATGAATCTCGATTAGTCTTTTGATACTAATTTGGTTGTTTTATTTTTTTTCAGGTTCAAATCAGAGTTTTAGAATGTCTTGAGAAAATAACAAAGTTATACAGAGACTTTACTCGAGCAAAATGTGCACACGTAGAATTAGAAGTAGGTTTTATGAATTATCGAGTGTTGATTGTTTAAAAAAAAGTTTCCTGAAAAAACGACCTATTATTTTCACGGTACACATATTTTGTCACTTTATATTAGATTTGTCTATCATGAGAAGCACCCGGGAGATAATCTAGTAATAAATATTTCATTTAAATTTATTTAATAGGTAAATGATATTTAATAAAATGTATTAAATTGCATAGGATCCGTAAATTAGTTTATATGGAGACAAAAAAAAAATTTATTGAATTTGTAAAAAAACAACAAAACAGTTTGTATAAGGCTTATGGACCATTTGGCCCTAGGTTCGATTTTCACGAGTGGAAATGGATATGATCGGGTGGTTCCGTTGGTGACACGATGATACTCCAGAGGTCCGTCAGTGATCCGAATTTACCGTCCAATATAAATAAATAAATTAATAATGTATTACGAAATGTATTAATGTCTTTTAGTTATGTAATTTTTGTAACAAAAAACAAAAAGTTATAAAAAATTCGATTATAAAGCATTAATATAGAAAGAGAGACTAGTTTTTCGACTCGGAATACAATTTTTAAGAAATTGTGACATGATGAGGAACTAAAAAACAAGAACAGATGACTCAGTCAGTCTAATAATAAATACTATAAAACAAAAAGGTTAAATAATCTTATAATCAGATATATATTAACAAGGAAGGAATTTTACTTGTAAATTTTCATTTTCTCCTTAATTTATTTTATATGCACTTGCATGTACATATCAAACTTTGATCAAGTATAGACAAGTAACAAAGATAATATAAAGTATAAACATTGTAAGTGTTGCACTTAATTGAAAAGAGTAAAAGAAAATTATGAAAGGGAGTTTACATACCAAGAGTGGTGAGCGATTTGTGGAAGAAAGGTGCGACACGAGGTGTGATATCATGAGTTAGATTCATGGGTTTAGACTTGGCTTCACTCATCATCTGTTCCATCTCTTTGATATCTCCATACATGAATTTATAAGGGGTACCCTTGAGCCCTTGATCTCTAAGATACTTTTCGATCTTCTTAGGTGTGAACCATAACCAATCTAAGACCCTCCATGTATAAAACAAAACGATTGTTGCAAATCCAAGAACATATATTTGTGGAGTTGTATACATTGCTAGTGGCTACAAGAGTACACGGGAAGGCTTTTGATCTTTTGAAGCTATTGATGATAAAGAAAGAGAACATATTGAAGGGTATTTATTGATGGTTTAGGCTGTGGAATGGAGTCCTTTCTAGGGGCTCCATTATGTCACATTAGTGTCATGTATGTGTCACGTAAACAAAGGCTACAATCAATAACACCCAGTGACGGATCTTGAACGAAAAACCTAGTAGGACCGGATTCAATCTGGGTAGGCCGGATTCAAACTGAGATGGCTCCTCTCTAACGTGTCCACGTCAGCCTACAACTCCTAAACCAAACCCACAAGGCTCCAAACTTGACCCATCTAAACAAATCTATTTTTTACCATTTAATGTATATCATATACAAATAGAAAGATATATATCTATTTATTACCATTTATCCTAATTATTACTAATATCTTAACAATGTTATATTATTAAATACATAGGAATGATTTATATTTTAAATTAAAATTTAATACAACATTTTCGAACATAGTCTAATAAAATTGCCTTAATTACAATTTTTATTTATTTATTTATCTTTTTGGAAGTCAAAGGTCTAAATCATTTGGAGGTGGCAGAGAACTTCACACCTGCTCTTGCAGGTCATGCCCCCACTCACACACCCAGACTATGCTGTCTGAACCGGTTTCACGCTAGGGTGGTGGTAAGCATAAAGCTCTCCCCCCCCCCCCAAAAAAAAAAAATTCCCATCATCTGCCACTTGACAAATGTTGCATCCTTCACAAGAGACAAGCCTCTCTGAAGTAAATGCGCGGTAATAGAAAACCAAGGTTGCCATCAGGATTCGAACATGTCCCCTCCAAAAAGGTAGGCTCTAACCATCAGTTGCTTACCATTCCACCATAAGGTGGGTGGTAATTACAATTTTTATTAGCCTACTCAAATCACAGGCAATAATTTTATTGCCTTATAAACTCATATTTTTTAATAAATTTTATATACAGATTATAAATTCATAATTTTTTTCTATAGAAACCATTAAATATGAACTTTATATATTTTATATATATAGTAGATTCTATTTTTCATTTTATTTTTCAAATGTCACACCTTCAAATTCTACTTGCGGGGTTTTACCGCGTGGCGCGTGACATATCATGATCCAAGTCAACGGTCACAATAAACGACAATTATATGATAAGAAAACGACATAATAAAACCAACCATGCAGTTCAAAAGTTTACATAATCCAAACGACCACAACGGAAATATTTAAAAGCTTACAAACCCAAAATCCAAAAGTATTAAAAGACAAAGTCGAAAGTTTGACATCATGCAAATGACCTAGATGTCGTGAGACCTCGTGCGCCTATCCAATGCTTGCTACCTTAGCGACCTGAGAAAACATGCTAAAAATGCCAACATACAATGCTGGTGAGTTCACATGTTTATAAAAACAGTTTCCATATGAGTGTAAGATCATTTCAGTTACTACTATGTTACGATTGAAACCATTGCTGACTGTGTTGTTCCAATAGTGTGTACCCTTCGGACTACCGTCATCTCTGGTAGGCCCTGTGTGTTTGAGATAATATGCACAAGTTCGGATCCCAGCCGACCAGAGTGGGGTTTTTCAGGCCTAATAGATCTATCCACATTTCCCCGCTATATACCCATATTAGTGGTTTCTTTGGGATTTAGATGAGTCGTATAGTAAACAAATGATAACTATAGTATAACATGATCTAAACGTATCCAAAGTGTGTAGCATGTTTCTCCCGCATGAGAAAGTATGTGAAGTGGGGTTGTGAAACTCACCTTAGGTTGCGTCTTCATTTAAAAAGAATAATCCGACACTAGCTGATAGTCCTAACTATTGGCATTATCATAAAGTTTGTATAAGTGTTTTGACTACTAACCCGAAGGTTAAATAGCCCCTGATTGTCCAGATCATGACTACGTGTGTTCGAAAATGTGTTTGAACGTTAAACCGACACACGGGACAGACCCGATATCCCGTTGGTGACCCGTTACACTAATGGATTAAGTACACATCGTTTACATACATGAAATACACATAAAACACTTAGTTTGCATCAAAAATACATTTCTCCAGTCGAAAGGTCGAACGAGAATCTAAAAACCAGTCTGAGGGGTCGAATGGGTCTGGGAAGGTTTTGGTTCGACCCAAATAAAGTTGGTTCGACCTTGTTGGGTTTGCTTCGACCCCAAGACTGGTCGAACCAATTTTTGGTTAGACCCTAGGTCTGGAAAATCGTCCGAATTGCACCAAAACTCATCAAAACACTCCGAAAACATCATGAAACATCATAAATCACAGCAGTTGATTATAGCTAATCTATCCCATAAAACCCTACCATTCATGACCCGAAATCTGTCCATCCCACGAAGAAATAACAACTTACCCAAAATGGAAAATTATGGGAATGTCACATCAATGCATGTAATCCTTACCAAAAATGGAAACTTATGAAAATTACTTCATAACCAGATTATTATGCATAGATTAATCATGTATATGAAAACTCCCAATCATATCATCAACAATACAATCAAGAACAAACCCTAGATCTATCACAAACCCTCCCCCCCCCCCCCCCCAAATGGGTGAAACCTCGTCAATCATCAATTAAACCTTATAATAATCATAAATCATCATCTAAAACAGTCCCAGATCATTATCATATCATCTATTCATCCTTAAAACATCATATAACACATAACAACTCATTTAACACCATTAACATAAGGATTTTTGTATGAAAACTCATTGTTATTGCATAGATTTAGTTTAGAAGGATGTTAGAGAGGTTTTTATCCATGAAAACATATTTAAATCAGATCTAGACACTTAGGGTTTGATAAAAATGAATGAAAATTGACTAAAAAGGTTTTAGATGAAGAACACGCCTCGAATCTTCTCTTGTTTATGTTATGGAACTTGATTTTAGGTTAGGATCTTAAAAACGAGGTCAAAAACTACTTCTTACAGG
Organism: Ambrosia artemisiifolia; assembly: GCA_032199755.1. NCBI lineage: Eukaryota > Viridiplantae > Streptophyta > Magnoliopsida > Asterales > Asteraceae > Ambrosia > Ambrosia artemisiifolia. The sequence goes on along the minus strand of CM063524.1, from coordinate 11,062,507 downwards.
TTTGGGGTTGAGAGAGATCACTTGGAGGCGAGTTAGGGTTGTGAAATGATGAAAAAGTTGCAAAGTGTGGTATTTATAGTCACTGTTGGATTGCACCCTCACAAGGTCGAACCAGAGTCAATTCGACCTTTACAGGGGTCGAATGGGTAACTAAGGGACTGGTTCGACCTCCCTTAGGGTTGAACTAGTTTTCTGGTTTTCAGATTTCTGTGGTTTTGTTATTTTAAACCATTTTAACACATGTTAGCCCTATCCTAACATATGTTAACACATCCTAACACATAATCATACATTCTTAACATATGTTAACCATATCTAATCATGTAACTTGTATTGACACATTGCATTTCAAATACGAAACATTTCATATTTGTCACTCAATCCATTCTGTAGTTTCACCAACAACGGGATGTGTTTCCTCAATGATTCCCCGAACCATTAAACCCTGGACAATACGAAAGTGTAAACCGACTTAACTGATTTAGTCAAGTATGTTAAATAAATGTTTTCGCTAAGGTAGACTTATATGTTTGTAAAAGTGTTAACCTCAATTTGTCGGGTGTCCCATCAAATATGTGTTTCTTAACTACAAAATATATTTAATTTTTTTAATATTAACATACTTTAATACTATAAATTTAAATTTATATCAATTATGATAAATATTAACTTTTTTAAATACCCTAACTTTATTTATTATTTGTAATATTTTTTCATCATCATACTTAGTTAATCCCACCAATAGCAAAGCTAAGGTAGAGTCTGAGGAATGTAAGATGTAGACAGCCTTACCTCTATACCATGGGAATAGAGAGGCTGCTTCCAGTGAGACCCCCGACTCAATAGTGGTTTTGTATCAAGTCTTAGACAATAAGGCACATAACACTTAGCAATCGGGACAAACCTAATTGGTGCATGTACCCCTTGTCTTTTGGCTATCAACGTCACCACCTGATGCATGATTAACCATCTGTCATTTTTTTAACGTTGTTTTCACGAAATTAATAAAGTAACGTTAAAATTAATGCAACTTTACGTTTGCCTCCCCCCCCCCCCCCCCGGAGGGCCACACATATATATATTATATGCGCACAGCCGTAAGCAGGGCTGATTTGTAAAAAAAAATTGATATACCATATTTTTATCAAATAAGATAAAATATATAAACGATACTTGGTTTGAATTTTTTGTGTAATTATGAGTTAATTTTATTTGTATTTATTGAATATGTAATGTAATGTAATGTAATGTAACGTAACGTAATAAGAAAATATTACATTTTAAATTTTAGAAACAATACAATATTATTACCTTTAAACGATTTGAAAATTTTAAAATATTCATCTCAATCTCATTCTATTATATTTGAATTTGAATTAATAATTATATATAAAAGAATAGCACTATGATGAAACGGCATTCAATAGGGCAATCCCCACTCATTGAATGTGTCATGTGGCATCATGTGGTGCCCAATTTCAAGAAATCTATTTAAAACTATAAATAAAGAGGTATGTTTCCCAAATATAAATAAAATGTTCTAATCCAAAAATTAAATTATTTTGTTTTTTTAAAATTTGGTAAAAGAAGATATAAATATCTAAAAATTCAAATAAGAAGATTTACCTACCAATTTGAATGTATATGAATATATTCCAATATCATTATAAATAGATGTTTAACATAATCATAAACTCCATTAACTATCATTTTATGGTTTTCAATTGATGTTAAACACGTACTTGTAGAAATCTTTTTGAGCATATTACGACTTTATTTATTATAGCAAATAAAAAAAGATATGATTTCATAAGTTTTTAATAATCAAGTATTGGAATCAAGTTTATCATTTACAAAATTTTGTAAACTAAACTTTTTTCTTATCAAAATAAAAATACATATCAAAGAACAAACTTCAGTAACCTTCTTAATCTCAAGAAGAGGTAAAGTTGCAGTTAATTCTTTTAGTTTGTTTATTGTTTATTATTCAATATGTTTATATGAAAGTTTAATAGGATGAGCAAAAAAGCCACAATTTAATGCTTTTCTTCAGTCGTCGTGTGTCTGAAATCAATTATGTTGTGATTTTTAGTTTTAATCAATGACAAAAGATGAATTTTTTTTTTATGAAGTGGTTTATAAAAGTGTAGTTATTTGCATGTAAATTGTTTATCATTGGATAAGCAATAAGCCTCAATTTTTAAAATAAGATTTTCAGAATTTATAATTTATAAAGATGAATAGTAATTATTTTTTGTACTATTGCTTTTTACACAAAACTTACTTACCTAAACCATTGGGATTAATATGTTATTTATTTGACATAAGTAAGTACATCCACCTAGAAGTTGAACATAAACAATTGACATCACCTATAGATATACACAGGTGCGTGCAAGTTTTCAATATACACCTTTATGTGGTTCAAACTTTATTTTCTAGAAACGACATGTAGTAAAAGCCAAAAACTAATGCATTATTGCAGTTGTATTTCTTATTTCAAGTTACTAACTGTTCAAACAAAAAACAATGAAATAAGATTATAAAATATTTTAAAAAGTAAACATATGTTGTGTTGGAAAGATATTCATTATTACAATTATAAATATATTAATCCACATGCTTATTGAACAGTAAATGCATTGATGAGGCCTGACCCACCTTCTTTAGAAGGTTATTTATATTGAAGATTAGGATTACTAAACAAATTATGTTGCAGATCAGTTGGTGTGGGTGTTATTTGTGTTTGTTCCAGACCTGGGTTCGAGTGACGTTCGCTCGGTTTTTCCATTTGTTTTTTTCCTTTTTTTAAAGCTTTCCACCTGTCTGGACACGTGGCCTTTCCCTATACTTTCTCATACCTATAACGTATTATGACCGATCATATACACACACATACGATCTTACCACAAACACACTCCATCTCCTTTCTCTCTGGGTCTCTGGTCATACGCCTGCCGTCCGCCGCCATACTACCACCATTTATTTCTATCTCCACCATCACCGTCGGCCGCCATTATACCACCGTTTGTTGCTGTCTCAGCCGTTGCCGTCGAAATGGTAAGTTTTATTATTACTATTATTATTATTATTATTATTATTATTATTATTATTATTATTATTATCATTATCATTATTATTATTATTATTACTATTACTATTATTATAATTATTTATTGTCACTGTATGTACTCATGGTTTTTCTTTGTTGGTCTGATACCGGCAACGGTAGCGGGGGTGGTTTGGTACTGTTGCTAGCGGCGGTTGTAGCGATCGAAACGGAGGTGGTAGTCGGTCGATTAAACACCAACGGTCGCCGTCTGGTTCAACGGCCCCCCTGATTGATAGTTTCTATGTTTTGATTATTTGTGTGTGTTCAATATTGTTGGCTATTGAGTACTCTGGTTCCTGCCGACTTGCATGTTGTCTTAGTGGCGGCGGTTACATCGGTCTTATTCAACCGGCGGTGGTAGTGGGTCGGTTCAACGCCTACAGCCGCCGTCCGGTTCGAAGGGCCCACTGATTTATAGTTTCGTTGTTTCGATTGTTTCTGTGTGTTGAATATTGTTGGGTATTCATCACTCTGGTTCCTGCCGTCTTCAATGTTGTCTTCATACCTATGTTTTTATAACAGTGATTGTGTTTGCCAGCCCTGGCTGTGCAGGCCGGCACAAAGTGCTCACATAGTTTTTTGGTGGGCTTCTTAACGGCGGTTGCAACAGTGTTATTGACCTGGCGGTATTAGTGGGTTGGTTCCGCGTGTGCACCAGCTGTCTGGTTCAACGATTGCCCTTATTTATAGCCTCTTTGTTTCGTATCCAGTGGTTTAAAAACGTTACGTTGATGGTGCGAGGACATTTTGTCTATTTTAAATAGGTTATGATTATGGTTTTGTATGCACATGTGTGAATCCACGTGACTTGGCTATCCGTGTGGGTATTATATTATATTATATTATAATTATAATAAATATATTAATACCTATGCTTATTGAACATTGAATAGTAAATGCATTTTTAAAGGCTATGATGATGGCTTTTTATGTGCCTAATTGAATCTAGAAAAGATAAGGTTATCTACACCTTGGTGGGGCAACCGAGATGGTCATGTGACTTGCTACATTTTCACATGGCAAGCGGTAATGGTGCAGCCATGGCAGATTAATTCTTACATGACAACCGATAACAATGCAGCCATGGCGGCTTCTAGGTTTGGTTGTTTGAAAAGCTGAATCTGAGCCTTAGTTTGTGTGGTGTTTGCCTTATGATCATCTGTCTGTTATTATGAAGGCTCTCAGTACGCGTTAGTGAATGTAAGTAAACATGACGTTATCCGCGTCTGTTCAATAGGCATAAGTATTAATATATTTATATTATATTATTATAATAGTATTTCGTAGAATGTTGGGCTGCATCATATGTGCCTGGGTCAATTTGACCAAAGATAAGGTTATCCGTGCCTTTACGGCGGTTCTGATAGATCTACTCTTCTATGTATTGGTTTTATACAATTTTTTGGGTTTTCTTAAAGGTTCCAGGTGTGGGCCTGGTGGTGGCCTACTGTCTTTCTTTATTAGTTGCCCGGGCCGGAGTCGTTGGGTATGTGGTTTTTATAGTAATTCACATGTTTAATTTGACGAGGTGTCTACACAGGTGTTAAACTCGCTTTGCATGTTTACTTACTGGTATTGTATGGGCAGAGACCCAGAGAGAAAGGAGATGGAGTGTGTGTGTGTGTGTGGTGAAATAGTATGTGTGTGTATATGCTCGGTCATAATACGTTATAGGTATGAGAAAGCATAGGGAAAGGCCACGTGTCCGGACAGGTGGAAAGCTTTAAAAAATATTTGTTCTCGCGACCAGGGCTCTTCTTCTTTCTTCTTTTCCTCTGTTCAGTAGCAGAGTTGAAGGTAATCTCTGGTTTAGATGCTTCTGCTTATGTTGTTTGATTGATGTTATATTTTATTACATGGTTAAAGAAGCTACATTTAATGTAACTGGAGTGCAGCCATGGTCGGACTTATCCTTATGAGATATTTCGTATCTTGGCGGGGCAACCCATAGGCTCATGTGGTATGCCCATGTTTACGCATTTCATTGGGTGTACATGTCTTGGGGCTATGACGAAATCCTTTAATACATGTTTCTCTGATTGTCGTTGCTCTTGCTTCATCATCCATGATAATGTTGTTGCCTTCGGTTTCCTATGTGATTAATGGGTGTGCAACCATGGCGGACATATCCTTAGGAGATATTTCGTATCTTGGCGGGGCAACCCATAGAATCATGTGCTAACCAGGCGATGTGCAATGTGTGTGGGCTATCTGAGCCTGTTAGACCAGTCGATGTGCAGCCTGTTGGTCTACTGAACCTAAAAATGTACTTTCCTTGGTAACATGTGTATATAATTTCTGGTTTACCAGCTTCTGTTGGTGTGGTTGTATTTATGAGGTCTGCGCCACCTTCTTTATAAGGTTATTGTTATTATAACCTGTCCGGACACGTGCGCTTTTCCTATGCTTCCTCATACATATGACGCACGTATTATTATTGTTACAGCGTTTTGTGGCTTTTTTGGTGCTTGATGCATGTCTGTGTGTTATTTGATTTGTATGATAAATACATTTACAGTTCAATAAGAATGGTTATTAATATATTTATCGGCTATTGAATTAGTCTAGCCATGTTTACGCATTTCATTCGGTGTGCATGTCTTGGGGCTATGATGAAATCCTTTAATACATGTTGATCTGATTGTCGTTGCTCTTGCTTCGTCGTCCATGATAATGCTGTTTGCTTCGGTTTCCTGCGGAATTAATGGATGTGGATTATCTGAGATATTCTGTATCTTGGCAGGGCAACCCTTTGATTCATGTGGTAACTAGTTGATGTGCAATCTATGTGGATTATCTGAGCCTGCCAGACCAGTTGATGTACAGCCTGTTTACCTTTTCAACGCAAAAATGTTCTTCTGATGTACAGCAGGAGAGTGGCTACGTCAAATAGCCTGCATGGTGGTCAGACGCTTTGCCTCCAATTGCTGGCTGATAGGGATACACTTTTCAAAAATATGTTTTCCATACCAGGGCTATGATGGGTCGTTGGATACGAACGTAAAACTACTGCAGCCGCCACGTTAGTGTTGCAGAACTAAATGGCACTTTGTTTCATGCCAGCTGTCCTGTAGCCAAAGCTGCGTCAGTTTTACGGCTCTGAGCCTTCTTTGGTTTTGCTCTTTTAGAATAATGTTTGATGGCTTTTCAAAAACATTTTTTTGGGTTCATCAGCTTTATATACTATGAGTGTACAGACCATAATATACTACTGTTTTTTAGCGGTATTTTCCTTGGTCATGATGAGTAACATATGCTTTCTTTTGAAAGCTCTGAACCAAGATGATCAAATGTTACCTATTCTAATACCGAAAGGAGAGAGCCTCTGCATATTTCGTTAAGAATGCAGCATTGAAGGTTCAAAATCTTTTACGGAAACCAAGTTGGAGTTAGTGTAAAGCAGCGATCAAATCCATTTCTCGGAATTCCAATTAAAGCACGAATATGCAAATCCTTTGGAGCAGCTGAAACTGGGAAATGTGAAGGTGACATATTTTATCTTACCTTATATTATTTTTAAATCTTTTATTGTATGCTAAAGTGTAACTCCTTTAACATTTCAGGTCGTTATGCATATGCAGCTACCAATTTTAGGTATGTTATTCAACTAGAAAGCAATAATCTTTAGTTTTTTTTTATCTTAGTTTCTTGATAGTTGAAACTGAACTTCGATATAGGCACAATATTTGCAAATTTTTTAGGCTGTCTGCTTAGATGTTATGTTTTCATAGTGAGCCTAATTCACAATTTGGAGGAAACAAATTTTATAACTTTTTAGAAACAATAGATGATCCAAAATCTTATGTTAACTGTGTAATGGAACATAGAAAGGTTTATAGGGCCAACTTTTACTGGGAAAAAGAGGTTTATGCATAAATCAAAATGCAACTTGCATGAGATCGTTGATGCTGATGATGGTAATCAACAGACAATGCATTACTGTTGTTAATGGTGTAGAGTTTGTCTTTTCAATTGAAAGAACGTAGCTTCAGAAGAAAACAAAGAGAGTAAATACTGGTCAATTAGCAAAGATCTGAACATCTTAGAAAAGAAAGAAACCCACCATGCTATTCTTTCTTTTGGAGTAGCATCGGTTTCTTCCTTTCCTAAAAGTGGATGATTTTTGCTAACTTACTATTATGCTCTCTTTTGTCTTTCTTTAGAGTCCACGTTCTTTCAATCGAAGAAATGAACTCTAGACCATCAACATCAGTAATACATTCTCTGTTAATCATCATCACCGACATTAATGCTCTCAGGTAATTTGGCTTATAATTTATGCTTTAAAACCTTCTTTTTACCAAACGCCAGCTGTGTACACCTTTCTTTAACACATGAAATGTCTTCCATGAGGTTTTAAACTATCCCTTACTTCGTAAAAGGAAAATATTTATTCTTTAAAATTGTTTACTAGGCTTACTACGAATAGATTATCAACTACGCAATCCTATGGGTTTGAAAATTTTGTGCCTAGGTTTAATTTCAGCTTCATCCATTAAGAAACTAAAAAAAAAACCTAAAGATTGTTGCTTTCTGCAAGCTTAACTATTATATATGAGCAACTCAAAACGAATGTTAACATTCGCATACTTCAACTACTCAAAGTTCAAGAATAAAAGGTTACTCTTAACCACTTTTTCCTATTAGTTGTTTTACCTTACATGACTTTTAACATGGCTGTACTAATAGAAAAAATGACGTACATACCAGGCAAACTATGCACCTGATAAGTCGAGAAGAAGGCGTCATGTTGATGAACAACATATTTTAAGTCATGAAAATAAATCTTTATGACGCTTGCAAGCAGACTAAAGGAACAGTCTGGGAACTCATCCCAGGTATGTATCCTCATCAATAAGAAGGATTTGAGTTTATGTGGAGTAATTTAGCTGAAACGGAGTTTCTACTTCAACAACAACGGCGTAGAGTCAAATATTAAGAACAGTCTGGGAAGTCATCCCAGGTATGTATCCTCATCAACAACAAGGATTTGAGTTTATGTGGAGTAATTTCGCTAAAACGGAGTTTCTACTTCAACAACAACGGCGTAGAGGCAAATATCATCATTAATGGAAGTGCTGTCATAACTTTGTTTTATTATTATTGTTGTTGTTTGGATAACAAATTGCTTTAGTTTGCTTATTTTTGAATAAAGTTTAGTTGTAGATGTTCAATGTAAATTTGTACATTTCGGTTTTTTTTACCATAACTATGTAAACTCTTTTATATTGTAAACTAAAGGACGTACTTTAATGTGTTTTTTAATGTTTCCCAGATGCAGTTTTAGATGTAACGTTTTTAAGGTGTTTAACAAATCTTCGTTTGCATTTAGTTGTTACCGGGAGTTGAATTACTCTGGCCATCTCTAGGCATTTTATTCGGTTTGCATGTATTTGATGCACATATACAGATTTGTAATACGCGTTTTTACAAACCTCCTCCCCGCAACGCAGGGGATACACCCTAGTCATAATTATTTATAATTTGTATTCTTTAATTTGTTTTTTATATTGTACAACTTTATTCTTATCATTATTATATTACAATCATATATTCATATGTTAACAAAAAAAAAATTATAAAACTACTTGACATACAACAAAATTTAATTTAACCAAGTTATATATCAAGTATTGCAACAATCAAACTTTTGCAACAATCAACTTACAATTATATCAAATATTGTATAAAATAATAATAAAAAAACTCTCAACCCCAGGACACTCCCAGGTAATAAGCTAGTTATTTATAAACGATTTAAAATAAAGAAAGAATTTAATGTTTATTTTTTTATAAAAATAAAACTCTATGGTTTTTCTAAAAATCAATAATTCATTTGACATACTTTTTATGTTCACGGTAATAATACAACCTTTTAACCTATTCGTGCATTTGCAAAAGGTTAGTATATTTCTACTTTTCATCATGATTAACAACAATCAATAAAACTTTACACAACATTATAATTCTGCATTCAATCGACTTTATTAAAACAAGAGTTAATTGTCAATTTAGTCCCTGAGGTTTGTTAAAAATTGTCACTTTTTTGTCATTTTTTGTTTATTCTTTTGTATACACAGATCAATGGCAGCATAAGGAATTAGCATGCTTAACCAACTCGACATGAGCATGGTTGATATTGTTTTGAAGGCTAGAATCATTTGAGTTTGCAGCGTCAACTCTGACAATGTTTTGATTAATGAAGATTATTCTCTATAAATTGTTCTAATGGACGAAAATGTAATACATACTATTTTCATATTTTTCTTTTGTATTCGTATAATATATTTTGTTACGTGCTTTTTGTTTACTTTATATTTATATATGTACTATAATAATTTTTAATATATAATTTTACTCATTCAGTTATTCAGGGAGACAAAATTCAAGCAATAGTTTCCAAAAGAGGTTGTGGATTCATACACCCCTCCTTTAGGATTTATACACCCTGGCCCACACCACACACCAATAGAAAGCTGCCACATACCCAGAATGTGATGTCATATACCCTAAATATGATGTCACAGGGTGTATGAATCCTAGAACCCTTCCAAAACGTGGATTACAGGATTTGAAAGGCATATAGGGGATAAAGCTTCTTTCATTATCCAATTTGTCAGAGTTGACATGAATTTTTCAAAATTTAAATATGTTGACAATGGGTATAAAATTTTGTCCAACCATAACACTTTTAAGAAGTGGTGATTTTACGGGAGATGAGTATGATTTTCGTTTTTTCCCGTTTCAATTTGTTATAGGCATGCAATGACTATTTTATGTTGTATATTTTGGAAAAATATATTTTATCACTTTGAATATTGAATATTCATATATTCATTTGGTTTCCATTAGAATAAATGCGGTATTATTCATTTGATTTCAGTCTTTATTTATAAAATTTTTACAAATCAAGTTTTACTTTATCTATATATCTATTATTGCATTACACTAAAAGCCTTATAAAACATTTTGCAATTAACCAAAATGCATATCAATTGGATTACCTAATATTTAGTAAGCAAAACAACTTGCATACTTTTCATTTTATGTTTATATCAATCGTGTTACACATGGGGCTCTAACCTAATTTTTTAATATAAGATTAGGTTATATTCAAAAAGGGGTGGCGGCGCAGCTTGTTGCCCGCCTACTTACCATCCTTATGTAATTTGCCCTTTCTTTCTTGTCAATGGAAATTACGACTAGAAAAAAAAAATCGTTATATAAGATGTTATATATAGTTTAAATATACCATAATGATAGTTTTTATTTACCTGTTGATGTGATTTTTACTAATAACCAGCCGTAACAAAAATATTTTTTTACCCTAGCTCCAAATATGTTTTTCCTATTTCTTTTATCATCTTTATTTGAAATATACTTTTTTTTTCCTTTATAAATTTTAATATAAGATGTTATATATAATAAAAATATATACCACTAGAGTTTTTTTATTAATTTCGATTTTATTTTAATTTTGAGCAAAAACGAAACCACATCAAAAAATATGTATTTTTTGTCTTACAAAGATGCGTTTATTTATTTGAATATAAAAGAAATAATCATCACAAAATATAACTTTTCGTACCATAAACCAAATTTGTTGTAGCACTTTACACCAAATTCTTTGGCATTCATGTTTGCGGGCACCTTGTGTGTATACATATATATTGTTCGTTGTTTAGGTCAAGTTATCTACACAGTATAAAATAAATGAGAAGGATAAAAAAAACATAATTAATCACGAAATAGAACAGAATGGGTCAGAAAATATAACACAATGTCGAGAAAGAAAGACACAATGCACATATAAGACAAAATGATTTAATACAAATTCTAAAAAATAAAAGCTAAAAATCCAAAAAAACAAAAACCTAAAAACTAAGATTGTAGGTTTGGTGAGACGGTTCTAGTGTTGCTTGAATGAGTTCAATAAGTGTGCGTTTGATACCTTTCCTACGACTTCCTTTTTCACTGTATATTTAATCCTAACCCCGTGGTTTATCGCATCAATTTATATTTTGTTTTGATGTTCTATCTAAATCTTTTAATGACTAAATTACATAACAATTGAAAAGCTATATTTATTTTAACAATTACAGTTGTGATTAATGTTCTACCCGGTTAAATGTTTATTTCATTTGCATATTTATTAGTAGTAATCAATTTTTTCCCATGAAATTATTGTCTAATGGTAATTTTAGTGTGGAATAAGGCTTAGGGACTATTATGTCTTTGGTTCGATTTCTACAAGGGGTTTTTTTTTTCAGATTTATTGGATTTCCTCTTAAAATGGTGTATAGGTACTATTGCTTAGTGGATATGAATATGATCGGGTGGTTCCATTGGTGGCAAGATGATACTCCATTGGTCCATTAGTGATCCCAATTTGTCGTTCAAAAAAGGGTATTTATGATGGGAGATTTTATTCACTACACGGTGTAGGGGCGTGGAAGGGGATGTAAAGCCCATCCACGCCACCAACAACACCCCATATGCGGCGTGAAAGCTGGCGTGGCAGGTTGGATGGAGATTTCCATGGGCGTGGGGCAAAATGTGAGGGTACGGTGAATGGTTATGGTTGGATGTTGGATTTTGATGATTGTGATTAGTTGATTGATTAAAAAAGACGGAATTACAAGTTTTGTCTTTTATGTTTATAGCTGATTACAAAGTCTGCCCTTTACGCTTAAAATTGATTGGTTGTGTACTTTTTAAAATTATACACTTTTTGTCCTTTGACGCTAACTTGATTATTTTTTTTCGTTAAGTTGTGTCATGTGCAAGTCACATGTGTGTAGTATTGTAATTTTACCCCATTCACTTTCTAACCTCTCCCACTTACCACTTACCACCACCAGCAGCCACACACCAAACCACCTGTCGTCGCCTTCCACCTCCTTCCACCACCTGTTACCAGGCCACCACACCCAACTGTTACCAAACCAAAAGGTGGGAGAAGTTAGACTACAAGAATCAGTGGTAATTTACAGTTGCACACTACAAGAATCAAGAAAGTAATAATGAATCGAGTTGCGCAAACGTTGATAACGGTGATGCACCGACTATAGGTCCAAATAGTCACCTACAATGAATCGATTTAAACCCTAGGTCAAAATGAAAAGATTTGAAAGTAATAGTTGCGCAAACGATCGCACGTGTACCCCGCTCAGATTCGTCACTCACAGCGGTTAGGTGGTTTGCTTTCCAGTACCCAACACACAAACATCTCTCAGGCGATAGTTACCCACGATGTGATATTTTTTATAGGGAAATGATAAGGGTAGGGGAAAAGACTAAACTACCTTCATGTGACTTGCACATGATTTAACGAAAAAATTAAATAAGTTAGGGCCAAAGGACAAACCATGTAAGTTTTCAAACATAAAGTATAGAACTCATCAATTTTAAACGTAAAAGATATGCGTTGAATTATAGCATAAACGTAAAAGACAAAACTTATAATTTAGCCTTAATTATAGAGCAGAAACGCGACATTTGCTGACAAGTTACAATGGTTAACATTAGGGTATGTTTCGCAAAACTAGCTGGTGGCTGGAAGCTGATAGCTGGTAGCTGCAAACTGGAAGCTTTTTAAATATATTTTGGGGTTTGGCAGGGTAGCTGGAACTTTTAATAAAATGTATAAAATGACCAAAATAGACATAATTAAAAGCTTGTAAAGAAAGTTTTTATTTTATTTTTAAAATAGAATGGGTATTTGTGTCATTTACTCATTAAAAGCTTGTAGCTAGTAGAGCTTTTTCTTAAACGATTTCTCCAACCTAAAAGCTTCCAGCTCCTTCAACCAAACAAGGCTTTTTATTGAATAGAAGTTTTTTCTTAAAAGCTTGAAGCTCCTAAAAGCTTTTAAAAGCTCCTTGCCAAACATACCTTAATCGTCCAACCCTAGTTGTTTTCTCCCGTTGTCAGACAAATTCGTAGGAAGCCACGAAAAAATGGAACATTTTATTTTAAACAATTTGATCATAAAAAATATAACAATTTGATCGTAAAAAATACAACACGAAAGTATAACTTAACTTAAAGACATCACATGTACATACACATGGCCGGCCCTAAGGGGGTGCGGGGAGGACTCCCGGCCCGGGCCTAATTTCTAAAGGGGCACTTTGAGCGGCGACAAGTGTTTTCTTCCTACAAGTATTTTCTTTCTGTTTTCGACAAAAAAAAAAGATCTCATCTTAAACATTACGGGTTATAAACGCAAAAAGGTGAAGAGTAGATAAGAAAAAAGATGAGTCATACATGATAAACTAGATTGGAATGATACGAGAAAATTGAAAAAAAGTTGAAGTTTGTTACTTTAGATTTGTGTTGTGGTACAACAATTGTACAACCTTTGCAGTAAATTTTAATATATAGTAGTACTACAAAAAAGTAATTGTCTCACCCTTTTACACATGATGCAAGTCAAATTCATTTTATTAAAAAACTTTTGAAGTCTAGACATAAAATAATGGCCCTTCAAATTATTATGAAATTTTAAGAAATTGTGGGTTTTTTTATGAGCCAATTAGCCTAACATGTTAATTATTATAATTATTACGACACTTTCAGTTCTATATTCGGTTCGACTGGTCCGACTAGGGAACCGGTAAGGACACCGGTTCAACGTCTGCTTCAGTTATGAAAACATTGCTTAAAAGACCTAAGAGTAAGGGGCACATATTTCGCAGCTCGGCCCGGGCATATGAATTTTCAGGGCCGGCCCTGTACATACACATTCAATATGATAATTTGTTGGTCTTAAAAATCAACTTGCTTTAAGACCGGTGAGTGTGGAACCGGCATGAGGGCCGGCAAGGCCCGGCAAACACCCTCCCTTTGGGGTGGCAGCGGCATGGCAAGCAACCTTTTGCCGGGTATGCCGAGCCTCTTGATTGGTTTTTGGTTATTTTCTTCTTTTTTTTTAAAGCTGGAGGGATGATGCTCCTACCACACCCTTGGACCATCATCTTCATGATGCTCCTACCCCACGATGACGTGGCAGCTGAAATGGAAGACCATCATGGATGATGGGCCTCCTCCACACCCTATAGTCTAAGTGGGAACTCATGTATTCACGTATAGTAGGTTGACTCAAGAAGGAGTATTTTAAAGCTAGGGCATTAGACTTCCAATCTAATAAGGGGGATGGGGTGCTTCCCGTGTGTTGCACGGGTATCTCACGGTAACCTCACAATCAGCACGGCAACAGTGCCGTTAATGGTGCAAGTAACGGGTCCGTGATGGTGACCCGTGTGTTAGAACACGGTTTTGAAACCGTGTGTTTTATTATTTTCATTTATTTTAATTGTTTTCAATTAAATTCTATTAATATTAAAACATAAATTAAACACATAACACATAATTAAATAAAAACACAAAACATAATTATATTAATACTAAAACATAAATAAAATAAAAAAATATTAAAACATAAATTAAAAAACTTAAACATGACGCAACAGTTGTCATGCTTCGACATGATCAAAAATGTTGCGGTATCGAGCCGCATAGTCCACATACGTAAACTCGATAGCAAACAAGTCTGATGATACAATTTCTAATTTGCATTTAGATTCTGTTATGGGGATTTAGAATTCGAATCTTACAATTTGTGGTCAATGCTTGATATAGTTTATCACACGATGGACATTTAGACATACATCTTTATGATTTGTGAGCCTTATTTATTGTATTTATCATGTAAATAGTTCTAATTATTTTATCGTTCATTGTTTATTCATTGTTTAAAGTTCTTTTTAATTTTTTTTCTTTTTTGCAATAGGGTCCTTATTTGGAATTCGCCTTAGCCATAAAGATTGAACCGACCCCGAGTACATATAGGTAAGCATTGACCACAAAAGAGAACATGTCATGCATGAGGTGAGCATAGACATTTTATGCAATATCTGTAAATATTTATGTTTTCTTAAAACATAACTTTTTTATTACTAATTAATTAATTACGTAGTTTTACATTTATCAACCTTTGTAATACAGGGTTGTAAACTAGTTGTAAATTTATGTATTACTCCGTATGATTTATGACATTAACAAAAGGTATAAATATATTCAAAGTGGAGGGTTAATATGTAGTTTGTAGTAAAGACAATGGGCATCAAAAAGTGTGCATATATATGTACATGCACATGACACGTACATGAATATCACAACAGTAGGTTCTGAGATGGCCTTAAACGTGTCTCAACAAAGGGCATATGGCCGTTCATGTAGACCAATAATGGAAGCAGCTTCACGTACCCAGACATCAACCCTTCATCTTTGCCACGTGATCAATCAACCCACGTACCATATTCTTTTCTGCCAACAATTGTAATTGGTTTCGGCTTCTCAGGGCAAACTGGTCTTTAAAATATAACCGAGTCGAACCTTGAACCTACCGGGTTACATAAGAGTTAAAAGACCAAAATTAATGAAAGATATATCCTATACGTATGAAATTTTAAAAATTGAAGTCCTACAAAAATTATAAGTGTGCAAAAACAATATATAAAGTTGCCAAGTCTCGAATTCGCAACCTTGATATTACGATCAAACAATAATTTTAAATTTTGGGGGGCCTTTCTCGGCCATATGTGGTCGCCCACTTGGTTTACCCTAGTGGCGGATCCAGAGGCCCTCGGTTAGGAAAAATTGAAAAATTAACGAAAATTGGTGATAATCTACGAAAGCAACCCTCTGTAAATAATTCCAGAGTTCGCCATTGGTTCACCCCAAAGAACAAAAAAAAAACTAGAGGTCAAATGTGGATATTTAAACACCAACCCAAATAACAAATGGATATTTAAACACCATCCCAAATAACAAACAAAAAACCACCTAACTCATTTCCACCTTATTAGAAACTCTTTTTTTTTCATATTTTGATTTTCAAAAACTCCTCTTACGGCCAGTTGGAGAAGAATAAGCCAGCGGTATGGTTATAACGTTTGTTTAAGAAGCTAAAATAATATGAAGTATAGCTCAACTTATCTTGCGTGCTAGTGTGCATAAGTTTTTAATTATGTTTACTGGTTATAAATTTTAAATGCTCACAAGTTTGCAATCATGTTATGTATGGTGAAGAGCGTCCCTAAAGGTTTGTGTGCCTTATCGAAGCCTTAAAAAACATGTCCCATAGGTTTTAAAGAGTTAAATAATTTAAAACTAAATTTTATGTACGACGATCAAAGTTATGTCAATAAACATAAGAGAGAATCGCATGGTTGGTCCCTGTGGTTTTCCAATATTGCACTTTTGGTTCTAATGCTTTACTATTTACACCTTTGATCCTTGATTTTAACAAAATTGCACTTGTTTTGTCCTTATCTCTAACTGTCGTCAATTTCCTCCATTAAAAACAGGTAAGTTACATTTTTACCCTCAATTATACAAAAAAACAATTTAAAAACATAAATAAAAAAGATAATATTAAACATATCCCCACCCCCACCCACTTCTTCTTCTTCTTCCTTAAACCACCACCATCTCCCAAACCATCCCCTCCCCTGCCCCTCCTCCGCCGTCACCATCCCAGCACACCACCACCCCTCGTCTCCCTAATCCCCAATCCACCCTACATCCTCCGCCTTTTATGTCAGATATAATGTTATGATTGATGCCCAGATCTAACTCGTGCCGAGGGGAGGATTGATCTGAGTCACACGTGCCAATGCCCTTGTTCACCTCTTCGTTTTCGTCTCTCCAGCCCGCATCCTTTTATGACGGTGGTGATAATGTATTAATGCTATGAAGATGGTGATGATGGTCCGTGACAATGATGATGTTAGTAAGATGTTGATGATGGTGTGACAGTGATGAGGAAGATGATGATGATGATGATGATGGTGGTGGTGGTGGTGTGCTATGAAGATGGTGATGATTGTGCTTGACATTGGTTGGTTAGATCTAGTTGTAGTGGTGTGGTGGAGAAGGGTGGGGTGGGGAAGAAGAAGGGTGGAATAGGGGTGGGCTCACTTAAAATTTTATGTATTTTTTAGTATCTTTTAAGTGTTTTGTCCTCTAGTCATGAGGACAAAATAAGCATCTAATATATATTTAACAGAGAATTTTAATCAACGTTAGGGGCTAGGACTAAAACGGTTACAAAATTAATACATTTGGACCATGTTAGTAATAAATTTACAACACTCGGGACCACTCTGTAATTAGTGAACCATTAGGATCAAGAGTGCAATTTTTTAAAAGCACAGGGACCAACCATGTGATTCTCTATAAACATAACAACTAGCAAAATATCATAATATTAGAATAATATTAGAATGAACATTGGGCATAGAAATGTGATCATGGGCAAAGCTTTTAAGGGGCGGGGAGGGGCGACCGCCCCCCCGCCCCCCCCCCCCCCCCCCCCACCCCCCCCGAATTTTCGCTCGAAAGTTCCGATTATATAGTATTTGTATAGAAATTTTTTGGTATATACGGTTTCGACCCCCCGAAACTAGTGATTTCCAACCCTCCGATGACTTCCGACCCCCCGAAGTCTCGGGTCAAGCTTCGCCACTAAATGTGATGTGGGTTAACAACTTAACAAGATTTAAGTTTTAAATGGACTTTTATTAGGCCCAATTTAAGTGTTAAATGAGTTTTCTATTTAAATAAATACATATATATATAGGCTAAGTATCCTGTGGAAACCTTCTTGAGTTGTGGAAACCCTATGTAACAACATTATTTTTTCCTAATTTTTTTAGGATAGCTTGTATACTTAATTTGATGAGTTTCGGCCAAAAAAAATTAAAAAAGCGCCGAGTAGATTTTTTTAAAAAAAATTATTTAACATGTTTGTTACATATGTAACAATGCTGACGTATGATAAATCCGAGTTTGTGTAACACATGTGTAACAAAATTATCTACTCGGCGTTTTTTTCATTTTTTTTTGCCGAAACTAATAAAATTGAATATAAAAGCTATGCTGAAAAAATCAGGAAAAAATAATGGTTTTACATAGGGTTTCCACAACTCAAAGGGGTTTCAACCATAACCCAGCCCTATATATATATATATATATACACACACACGAATTTTAAAAATTTACTATACCCCTAACAATTAGAGGCCTAACACGGTGGCCTCCTCAGCCACAAGGGTCGGCCCTGTGAATATTCATATATAATATCGAAATTATGATTTACGGGAGATTACAAAGATGGTCTCTATCTTGATTACATTCTTCTTTATCTCATATTATATTATATTATTCCGCATGGATCACATGAAAATGTTAAGAATGAATGATAGTATACTTTCATTCTGGTAATGATTTTAAAATGCACAGTTTTTCGAGAATGGCAAATCTTTCTTCTTCTTGGTGCTGTTAATTATTATTAAATAAATAATCAGATCTAATGCAATCTATAAATGGTTAATTAAGTCACATGCTCAAAATAGGACACGATTCTGTATTGTTTATTAGGCTATTAGCTGGTTATCCCGAGAAAATCCCGATATTAAAAAAACTAATATGACTTAAGAAAAAAAATGATAAAAAAAAAAAAGAAAAACATACCAAATGTATTAAAAAAATGAATAATTCATTATGTTTTGCAAAAACTCCAATATAATTATATTATACCCTAGGAGCGTCCCGGGTTGACAAATAGAAATAGAACAAAGATAGAGTGAATGATGTATACCTTCATCCGCTTTAAGCCAATGGGCCATTACAATGGATCATGTATCAAAACAACAGAGCTCCGCCACCCTCTTCCTCTTCGCCGCTAACAATATTAACTGGCATGAGACATCGGTTATTCCATATCGCCTAGAACTCAGGGCCTGCTTGATTGATCTCTTTAACTCAACAACCATAGATCATAACTAAAGCTAACTTATTCAAACTCATAATAAATTAATCACCAAATAGATAAAAATAAAAAAACTTAACAGTTTCTTGCTTAGCCCATTTGATGCCAAGAACCTGATTAAAACCCAATCCACCAGCAGTCGCGCCTTCGATTTAACCTCTAAGCAATCAAAATCCATTGAAACCAAAAAAAAAAGATCAATCCTAAAACATACACACTTCATTCAATTAATTCAACCTCAATACACACTCTGAACTTAAAAGTCAATCTAATGTCAGATAAATTAGTAACTAGATAAATTCAAACCAAAAAATATCAATAACCAGCCACAAGTTAGAAAATAATTGTGTGATATGATTCACATGAAATAGACAAATACATATTATTATTAATGACAAAAACCTTGAGAAAAAGCCGATAACCATCATGTAACCAATCAAAAGTGTCACCAAGAACAACAGCTCCATACGAATTCGATGCAGAAACATTTTTCAAATTCGACGCAAGTTCCAGATTCGGATCCTAAACAACAACAACAATAATAATAATAATAAAAAGAACAAAAGGATAGAATACTTCAAGCTTGAAGAGATTCGAATAGGTGTAGGGATTTTTGGAGTTCATATTGTTATGTTGTGTTTTGAAGACGTGAGGACAGATAATAGAGAAACCCTAGGTTTTGTGTGGATAATAATAATATCATTGACGGTGAAGAAGATGTAATGCGTAGATGGTGGCAAGAGTGGTGAGAGGGAAGGGAGGGGTTTTAGGGCTTGTGGGAGGAGAAAAGAAGAAATAACAATAAAGAAGAATAAGAATAGAAAAGATAGGATTAGGGTTTTAATTTTTTATAAAATTTTATATAATAAAAACAAAAAAATTAAAAAAAAAATCTTTTCCCTCATTATGCCACGTGGCACATTCAAGGGAGGGTTGAGGCCACCATTGACTGCCACGTCAGCAAACATCAATTTTTTTATATATTTATAGATTATAGATATGTTTTTTTATTATTTTCCTTTTTATTTAATTATATATTTTATATTTCATAAATGACTTTTTAAAAATAAATAAAAAAACCGTACATAAAAAAGCACAAAAAAATAAACTTCATTAAATTAAAAAAATACCAACTACAATACATAGAAACCTAAAAAAACCCACGAAAAATACATAAAAAACAACTAAATCATACGTCTTCCAAGCCATTTATTCACGATCTTGATCTAATATAACATAATAAAATATCTAATATGACAACATAATTAATGATTTGCCAATACATGATTAATGAATAATAATAATAATATTATTATTATTATTTATTTTAAACAAATTTATTAGTAAAGTAAAATATATTTGAAAACAAAACCCCATAAAAATAGTTGTTTTTTTTTCTCCGTTTTTTATATAGCACTATGATACTCGTTGGAAAGATAATAAAACGCTCGTTAATTTGGTGTATTTTTTTTCTTTAAAAAATCCCGTATATAAAAGATATTAACGTTTAAAAGTTATGAGAGGAAACATTAGAGAGAAAATTTAATATTGTTTTTAAATTCTTATCTTTTCCTAAAATAATTATAATATATATAGATTTATTAAAAAACTCAAAAATTAAAAAATCCTACATGATACCACGTGGCACATTCAAGGAGGGGTTAAGGCCTCCATTGAATGTCATATCATCAAAGTTCAATTCTTGTATTATAAGTTATAGATATTACTTGAGTCCACTCTTTGAGAATAGCCCATCATTGTGGCACAAAATAATGTGTTAGTCATCCATAATGGCCAATAAGGTTCACAACATTTTTGTTTCTGGTACATTAGCCACATGTTATTTTTGAATATTTCTCGGAGATATGTGGAGTAGGAAAAAAAAATGTATTTTATGGTTTTTATGCACACTGCACGCAAACCCATTCCCCATTTTTTTTTTTTAAATTAGGACGTCGACAAGATAAAAACCAGGCCCTATCAGCTTCTTTTTACGTTCTTAACTACCACTAGCAGGGAACCCGGAACTTGCACGTTGCGGTGGAGTCGACAATACAGGGTGAAAATGTAATTCAAACCTTAAAACGATTAAAAGAATCAATATGTAAGGTGTATGTTTGTGTGTGTGTAAGCACAAGCACCTATGCTTTGTAATGTGGTAATTTTTTAAAGTCTACAAGGAGACATGATAGTATGCTACGTTTTATATACCATATGCAACTTGACTTACATACCGGTAAAAAAATGGAAGTAGCGGTTTGACTCATTAGCAACTATTACTATACTAATAGTCCCACTCAATATGTAGAAAGTGTCAAATCTGGAGAGATTGTTGTGGAGACGAAAGTTTTATAAGATCCACATTAGCAACCTGCAACGAAGCATACCCATAACTTTTTCCACATGATAAAAGCAACGCAATAAAACTTAAAACAAGTACACCATAAATTTCTATCAGTGGCATCGAAAAGCGAAATTGGAAGTTAGGTTAGTTGAAAAAATTCCACATAAGACCTCTAAACCTGAGAACTTTATAGACGTGCACAGATCGGTTTTTTTCTAGGAACCGAACCCCAAACTGGTTCGTGTCGAACCGGTTTCCGTTCAGTTCGGCCTCGGTTTTGGTGGTTTGAAAGGTCGGTTTTAGTTCAGTTCAATTTGGGTTCGTGAACCAATTCATGCACACACTTTTTTTTTATGAAAATGCATCACAATTATTTTTTTACTTAAAGTTCGACTTTTATTAATTTTTACAATATTTTTAAGGTGTATATAGGTATATATTTGTATGTGTAGAAACCATTTTATATAATTTTGTTATATATAATTTTTTTTATGTAAAATTGTAATTTCTTTAATAAAATGTAGTAATTACTTAATTTTGTTTGATACCCTTCTCAAATGCTTTAGAATCACATAAGCAAGGTTCTGAAGGTGTGAGACGCATTGCTGACGAGCTATCACCGTAATGGGGTAATTGATGACAAAATGGGCCTATCGTGTGGTTCAATATGAAGTAAAGACGAGTAACTTATTGATGTGGGTCGGGCGGTCTGTGTTGGCACAAATCATTTTTTGTCCATGATTGAAATTTATTATTAAATCATGAGGGTGCCAAATATGTTTATGAAGATTATGTTATTTTAATTGTAATAAAGTTGTTTGAATATAATAATTAGAATGTTTTATCCATTAAAATACCCATTGATTATCTTCTAGTGGCATTTAGGGAAGAAAAGTGATAAAATTTAGGAAATTGTAAAGAAATTCTTGGTATACCATCTTAACTTTGGACAATTTGGACATATTTGTCCATGCCTCCTCCTTTATAATGTACTAGTGGGTTTACCCGCGCGTTGCAGCGGGATCCACAAATGGGTTGCAATATAACATTATGATACTTAGGTTTTTTGTCGCAAGTTACGCAAAAAGAATAGAAATGTGCACACTATGTTTTAACAAATATTCGTAAAAAGAAAATAAATGTGCACCGCCACTTACAACTGATTGTAGTTCACCACAAAAACCATGTGCTCATTATTTAACAAATCTTAATAAACCAAATGTATGCTACTGTAATAAACATCACTCTTGTATAAGTTGTCCGGTCATTGCATATACTGTGCCATTGAAGACACATTGCTAAATGATAAAGTTCATTTACATGACAAAAGCATGTAGTAATAATATGATATTGTATAAACTATCATATGAAGGTCATTGTCCATTTAGAAATTAAAAGTTGTGATTTGTAAGTTTGTAATAGACTTACCCAACTTGACCCAGCAGCTAAAACGTTGCCCAGTGTACCCAGAGATTCAAACCATCTCGTCCACTTTGCCGCTGGGTAGATGCATATATATGAAAAGAGTTTATAATATAAGTATTATTATGGCAAAGTTTTAAAATTCATACAAGTTTAGTTGAGATAAGATTATTCATTGTGGTAACATAAATTATTGTATTTCATCGCCATTATATGAAATTTGTTCAAAAAATATTGCTATCCCCTGTGTTTATTTAGTTTGGGTGAGTTCCTTTTTCATATAAAAGTTAATTTCTTCTAGGGGCATTTAGGGAAGAAAAGTGGTAAAATTTAGAAAATTGTAATGAAACTCTAGGTATGCCATCTTAACTTTGGACAATTTGGATATATTTGTCTATGCCTCTTCCTTTATAATGTAGTATAGATTATAGATTATATATATTATGTAATTAAAACCAAATAATGTCATAGAAAATTTCAATGAATACAGATAATAGCAATAATTTAAATATATAAGACAATATGTATTTTTAAAACCAACAAAGTATGTAAGTAACTGTATTGTTTATGTG
Organism: Ambrosia artemisiifolia; assembly: GCA_032199755.1. Taxonomy (NCBI): domain Eukaryota; kingdom Viridiplantae; phylum Streptophyta; class Magnoliopsida; order Asterales; family Asteraceae; genus Ambrosia; species Ambrosia artemisiifolia. Next base: position 11,039,219 of record CM063524.1, on the reverse strand, counting down.
AAAGATGTTAATATTTTTTCATACACCATATATAGTAATTCCACTTTAAAAACATTTTTCTTAAAACATGATGTGTGGTCATATGGCACAAGTCCGTCTATACTACAACCGAAAACTATATTTTTAAATAAACATGAAATTGTGGTGGATATCATCACGAAGGTGAAATCATGTAGTTTTTTGTGGTACAAACATAGACATAATGATATTATAGATATAGATTAATGGTAATTGAAGGTTATGATAAAAGAATATGTACAAGTAGGTTTTGCATGATGGGTGGAAAGGAAAAAAAATTAAATGACATTTGGGTTTTAAGCATGAGACTTTTCCTATGTCATCTTAAAATTCATGTAAAATGATATGTGAAGAGTGAAGGCAATGAATGTACAAGTAACAATGCATCAAGGGGTAATATGGAAAAGATTTATATGTCATCTTAACTTTGACAATTTGAACATATTTGCCTGTCTCCCCTTTATCATATAGTATAAATAACTACCATATATGGGTTTGTATTTAGGAATTAGAGGCATAATTTCTACACAAACATTCAAAGTTTCAATGCTAAGTTTCATTGTGCATATCTAAAGCCTAAACAAGTAAACATCAAAGTTTTTAACATCCAAAATCAGTAAATCACACAATAATAAGTTTCAAACATCTAAACTAGTAAATTCCATCTTGCAATAAGGTTAAACTTTAAAGGCTAATTCTAAAATCTAAACATCAAACTTTTAACTTTCAAATCATCAACCATCATAATCAAGCAAAGGCATCAAATATCAAAATTATACAGCAAAGTTGCAACCCTAAGTCCCTTAAAAAGTAAGATCGTTGTTTTCATGAAAATCGTTGTTGTTGGTTTTCGAACTCAAAGACAGGTTTTGTCGTAATGTTGTCATTGTTGCCTGTTGATTCGCTTGCTCGCTGTTGTCAATTAAATTTTTATTTTTAGCGCTCTGCCAACTAGTCTTCTCCATAACATAACTGATAGGCCATGGGTAAATTGGGCCTTCAGGGTTTTAAATGTATCCGACCCTCAAAACATTTTTGGCCCTGAGCTCAAGCACACACGGTCCATGCTTTAAACCGGCCCTCAGTGCACGCATATCTTCATATGGATGTTTGGGCTAACTACTTTGCAACAAGTTTTGTAATTAACTAGACTTAGGTAAGTGGTAAGGTCTGTAATTGAGATTACAAATGTAATGGTCAATCACAATGCTCAATCCAAAGGATTATTGAGAATCCTTGAAGAACAAGAGCTAGAATGGAGAGATAAGAGAAATGGAGAAGAAATGGTTTAGGAGGTAAACTTGTAAAAGTCTGTTTATTATTTTCTTAACTGCTGAACTAGTTACAACTGCTTGACTTTTATAGTCAACATTACAAGACTCAAATGACTATTCTATCCTTGACTTCCCAAGCTAAAAGACCATTATGCCCTTAACTACCAACTAACTATTAACTACTTTTCTATACTATTTTGACTCATATCAATACCATCCTCTTGAAAAGATCCTTGACCCCAAGGATCAAAGAAAACAATGAACAATGAGGATGATAACAATGATCTCTTATATCTAAGTAACCTTCCAGAATGATTCATTGCGGCTGGGAAGGCTGGCAAGGCGAGTGTAGAACAGCTGTTTGGACAACTCATTGCATTTCTCTACAGTTGCTGGCTCTTGAACATATTGTTTGTTCTGCTTCATT